>CM053790.1:824546145-824551145 GCA_028749045.1 Cupressus sempervirens | reverse complement strand
ATGACTTTATGTTCTTATTACTTTGAGGTTATATTTTTGAACCAAGGTAAATATTGTGACTTTTTATAAATTGTGACTTTCCAAAATATTAAGTATGAAAAGGTGATTTTTTTCTTTCACCAATTTATTTTCGTATATTTATTTGAGTATATATGGGGGCCCACATATATGCCTAGATAAATATATAATTTATGACTATAATATTTCAAAAATTAATATATACCTTTGCAAAATGAATTTAATACTCATGTTTACCCTCAATGGAGTTTTATACCTGATATCTATATTTAGTTGATCTTCTTTAAAACATTTTACTTAATTGGATTATGAGTAATCTTACACATTTACCTTCATTTTGATATTTTGATGTGCCCATAGCTGCACTGTTATGCTTTTATAGCATTATTCTATGCCCATGTTGGCACTTTATGGTTTTATACCATTGATCTACATGATTTATATGATATTTGTTTTGAGTTGCATAGGGAGCCAATTTTTTCAAGGATAACTATGTAGGTCCCCTCAGTGTAACTGATACATAGTTTCCTTATCTGGCCCATGGAGTATTCCTCCATCCTATATTGGTATGCACTCATTTTATATGGAGTTTCCCTCCATTTGATCCTATCTGTTCCATTTTGATAGGATAATATTTTTATGGAGTTTCCCTCCATGTTGTTCCATTTTTGTTCCTCAATGAAGAGGATGTTATTATTGGAGTTTTCTCTCCAAATTCAGATGATTTGATCCAATTTGAAGGCAATATGTTGTTATATCCTCATAATCCATTCTTTTGATTATCCTAACAAAAATCATGATAATTCTACTTTGATCAGCATGTCTCTCCTTTATGTTATTTTCATATATTAATGTGATAATGATCTGCATACATTATTGCTTAGATCATGAGTCATGCATGTTATGGAGGGACGCCCCCATTCGCTTGCAGTGGGATGATTCATTAAGTGGACTGTCTATATCCACGTGATTGATGCAAGATTGATGCACGTATCATTAGTTGGCCTTGTCTGTGGTCATTTGTGCATTAGTATAATATACTTTTCATGAGAGCATTGATCAAGCTTTTTACTCAATTTGTCCTTGTTGACAATTTTTTGAGCATATACTTTATCTTGATATCAGGTTATCTCCATTGTTTTGTGGTAACATGTCTTACTCATTGTTTCTCTATGAGACTTTTATTATCCTTATTCAAAAGGATTTTGAATTTTCACTTCTAGCAATTTGCATATATGATGGCATTCTACTTGTGGATATTTGTCTTGTTGTTCTTTTTTTTCAGGTGATCCATCAAGGAACCTTCTTCGTTTTCCACATATGAAGATCTGCCTATGCTTCCACTTGATCACATTCAAAGGACTCTTGTATTTCTCTTGGATCTGCAAATGTACCATATGGCTTGAAGACAATCAAATTACTTCATATTGAAGATTAAGTTGCAGATTTTTGTAAATTATGGATTTAATACCCTTTAATGTAATTACCCCAAGTAAAGATTAAAGGGGGGTGTTAGAAGTTGTAATCTTTCCTTGGTGTATTTATAAACCAAGGTTAGATCTCCTTTCTTTATTGTTGTAATATATTAGGATATAAGCCAAGGTATCCTAATATATTTCTTTTTTGTCCTTTTTCCACTACATCTTATGTTGTCATCTAGTGGAATATGTGAGGACAAATATATATTGTAATTTCTAATTTTAGATTATTCCTCCTTAAGAGGAATCTCACACTTGGCCTCACACACTTATGAATGGTGGCATTCATAGACATGGGAGTTACATTCTAACTCCTCTCTCATATCTCTATTGAAGAGATGACGCTCTTTTCTCATTTAACAATGAGGTTTCTTCCTCTTCTCAATTATTGTATGAGCGATTGCTCTCTCTCTCTCTCTCTCTCTCTCTCTCTCTTCCTTCTTAGGCTTTTCATGCCTCATTCATAATGTCACAAGGGGTTTTCTTTGCTTTCCCCTTTCCAAATATCCTGTCTCATGGTGTTGGAGCTTGAAGCATTCTCTCTCCTATTTTATGGTAATATCTTTTCATGCATTTACTCACTTAGATTCTTTCCTGGTATTGTTTATTTACATATTTCTTTTTCCATTTCTAACATATATATATATATATATATATATATAGATACATACATACATACATACATACATACATACATACATACATACATAAAAGTATGTATATATACATCTCATGTATAAGTATATCTATATAGTATACATGGGATGCATATATACATACTTATATATATATATATATATATATATATATATATATATATATATATATATATATATATATATATATATATATATATATATATATAAAGATTGTGATTATGTTAATGAAGAAACATGTCCCATGGAATTCAAAACCGAAGAAGTAATTCATTGTACAATTCAAATCCACGTATATTAAACTTTGCCAAATAAACCCCACAATTTAAGATGACCCCCAGATTGTTTTGTCATGGTTACTAGATCTTTGAGGAAAATATGGTCACGGGTTGTGGAGTGGTGTAGTTTTCTAGCTAACAGGGCCAAGGATGAATGTGTCATTAGATGGAGTAGTCATGGTTTGTGAATTGACTGCTACAATAAAAGACTCCAAATTTTGCAAAGATCATTGTAGTATTGTTGTGGAATGAATGATTCAAAGTTTCTACTAGCTGTGCTAAATTAACTAACCATACTCAAGTAAACTATTGATTAGAAAATAGTTTCTATTTGTGGAAGCATAGATTTTGCATGATCTAAGTATATATAATGTTGTGGTGTGACTTTGTCTAATAAATATGGGTTCTAGTGGTCAACATAATCACTAGTGTGATGCAAATGTTTGAGCCTTACAACTGAGGTTCATATATGAGATTCAAACTATATTTAAAGACAAATAAGTGCCAATGTGAAGTCTAAAAACTTAGAGCCATGTACAACATTACTAGATAACTTAAACATCAAACACTAAGGCTTGATTCCTAGTCTAAAAGTGTTAAATAGTTAAAGTTGAATTAGTTTTCCAAGATTAATTTCTTCCTTAGTGTGTGATGTTTAAGGGACATGATAAATTGATTTGAATGTTATCGACAACACTAGGGAAATATCTACTAATATCTTTGAATCAAAATATATTGTAATCCAAAAGGTTTTGTTTAGTGGTCATATAAGAGCGATAGTACATTGTAATGAAAGGGGCTGTAAAGAAGATCACAACATTACAAACCTCTATTTCCATCCCTTTACATTTTGTATATCGACAAGCATGTCGATGCTATGCATACCACATAGTGGAACATTGTAGTGAGGGATATATCCAAGATGCATAAAGGAAAATGAAATAGAAAACTTGGATACCTTTGTGCTATTGTAACTTTCACAATTATTCCTCAATGTTTGCATAACTAAGTTGACATATGGTGTACACATTCTTTAGTCTAGATATTTTCAATTGGAAAGATTTAGTGATTTTGTAAATGGTATTATTGACCAAGTAGGAGGAAATATATGGTATTTTGGATGTGTGGATATCTCAATATGAATTAGGCTTTTATGTTCCTTGTCCCCAATTTCAGAGTGGGGCTCAAGAAATAAATAACTATCTAAAAAAATCTATTTCCACATTAGATCTTGTGCCCATGAATGTCACATGGTGAAATTAAGGAGGATCATCCAAGTATTTGAAGCTCCAACATGCTATACAATTACCACACTCGTATATTGGCTCTTGGCTAACACAACTTGATATTGTTGTGTGTAATTTAATATTATAAATTGAATGGATGATGGTTTTCTTTTATAAGTACAAGGATATAAAAAATTTTCATTTATTCTTTCACTAAATAGAATATCTGTGGTCAACTCATGTGTAATTTAGAGTGGGCCATAGACACATATAAGGAGTCAACGCATTGAAGGTAATGAATTGCCTGTTTATAAACAAGAGACTCATTGCTAACTCTAGCAGTAATACATGTCACACATGCAACGGACCCACCACCATTGTAAATGAGAAACTTTTACCCTCCACACTACACAAGGTTTTAGAGGAGTAATGATATGTAAGGATCAAGCACTGAGTAAAGCACCATGATTACTATCAAATGAAATGTTGAATTTGAATGAGGAGACTCATGATGGAATATATATTAAGATGCAAAAAAGATGATGATGTAACTAAGAATATTATGAATGTATGTGAAAGAGCCATATCATTTGTTGTGTTTTCATTGATGTCAAAGTATTAGTTTACTAGACATTATGCTAATTTGGTAGAGTACCATATCATTTAATTGATGAAGAGGACTTGAAGAAAGTATGTTCATGATATAGTTGAAATGTATGGTATTCAGTGGGCACTTAAATGAGTTGGACAATGATAATATAATTTATTGGTTTGATTTTTTTACAATCATGTAATTCTATGATGTAATGATGAAGTCTATGTATTCACCAAGTTATACAAGCTAGATCGAGTGACAAGGTAAAAGGAGGAGTACACTATTGCCCGATCTACTATAGTGTTAATCAAGTAAATCATGTATTTACCAAATGATGTATTACCTAAGTGAAATGTAATGTTCACTGAGTATGAACTAGAAGAAAAAGTTAATGAAGATGGAATCTAAGGCCAACTTATGGGGAAACTAAAGAATATTCGAGAAGTTCAAAGGTGCAAGTCAAAGTTAGTTACAAGATTAATGACCAAAGAAATAATGACCAAAGAAATACAATGAAGATCTGATGATGGAGATTGAAACATGATAAGGATGAGCACACATTCAATGAAATTTCTAGTTGCTAAGTGACTAAGTATAATGAATCTAAGACCTACAGATGTGGTTAAGTAGAAAAATCTAGAAGAACCTAGAAGTTGATAGTTTATTATTTAAGGAGATGCTGGAACAAGTTTTTGATTGTTGATTAAGTTGTTGATCACTATTGTTAAGTGAGATATTTGTGTGAAGAA
>CM053790.1:824123645-824541145 GCA_028749045.1 Cupressus sempervirens | reverse complement strand
GCATCATAATCATACCAAGTTTTTCTTTGAAGTATTTCAACTTCACTTTAGCAAGAGGCTTGGAAAAGATATCAATTGTTTTCTCATTAGTACATATATACTCTAATTGAATGATTCCTCGATTCACCATATCTTGAATGTAATGAAAAAGAATTTCAATATGTTTGGAGCAATTGTAGAATACTAGATTGGATGAAAGATTGATGCAACTTTGATTATCACAATGAATCATAGTGGGCTTCAAAGGTCTTTTAAACAAATCTTCCAACAACTTTTGTAACCATACCACTTCTCTAACACCCAAGGAAGATGCAATGTATTTTGCTTCGATGGAACTTAATGCAACTGAAGTCTATTTTCTACTAGACCAAGAAATCATGCCAGATCCTAGACTAAAGCAATATCAATAAGTACTTTTATGTTCAATAGGACTGCCTGCCCAATCAAAATTTGAATATCCATGAAGTTCAATGTTGAATTTCTCATATTTGATTCCCATTCTAATAGCACCTCTCAAGTATCTCAGAATGTATTTAGCTGCATGTAGATGTATCTTCTTTGGCGCACACATAAATTGACTTAAGGTGTAAGTAACATAACATATGTCGGGGTAGGTATTAACCAAACACAATAAAGATCCAATACTACCTATAGTAAGTAGAATCTATAGGTTCTAATTTGATTACATCATCTTTCAACTTATGTAGATTTACTTCCATAGGAGTAGCTACAAGTTTACATTCCATCATCCCAAATTTAGTTAAGTTATCTATTGTATAATTTCCCTGATTCAGAATAATGTAGTTATCTTGCTACTAGACTACTAATCCAAGAAAGTAGTGAAGTAGATCTAAGTCTTTCATTTCAAATTTTTCTATGAGCTCTTGTTTGCATTTCTCTATGAGATATTCTTCACCTGTTATCAGAAAATCATCAACATATAACACAAAGATAATCATATCATCACCATATGTTTTGAAATATAAGTTGGGATCAATTTCATTTTTGGAATATCCTAACTTCAGTAGGTAGCTGTCTATCCTTTCATACCAAGCTCTGGGAACCTATTTGAGACCATAACATGCTTTCTTTAACTTACATACATGAGTTTTGTTGTCATGATTATTTAACCCTTTTGGTTGCTCGATATAGACTTCTTCTTCAATCTTGCCATTGCAGGATGTTGTTTTGACATCCATCTGGTATACCTTCCATCCCTTGGATGTTGCAATGGCCAAGATGGTTCTGACAGAAGTATATCTAGGAACTGGGGCAAAAGTTTCTTCATAATCAATGCCTTATTTTTGAGAGAACCCTCATGCTACAAATATGGCTTTGTATTTTTCTATGCTACCATCAGATGCATGTTTAATTTTGAACAACCATTTGGAAGAAACAATTGATTTGTCCTTAGGTCTTGGTAAAACATCCCATACATCATTTTTTAATATAGAATTATATTCTTCAATCATTTCTTCTTTCCAAGACTAATTTGAAAGTGCTACTTTAACACTAGAAGGTTCTAATTTTATAAGTTCAGTTAATAATGCAACATAACACAATTGATTTCTTGTTCTTTTTCTCTCTTGTATTATTTCATTGGGTTCAACATGATTTTCTTCAATCACTTTCCTAGCCCAGAGTGGCCTCTTTTTATTATTGGTATTTTTAGAATCTTTATGAATAGACATAGTGGTAGAGGAAGGTTCAAAATCATTCTCCCTCTCAATTTTTGTTTGTTGATCTTCTTCAGAAATAGACTCGGTAATAAAGTCATCATTGTTTCTAGAAAATTTAAAGGCAATATCTTCTTCAAATTT
The DNA here is from genome assembly GCA_028749045.1 of Cupressus sempervirens. Lineage (NCBI taxonomy): Eukaryota > Viridiplantae > Streptophyta > Pinopsida > Cupressales > Cupressaceae > Cupressus > Cupressus sempervirens. The sequence goes on along the minus strand of CM053790.1, from coordinate 824,539,325 downwards.
TACATCTCTACTAATCTCAATTGTTCTTTGTCTTGGAATGAAGATTCTATATCCTTTAGTTATTTCACTATATCCATTAAATATTTCCTTTTCCCAAAAGGTTCTAGTTTTGTTCTTTTCTCTTTAGGTATGTGAATATAATCTAGACATTCAAAAATTTTTAAATGACTTAGGTCAGGTTTAATGCCAGTGAATACTTCTTCTAGAGTGGTGTTTTCTAAAACTAAGTGTGGGTATCTATTTTGAATGTAGACTGTAGTGTTAGATGCTTCACCCTAGAAGGAAGTATGAAGATTTTGATTGTGCCTCATTGCTTTGGCTGATTCAACAATTGATCCATTTTTACATTCCACAATTCCATTTTGTTGAGGATTATAAGGTACAAAAAACTCCCTCTTAATCCCAACAATAATGCAATTTTTTAAAAAAATATCAGAGATATATTTGCCTCCATTGTCTAATCTAAGGGTTTTTATTTTATGTCCAGACTGATTTTCAACTAAGGCTTTGAATTCTTTGAATTTTTCTAAGACTTCAATTGATTCCTTTTGTTTCAAGAAATAGATCTAGGTTCTTCTAGAGTAATCATCAATAAAAATTATATAGAAGAAGCATCCATTAAGAGAAGGTACATAGGACCACAAAGATCAGTGTGGATCAGATCAAGGATGCATTTAGATTTGTGATCACTTTTAGGAAATGATTGTTTAGTGTTTTTGCCTAAGGCACATCCTTTAAAAATAGTTAAGTGATCAGTTTTTAGGCCAGGAAGACCTTTTACAATTTTTCCCAACGATGATAATGCTCGATAGTGAAGGTGACCTAGCCTCCTATGCCAAATTTCAGTGGAATTTGAGGTTTCATGACTTCGAGCTAATTTTGTATTTTGGCTATTACAAATTTTATAAAGACTTCCATCTCTAAATCCAATAGAAATGGCTTTCTTAATATTAGAATTCTTGGTCCAAGCTAGAACTTTGTCCTCTAGAAATGTGATTCTGAAACCTTGATCAACAAGACCAAAAATAGAAACAAGGTTTCTTTTTATTCCTGGTAAATATAAAACATTCTTGAGTTGTAGTGAGATTCCTAAATTTAGTTGAACTGAACAGGAACCAATTCCTTTGATAGGATGAGTAGAGTTATCTCACTAGTACATTTGAGGTCATTTTTCAACCAAATTTGGTCAAAATTTTTGACCAAATTTGACCACCAACCCATTGGTCAAAATTTTTCTCGTCAAAATTTTGACCAACCTATTGGTTGATCAAAATTTTGACCAATAAGTTGGTTGAAAACTTTTGAAATCGTTGGCACATTTCTGCCAAGCATTGGTCAAAATTTTGACCAATGCTTGGTAGAAAATTGTCAAGCATTGGTCAAAATTTTGACCAATGCTAGGTCAAATTTTTTTTGAGGCTCACAGTTGTTGAGGTTCGCTTCAAAAATGGTCCTTCCTATGAAATTTCTATCTAAAACCTTTCTGATGAGATAATGTGTTATGAGCTCTTCATCAGCGGGATGGAACGTGAATCCAGGAGGCAGTTGTGCATCACCCATATCATGACTGTAACTAAAGTTAAGAGCCTCTATTATTGAATTATCTTCCCTATCACCCATATTCATTTGAATATGGGTGATAGGGAAGATAATTCAATAATAGAGGCTCTTAACTTTAGTTACAGTCATGATATGGGTGATGCACAACTGCCTCCTGGATTCACGTTCCATCCCGCTGATGAAGAGCTCATAACACATTATCTCATCAGAAAGGTTTTAGACAGAAATTTCACAAGAAGGACCATTGCTGAAGTAGACCTCAACAACTATGAGCCTCAGGGAGGGTTCAATTCCCTCCTTTATTATTGACTATGCATATAACCCCACACACCCATTTGATCTTGAATGATGATATGTACTGAATGCTGAGTGTCTGTGCTGAGTGCTCTAAAACCATCCATTTCATGCCTTCATTTGTACACAATGTCTTTCTAGTTTCTTTCTACTCGCACACCCATTTCATTTCATTATGATCATCTAAAAATTGTGTCATTCTAAGCTCTTAACAGTTTCTTCTTGATTGATCATCTCATATATAACTACTGAATGAGAGCTTTGGGATAAGCTATAGACATCCATCAAAGCATAAAGCCCTGTTGTATCTTGTATGGCTCTAAAGGACACTGTCTATCTCAGAAAATGTTTAGAACAAGCAATCAAATCTATTAACAGGGTAGATTGTGGAGTAGTTGAGGTGGAGAAAAAAGGTATGATTTCAAATGAAAAGAAAACCCAAAATTGGGTGAAGCCCAATCTGGCTGTCATGCGGTCAATGACCCATACTCTAGAGCTTTGAGCAACGAGGCACTTACCATTGTTTATTCATAGTTGAAAGTTTAAAGCATATAAGTAGAATGGTGACATTGTTTATTCCATTCTTGATCGTTCCTACCTATCATTATGATATATTGATCACACAAATGAATGATAACATAACACTAATGTAATTGCTTTATGAATTTACCATTTCAAAATTGAAGTTGGAAAAAAAATTAAATAGATCTTCCACATTAAAATTGTTATGGAAAATCACTATTACAGAATTGATGTTGAGCTGTTACTAGGGCCATTGGGTCGTAACCCATCATCGCAAAATCTATCAAGGTTGTATAAAATTCCTGTAACATTGCCTCAAAAAAATAGAGATTAGTTAAGCTTGTACACATTGTTTACATGTTTGCATTTAAAATAAAATAAAATCATTAGAGCAACAAGAAATAAGATCAGTTTGTGATTGGAGTGGAAAAATTAGAATATTGCCACCAAAATCAATCCAAAAATATGCATTGCCTGCCAAATGTAGAATCAGAGAGATCCACATCAATTGTTCGAGAAAATGTCTCAAAGAAATGTCATTGTTGCATGATTTTCAAAAAATGATTTGTTAAAAGACTTTATAAAATTTCTAGAAAACAAATTTATCACATTGAAGGTGGTATCCTCCATTTCATGCCAAGATGAGAACTTTGAAACAACTTATAAATATTAATCATAGCACATGGAGTTGTGGACAAAAAAAAAACCCAAGTTATTTGAAAGAGTGTCAATGTTTTAAAGATATTTAAAAAAACCATAACATATAATATAACTCAACTTGCACATGACTACAAACATATATACATTTTGAAGACAATCATCCTTAATCAACCTAATGTTATATTTGAAGTAAACTTAGAAAATTGGTAACCCTTTTTACACAAGGCATTTGCATTAGAACCAAGAGGTTGATTAGGACTATTAAAGGTGATCGTCCTTGGAAGCACCAAGTGGTTGGTTAGAGATATTAAAGGTAATCTTCCTTGGAAGCACCTTGTAAGTGAAAATATTCATTTTGGATAGGATTTTGTTAGATGATGTAGATGAAGTAGTAGCATTTGCCTTGGGAGACATGCTTGCAAAATGGAAGCATAGATAAGTCATGTGAACTATTTGATAGGATGCCTGAACGTAATGTGGTCATCAAAAGCCATGGTTGTTGGATATACACAAAATAGATTTATTGAGAGAATATATTTGTTTAAGTTCCAACTGCCCTAGTAGACATGCATGCAAAATGTGGAATCATAGGTAAGGCGTTTGAACTATTTTATTGACTGCCTCCATGAAATGTTGTATAATGACAAACCAATATTGTAGGATATGCATATTGATTTTTTGAATATATCTAGATGATGTAGTGACATTCTTGTTACTGCAACCAATGCCACATATGTATAAAATTGGGATTCCAACTCTTGTTGAGGTTGTAAATTATGTTGAACATAGTATCAAGCCACAATAGTTTTCTATTTGCCAAAATTAGAAAGAGAATCATACAAAATTGTGTGAGCTCTTTGTATTTTATATGATATGATATTTAGGAAAAGGATGAGAAACAAAACTCTAAATAAGTGGGCAAGCTCTCCATGTGCTCTACTGATGCAGAGCCTTCCAATATCCCCTTAAGGAACCCTATTCAACTCAAGGACTCAACAACATCTTGGAATACACTCAAGCAATTAGAGTTCAACTCAAGGATAAACTAGAAGTCCCTGACTTTAGGAAATTATAAAACACTCCTTTTGAATAGGTTCACTCTTTAGATTCATTTCAACCAACTTGTCAATTCACCTTGCCTTTGTTTCAACTTCCCTCTCCTTGGGAACACTCCTAATTTCACCCTTCATCCAATCAACTCATGATCTCTGTACTCAAGGATTCCCTTGATCCTTATAATGCTTCAATGCCCTTAAAATATCATAACTAAGGAGTTCCAACCCCTACCAAACATTAGTTTTATCTCAACTTCAAAACTGCCTTCAATAGGCTTGTTTAATTAGCCTTGTCCTGCAAGTAATCTGTACTTTACTCTCAAATTTCCCAAACAACCTAGTGACTTCTTCACCTTTTTCAATATCCTTTACTAAGTTCTTGAAACCCTTTAAATCTCAGCCCTTCAACTTGTGACTGATGAACCTTTCTATGGCTACTCCTATTTGCAACTAGGCCTAATTAGCCCTCCAATTACAAAGCAACTACTCTTTGCATTCATCCCCAACTTTCTAAACCTTGAAACAATATTAAGGAATCTATTAAATAGTAGGATTTCTAAATTTTTTTGCACATCCATTCATATCTAATCACTCTTTCACCAAACCCTTGTTTTAAGGGTTTCTAGCCTAGGGCTCTCTAGAAAAGACCCTTCCCAAAATCTCAAAACCATTCAAATGGTTTAAATACCTTACAATATTCTACCTCAAATTTTTCCAATCAATATTTATCTAATCTAGCCCTCAATTCCTTTTATCCAACCTATGGTGCTCTCCAAGTGCACCTTCACTATTTTGTCCACCAATTACAGTTCTGCCAGTCTATTCTTCTCTATCTTCTCAGAGACCTGCACTCATTTCACAATAAAATACATATTAAAGACATTTTAATCCTCTCTCACAAGTTATAGTGATAAAAAAATAGTGGGAGAGGTATTATTCCATTTTCTCACAAACTACTAAGTGACTGTCACATGTTTGTGACAAACAATGTATTATTCAACTCTGTTACAATAAAAATTTTACAATATATTTAACTCCAATGCTAAAGAGACTCTTAAGAAATAATTGATAGCCTCTTATGAACCTTAAATATTACAAAACACCAAACTTTTCATGCAAAGAAACTTGGAAATGTAACAACAATTATGGACAACAACTAACAGTCACAATGTGACAGTAAAAATAGAGATTTCATTGATTTTTTCTTCTAAACTTGCTTTCTCTTCAACCACCATTTTTTTTTGCATAAATTTCAGAATAAATTATTTTAAAGACCCCTTTCCCTCTAACTATCTTCCAAACCTCTTGGATTGAACCAACTTCCTTGTAACTGTCATAGGACAGTTGTCAAACAATTTTTTTTTATAACATTTTAATGACAGTCATTACTTTTTGTTACCCTTTGTGACTTTTTATGACCAAGCACTTATGAAGCCTTTTATTTCATCCCTAAGGACTTCTAAAATAAATTTATACACTTATAACCTCAACTAACCTAATTCAAGCCTTATTTGGCTTATGTTGCCAACATTGGCAATTTACAAGATATTGCACTTTTAGTGCCTTTTACACCCTTTAGAGGCTTTGATAGCGTTATTACTTTATTTTGGATATTAATATAAACTTGTAACATCTAAATTATCCTATATATCTCTCACATTACATTGAATGACTCTTAACTCCTCGCTTGTGCCACTTGGCCTAAATTTGCCCATTCTTGGCAATATATTATAATTTTGACAATTTCATGCTTCCCTTACATTTGATGGGTTCAATAGCCATAATTCATCATCAAATGACTTGACATGTCTTCATTAGGCATTGATTTCCCTTGGTACCTTCATTGTCTCCTTCATAGCTCTTGCTGTACCTTGTAGCTTCATGTGTCCATTGGGTGCCCCTGCACCATCTACACCCCATAGGTAAATCTACTCTAATAAAAGAGGCAATCAAAAACTAGTTCAATTTGCATTTGTAACCTTGGGCAGGCTCTTAGCAACATGCTCACATTGAACCTTTGGTGTAAAGGAGAAATAGACAGGCTCACAACCCTCAGGAAGGCTTTCTTAGATAAAAAAGTTTTTGAGCAGACACAAATCCTCACTAATAATATTGCTACAATTTTCTTATTTAAATCCAAACAAAGTTGTATTATCTTGGGTAGAGGAGACTACTGTTGTTTGTGGTTAAGGATCTTTTAGGTCAATAGAATCACATGCATTGTGGAATACAATCTGCATAGAAAGAATGAACAAATTAATCTTAAAAGCTACAAAGTACTCTAATAAATCCTTTTCTTCTTTAACTATGCTAAAAAAATCTGGGGCACATGCAATCCTGCATGCCCAAAGAGATTTCTTCAATCAATTTTGGGATTCAATTTTGTAGGTTCTCTGTGTGTTTGTTATGATCTCTATCTACTGAGCATAGCCAGTCTTCATAAATCAACTTGGGAGTTTTTACACTTGTCATGTTTACTTATCAGGCATCACATGGCTATCTTAGTAGTCCCTTGGCAACATTATAATCTATTCTATTTCTTGATTAGTAGGATTAAAAAGTAACTACCTACTGCTGGGCCATTACCATGCCCTTCTCTACTATGGTAACATCACTATAGCAGCTGTTACTTTCATATTTAATATTTACCATTTTAAATAGCTTTAAGTAGTCATTGCTTCAACCATATAGGGTGACAAGAAATCTTGAGCTTTTGGAGCTCTTTTTAGTACTCTCTAGCAGCTCTAATACATCTCATTAAAAAATCTTCTATAGTTCCTTGCATGAGCCAGTACAGTTATCTAACAATTCACATGCTTTGGGTTGATGAAACCACTACTTTGATATCATGGGCAATAGTGGGCTATATCCATCCATATACAATAATACAAGGTGGAGGTCTCAAAAGAAAGTTAGAAGCTGCTACTTCCTTAAGTGATCAGAGAAGAATTCAAAGATGTGTGATGAGGCAAACCCTTGACTTTGGAATGACTTCCAGATCAATATTAACATTATTGTTGGCATGTTTTAAATTCAAATTATTTTTTGTGCAATTGTTGCAAGGCTTGCAAAGCTATACTCCTGAATGTTGTTGTGTCAATAAAGTTCTATTTTCATGATTTGGATTATGAATATGCATTTCTCAATAATAAAGAATTATTTGCTGCATTTCTATTTCTCAAGTTAGAAGTTGCTACTTCCCTAAGTGATGAGGCAAACCCTTGACTTTGGAATGACTTCCAAATCAATATTCGCACTATTGTTGGCATGTTTTAAATTTAATTTGTTAATTATTTTGTGTAATTGTTGGGAGTCTTGCAAAGCTATACTCCTGAATGTTGATGTGTCAATAAAGTTATATTTTCATGATTCAAATTTTGAATGTGCATTTCTCAATAATAAATAATTATTTACTGCATTCATTTTGATAGGTAGTAGCTGTTGCAACAATCTGAGGGCATGTTAGCTACTATAATTAGCTATCATTTGGGCAACACATTTCTATATGCATCAATTATTGTATTGGATTCCCTAATATTACAACACTACACAAAATAGAAAAAATAATTTTTTAAATTATAACCAAAGACATCTTCAATGCAGGGAGAGAATACCTATAAAATGTCCATCTCTCATTCTCGAGGACGCTGACATGTAACTTTCAAAAGGGCAGTAATTTGCCTTTCATTCAAACATTTTGAATATCATTGGCCCTCTACTATTTTACAGACCTATTTAGTTACACCAATGAGTATTCTGCATAAATAGACAGAAACATAGCTAACTTCTACAAAGCATTTCCTGTTCCAAAAGATTTTATTTGAATTACAAAAGCATACCTCCATCGGCAAATAGTTTGGCCTCTGCTGATTTCCAACTTGTTGGCATGGAAAACTAGTATGCTGTATGGTAAATCCATACGTCTCTTGGAAATACTCCACCATAGATTTCATTGTTCCTTTATCATCCATAAGAAACCTATAAAAATAATATAATTAGCAACAAGATTTTGTGTACCATATATAGGTAACTTGTAGCCTCTTTTAATAAGAATATTTCTATTTTCATATTACTAATATTAAGCATCTTGAGAATCTTACATTAATTCTCGGGTGGGTTGAGCAATCAACCTAGAAATACGATATTTCCTTCACATATTTGCTCGATGTGTGACCTCAAATTTTAAACCTCTCAAGGCCTTCTTAATCTGTCTCAGCAGAGATGTCATAATGACTATATTAGACTAAATTTGTTATTTACATCCACATTTTAAAATTATCTTATATAATCCAATTGGGTGTTCATGAAACCTTACCCCTTGATACGATCAACATCAAACAATGGTTTAGATCCCATGTCCCTATTTAAGAGCCAAGCCACAAAATCAATAACATTCAGTGCCTCAATGAAGGTAGTCAATGACATATCTGCAACAAGGGAGATGGTTGTCGATTGTTATATGCAGGTCACCATTCACATGTAAACTTAATAATTACACCTTCTTGATACATAATATAATATAATGATATGGGAAATACTTGCTAATAGAGAAACAACAATTATCCTGATTAGTAAAAGGTTAACAAATAACAAAGTAGAAAAAATAACAAGAAAAAACACTTCAACAAAGATTGGACTTCTATTCCTTCCTACCAATATTAAGTGACAATGCCATTTGAGTTGGTCTTATGCTCTAGTAAAATCCACGCCATCTTTCTAGACCCTCACCAAGCTGTTACCTCCTTCCCAAATCAAGAGAGTAAAAAGATCTTCCAACAGGAGAATACCTACAATGCAAATCAAACTTAATAACTTCCCTTCTCATCCAACTATTCATCCTCTATGAAAACAAATTAAATTAAGTAAAGGTACCTGTGTGTAGGCAACTCACACAACACAATATATAGGACCTACAGAGCTTCTTGAGGAGCATCTGCTTGCCTGCCAGATAAGAATTGACCTAAATGATGAAGGTCTACATGAGCCACAAACTTTATCATCTCTTTGGATAATGATATCTCTTTTTGCAATAGTCTAGTATGTAGTTTGCCTAGTTGTGAAAGTTAACAGCTAAGCATATCTTATGTTTTTTTCAGCAGTTGAGAACAGGGACTTTTAGTTCTTATCCAAGACAATAAAAGAAGCATACAATGTTTTAGAATCTGAAGATGGTGAGCCTTTTGGTGCTGTTGTGGTCTTTGGAGAGGAAGTTGTTGTGAGTTGTCATAACATGAGTTTGAAGAAAACAGATCCAATTGCACATGTAGAGGTTGTGGCTATAAGAGAGGTTAGTAGAAATAATATTGGGGAACTATGCCATTTCTATATTTGGGTATGACTTTTCTTATTTGATTTTCTTTTTTCTCGACCATTCCTTGCCAAACTTAATTGAATTTTATTTTTACAATTGGATTAAACTATTATTTGACTGATTTCTTGCTATTCTAATAATATTATCATTTTGGGAATATGTGTTGTCTCACTTGGGAAGACAATAGTGAAGCCTATTTTCTTTTCAAAAATATTATTCTATTAAAAAGTAGCATCCTTGAGGTTGTAGTTAGAAAAATCCAACTCGGCAGAATTTTGCCACAATAAAAAAACTTGACATGGCAACATAAAATAATGCTGAAGTTTGTTAAAAAAACTTGTATAGATCCTAACACATCATGTATACCAAGAGACATTAGAATAAGCTGTTTGATACTTAAAAATGGTCTTTTTAGAGCTATTAGATTTCAACAATTCATCAATATTATTAGTTTCTTTTCTGAATTTGATTGTGTGAACATCTTCTATCATCACCATTTTGGATCATCATCAAGATGTAAACGCAAAGGAGTAGAAGAAATGCTGATGATGGATTAAGTAGTATAATCTGACACACTAATAATAAAAATTATTCACACAATCAACTCCTAAAAAAACCAATAATAATGGTCTGTTTGTTTAAATAAGCTCTGATAGAGTATAGTAGTTGCATTATTTCCAATTGATGGAACTATCCATAAGATATAAATCCAAACTCTATTTTAGTTCACAAATGAATGCATGTCAGTTTATTGTAGGTTAAGACTACTTAAGACTATGAAGATAAAAAAACATAAGTAAATGAGTTGCAACATTTTCTTTTTCAAGAACATGCCGGGGCCACTGTGCTAGTAATTTAAGGTTTATACACAACTACACCTTATTTTACTTAACAACTAATCATTTTGGTAAGCCTTCAATTGGTCATAATATGGGTTAAGAAGTTAAACTGGACATAATTTTTGGGAGTCAAATTTGAATTGGGATGGGTGATGTCCTGGTCTTGATGCAATATACAGTTGGTGAAGACTACTCAAATTAACTCTTTGAAATTAAAGGGCTGCAATGAAGATGCAACAATTGTCCTTTTCAAGAACATGCTAAGCCCCTGTCTATGGCTCACTTCATTTTAACAAGTTGAAAAATGGTGCCACAACAACTATACAACCATTAGAATACACTCAACAACCATTGGAATACACTCAATACTAGATCCTTTTCCCTATTACTTTGCTGAAATATAGAATCATAGATTCAACTTAAATACCACTCATTTGAATCCAAATGATATCATAATGAAAAAAAATAATGTACTGCAACACTATTCCTATCTAAGATATGACTACAGCGAAAGTAGAGCATTAAATCTTTTACCTTAACATCTCTATCATTTTCTAAGCTAATAGAAAGAGAATTTATAATGTACATAAATGTCTCCTCCAGAATCATTGTGATACTTCATAGCCAATTCCATTCTAATGTTACAAACGGCTTTGCACTATCTATATCTCTAACATGTGAGGCCTTTTAAAACTAGTAATAGTATAGTCATTCATCAATGCTCTAAAGATTGGAATGGTAATTCTTAACCATATCACATAAATGCATATTAAATGCAAGCCCCCAAAAATTAAAAGCTCAGGACTTTTAAAGTGAAACAACTACTGTCCTAATAGATTGATAGTATTAGATCACAAACTTTGAAAATTACACAACGTCATCAAGTCAGTCAAAATCATGTCAGTTCACATCAATAACACCAATAACAACCATCAATGAAACAACATGGACTATGGTTAGGGTTTGAAGATCTTACCATAATGGAGCCAATACCACTCCTAATCAGAAGATCTATATACTGAGGAATGGTATAGTTCATACACGGTTACTATTACATTTCTTATATTGAAGAAATAACTAACACCCCAATCAACATTCCCTGTAGCCAAGTAGTAAAGCACATTGCTTACAATACTCAAAGCATGCGCTACCCCAACAATGACTATTATTCGAGATGTATATTCCCTGAAATATTGCACTTGCTTCCACAATGCTATCATATTTTGCACAACCCCCACAAAATATAAAAACACTTAGCCCAAACAACAAATTACCCACATTACATGCACTTGTAATGTAATCATTTTAATGCTTAAATGGAAATGCTTTAAAAAGACTTATTTATGCCTACCCTGCTCTCTATAGTAAAATTATCATAGCTAGAGCTAGTTGAAGCGAAGCTTACTCCTATAAGCAAATCATCCAAGGTGAGACTGTCATCCAGATATGCTGGAACTGTTGCTTTGATGCCCAATGCAGATGTTGTAGAAAAAACTCCACATGATCAATACTACAAGGGAAAGAAATATATCATTTCAAGTAGGAATACAAACTTGTTTGATGACATGAAAAAGGAAAATATTTCAGCCACTACAACTAGTTTTTGAATTTGAATATAAGGATTAGATTTTTAAAATAAACCATCTAAACAAAACTAAAGGTGGTTTTTTTTCTGTGGATCTGAACACTGGATATTGACATATGTATTGGTCACAAATTAAATCATTTCAAGTAGACTATATAAAGCATTTGAGGACCTGAAAAATAAATTCTTTCAGCCATTGCCATTTGTTGAACATATATGGGGAACAAAACAATTTGGAGCATCATGCAAATAATACATATTATAGACTTTACCTAGATTAGACTTTGAAACTAGATAATGTGAAAAAAATTAAAGGCTGTCGATTATTAAATGATTGATAGATTTGAACACTGCAATTTGATATATCTACTGGTAATGAGCTGAATCATTTCAGGCAGAGCTACAAAGATAAACCCAAGCAGAATGAAAAAATCATTGTAGTGTCATGAAAAAACAAATCAAGGATTAGAAAACAACATTATTTCTGAGGTTCAAAATGACATTATTCTTGAAAATAGTCATGAAAATGGACATAGTTCTACTGGAGGTGCATTAAGTGTAGCAACTGCTGAGCTGCCATCATCATTTCCTGATAGTGGAAAGGAAGGCATGCCTGATCCTAATGTACTTGTATCATCTGAAAGACATTTATAATATTTAGAAAGAATGAGTACGAATCCTTTTCATAGCATTGGCAATGCCTTGAAAGATTGGAAAGAGAGGGTAAAAGTATCAGATATGGCATCATAAGATCCTAATAGAGATGACTCTTCTAAGAAAGTGGATGAGTTGGACATGGATGGGGGAGAGGAGTTTCAATTTGTGTGTGAAGGAGATTAGGGTCATGCCTAAGCATTAGGTACTGCTACTGCTGATCAACTTGACCAGAACCTGAATACAAAAAATTCAATTATGGAGAAAGAATATGTTAGTGTGATGGAGAATTCATACTTTTTAAATGAGACTAAAGAAATAGAAGTAGAAGATAACCCTATCTTAGAGAAGAGTCTTAAAAGCATCAAGAATAAATCAAAGACAGAGTATGATATAGTTATTGGAAATGAATCATCATTTTCAACAAAAAGTGTGAATGTTGACATGGCTTTAAATCACAAAAATCAAGCAAGGGATCAACTTGGAAGTTTTGTGTCAATTGAAAGACAACATCAACATAAAACTCTATACCCAAATAATGTGTCAACCATTAGTGACTCTTCTTGGACTGAGGAAGATAACACAAAATTGAGGAAGGACATTAAGATGATATTCAAGGAACATCACAATGCTTCTGAAAATGCTTCAGTAGTTTGGGTAAAGTATGACCAACTTACTACAAGGATTTCACAAGACTTGGCAGAGTAGTTAAGATTGATCATCTCATTACATACAATTAAGAGAGTATGATGGGTTAAAGGTGAATAATTAACAAATTCCAGGACATAATAACAAAGAAATTAGATTATAGAAAACTGCTTACAAACTAATTAACTAATGGTATGGTCCACCTTAAGATCATAGGTTGGTAGATACTAGTTAAGGTTTCATTTTCTAAATAACATAGGTTATTAATAAGCTAATTAAAGGTCTAGAATTGGGAACAGGTGAATAATAAAAAAATTCCATGAGGTAATAGAAAAGAAATTAAATCATGGAAAAATTCCTTCAAACAAGTTAACCAAAAGTTTGGTCCACTTAATAATCATAGACTGGAAGATACTAGTTAAGGTTCCAATATCTAAATAATTGAAGAATGATAATGCACAATTCAAAGGTCCAATTATAGAACAAGTCATTGAGTTATTGGCTAATCTATTCATTGTTTCCACCACCCTATCTCAGAATGACCACTTGAAGAAAAGCTCTGAGGTTTGACACCATAAACCTCCTCCAACAACTCCCATTTCTTGCAGAAATTAAGAAATGTAAGACCATATTTATATGGTTCAATTATTGGTTCTAATGGAAAAAAAAAGTTGAGTATTGGTCCCTGATTTAAGTTTTAAGTTTCTAGATTCATCCTAGTGATGTTCACACAAAAGAAGGCCAATGAACCAAGCTACTGTTGATATTCAAATAGAGAAGATTTCATTTCCCACATTAATACCTTGATACTCAAGAGAGACATTGAGCAACTCACAATTTTAGGCTACATACCATATTTAGTTGCATTTAAAATTGAGGCATGTGGACAGAGAAAGCAACCAACACACCAACAAAATACACTTTTTAGAGTACATCTATGTCTTGAAGTCCTCAAAAGCACCATATCAATTTGTATATCCACCTTGATAACTTATGTATTTGGCTTCAAAGTTTTGATATTACACGACATTAGAAAGATGCAAATTACTCCATATATTGCAACTTTTCACCTTTCTGACATAATTGATTTTTCTAATTGCTTCGTTGAATAGTTATAGTTTCAGATTTCCATGCATGTAGTAAACCCATTTTGACTCTAGAAGATATTTTCAATAAATTCAATACATTTAGGTAGTAAGCTCTATGAGATATAGACTGGCAATACAACTAATAAATTTCTTATTCATTTTACCAACTAATTGAAAATGTATGTCAAATTTTCAAACACAAAAATTGAGTAGTTCTCAAGTTAAAACAAGAAGATATTAATGGTTGCATACAAAAGTAAACGCAAGATTAGAAGATTAAAAAATAGTGCCATATTGTAGAATAGGCTGAAATAGAAATTTTACACTCAAGAACCTCAAATTTTAGAACTGAGCATCATTTTCTTTTTACCAAAAGTAGGTTTGGTAATAAATCAAAATATATTCTATATTGCTTATTCATCAAGAATTATGAAATGTCATCAATTGAAGCCATTCAATTTTGTGTGCAAGTAGGAATGTTAGAAAGTAGTTACCTTGTCAACTGAGGTATTTTGCCTACAAACAATATTTGCACTTCCAATATCACCCTTGGTAGAGAACTTCACCCCTCCCTTGGTCATGGAAATAACAACCCCATGAAAAATAATAACAATGTATTAGTACCTCTACAAATTTTTCAAGTATAAAACTCACATAAAAAGCCCATTTTTTTGTGTCCAAAACTTCAAAAACTCCCACATCAACACTAGGGCAGTGCATGATCAAGGTTGTATAACCATACAACATCAATGTTTCTGCCCTCTCACAAATCTTCGTACCCATTCAAATAAAAATTTCACTAACGTAAAACAAATAAAAAACTAGATTCATATAGTGCACTATATGATGTCCCAAACTAACTAACAAAACTCGTAGAAGTATAGCCCCCAACAAAGTGTGGCTCTATGAGACATTTCATTTCAGATACTAGCAAAAATCAAAACAATCAACACTTTAGTTCCTTTGCAAACAAAGAAGCAGTCTAATAGAGGTAAAAAAGAAAGAATTAAAGAAAGGGTAACTGGGATAAGTAAAATGAGCTATAAATGCTCAGAATCACAAAATTGCTTCTATTTCTATAGTACTTCCCCAAACACACAGACAGTCACACTTATTAAATAAAACTGTCATATTGCAAACATAACAATAAAAGGAAAAATTTGGCAAGACAATTTTAACCGGCATTTTTGACAAATTCTACAAGAATACAGATGAGAATACTAAAGTACAAAAACCTGGAACCTTGAAATAGATACAAATTATCTGAACAAAGTAAAATTATTTTCCTGTCTTGCTTAATATACAAAATAGGCCCAACATCATACCTGTGTCACCAATGGTGCTCAAGTCTTTGCAGATATGAGCAAACTCTTGTGATGGCATCCTCACAATGGATTGATACTCCAACTTAGGAATACCCAAATTTTCAGTGTCAATATCCATTAATTTCATTTCAAAGTCAGAGATCTTATCCTGGTCTGATTCAAACATTTGAAAAAATTGTAAGTGTTAGAATTAATAATCTTTCTTTGGTTGGATTTATTTATTTATTAGGATAAACTAAGGTATCTCTTATGTATTATTTATTTGTCCTCTAGTCCACATGTAAAGGACATGTCATTCTTGTCCTATTGTCCACTTGTGAGGACAACTCATTTTTGTATTTCCTTTAATAAGGAAAATAGATATTCCTCCTTAAGAGGAACTTGACACTTTGCACACACCTTTTATGAATGTGGCATTCATAGAAATGGGAGTTACATATGCAAAGCCATGCAACTCCTTTCTCATCTCTTTAAAAGAGGTGCTTCTCTCTTTGATTTTCATCTAGTCTCCATTATTCACATCAAGTTTTTGATGCTATTGTAAATGAGCTATTTTGCTCCATTTCTTCTCTCTCTCTCTCTCTCTCTCTCTCTCTCTCTCTTAGGCTTTTGCCTCATTCATAATACTCACAAGATATTTTCTTTACTTTCCCCTTATCAAATCCTTGTCTCTTGTATTGCTTCCTCTTTGGTATTTCTCCATTGATCTTGCATCATTTGTATGGTAAAACTCTTCTTGCTCTCTTGGATTAAATCTATTATTTCATGCTATTTTATTTTATTATATTTTATCATTTCAATCACTTTTTCTTACATGGTATCAGAGCTACTAATCCTTGTTTTGAGCTTGTGTGAAGGGTTCATTAGAAGAGCTTGATATTGTGAATATCTTGAAGTTTGAAATATTGAAAGTCTTATCTTATTCTTTTGCAGATTTTCTTCTTTCTTATTCATTCTAACCCTCTTTGGAAGGCTTGCTGCCAAAGAGTTTTTCATTTTTTATTTTTTTCTAACCTCCTTTGGAAGGCTTGCCACCAAAGGATTCTTTATTTTTAATTTTTTTTATTATATCTAACCCTATTTCTATTGCAGGCTTTTTAAGTTTTTGAAATTCAAGTTTTTTTTTTTTTTTTTTTTTTCTGTTTTTGTTTTAGAAAAGAAAGTACAACAGTTCGTATTTTTCTTATATCTCATAATCTATGATCTGGATTTGGTTAAAATTTTAACAGCATTTAGAAAATATAAAAAATAATTTTTTTTAAAAAATTTTATTTGTATCAGAATAGTATTACAAAAGTTATTATACTATATGTGCAGTATTATTTATTTTTCAAGTTTTAAGACAACAGTTCGTATTTTTATGATAACTCTCAATCCGTGATCTGGATTTGGCTGAAATTTGAATAGCATTTAGAAGACATAAAAATGAAAAAATAGTTTAAATTTTATTGAAAATAGAGTTAAATGAAAAAATTTATCGCTCTCTGTGTGTAACACATTTTTTCAGTTTTTCAAATTTTTATTTTTCCCATTTCTTCAATCTAACCAGTGGTTTTGTAGGGAACATTTTAGTTTTTAATTTTGACTCTCTAAATCTCTTAATAATTATTTAACATTCTTGTGGATAATAAGTCTCACTTTTTTATTTCAAATCTAATATTTAAAATTTAAATGTAATTTTTAAATCATGTCAACTTTAATTCCAGAAATCAAGTTAAATAACTCAAATTATCATGCTTGGAAAACTCATCTTTCATTTATATTCCATTTAAAGCATATTTTAGATGTTGCTACTGACCCTTTTGTAGTTCTTGGTACCTCGGCTACACAAGATGAAAAAAATGCATGGAATACTAAAAATGAGGAAGCCCTTGGCCTCATTGGTATATCTCTTAACCCAGATTTATATGTTCTAATTTTTCATTGCACTAATGCCCATGAAGCTTGAGATATTTTAAAGCAAACGTATGACAGGCCATCTGAATCACGCAGGATTCAATTGCAAGAAAATTTGGAAGACTTAAGGTATATTGATTTCAAATCCATGGATGAATTTTTACTTAAATTTGATTATATTAAAAGTCAACTAATTGGATTAGGCGTTACTCTCACTAGTATTAGATTAATTACCATTATTTTAAAGAAATTTCTTCCTAGACAATTTCAACAATTTATTACTAATGTTCATTCTCAACTTGCTATTCCTACTTTGTCTACTCAATTAACTTATAGTATTTTTCAAAATTTGTTTCGTCAAGAGGAAGCTAAGTTATTACAATTTGGTACTCTTAGATTTAATGAACATGCATTTGTGTCTAAAAATCAAAATCAAAATCTTAGATCATCTTATCATGCTCCAAATAATAATCAAAATCAAAATTTTAATACTCACAATTTCAATAATAATCATAACAATCATAACTTTAATAATCATCACAATAATAACAACTTATTTAATTCTAGACCTTCTTTTAACAACAATAATAATCAAAATACAAATCGTAATAATAACCATCCTAATCAATATAATAGTCCTAATAAAAAATCTCATTGTACTTATTGTGGAAAAGATGGTCATTTGACTAACAATTGTTTTAAAAAGAAAAATGATAAGCAACCTATCAATAAAAATAATAAAAAATCTCATGGTAATCAATCTCGTCATGCTTTTACTATAAGTTACAATGCCTCTAAACGATTAGAATGGATAGTTGATAGCGGTGCTTCTCAACATGTTACATCTCATAAAGAAGTTTTTGATTCTTTGCAACCCAATCCTTTGAATACTCCAATTCAATTAGCTGATAATCATAGTTGCAAAGTTGAAGGATTTGGTGATGTTAATGTTCCAAATGGAAAGTTACATGATGTTCTTTATGTTCCTGACTTGAAAACCAATCTCCTTTCAGTTGCTAAATTATGTCAAGATTATAAAGTTGAATTTCAGAAGGACATGTGTTCTATTATTGATCCTAGCACTAATGCTGTTGTTGCTAATGCTAAGTTGGGTCATGATAGCTTATTCAAGTTTTATGAGTTTACCTCTTCAAGGTACTCTTTGCAAGAAAATATTGATTTTAATGTGGCATGAAAGGCTTGGTCATTTGAATTCTGATTATATATCATTGATGCTAAAATTTCATATGGTTGAAGGATTACCTCATATTGTTCCATCTAAGATTACATGCACTGGGTGCATGAGTGAAAAAATGCATTGGGAGCCCTTTTCCCATGGTTCATCATGAAGGGCATCTCATAAGTTACAATTGATTCATAGTGATCTTTTAGGACCTATAGAAAATATCTCCATTCAAGGATCAAGGTATGCTCTTACTCTCATTCATGATTTTACTAGAAGAATTTGGATATATTTCTTACATAATAAAGATCAAGTACTTGATACATTTTCGAATTTCATATGTTAGTAGAAAGGCAATTTTATTCTAAGATAAAGATTCTTCGAATTGATAATGGTACTAAATATGTTAATAATGCCTTTTATTCTTACTTAAGATCATTTGGTATTAAACATCAGCTTACCATTCCTTATACACCACAAAAAAATGGTGTAGCGAAAAGGAATAATAGAACTACTGTGGAAATGGCCAGATGCATGTTACATGCAAAAAATATGAATTATAAGTTTTGGGCTGAAGCTATGTCTTGTGCCACTTATATTCTTAATAGAACTCCTACTAAAGCTTTGAGGGATATAACTCCTGAAGAAGCTTGGTTAGGTAGAAAGCCCAATTTACAACACTTAAAGATATTTGGATCTATTGCTTATGTTCATACACCCAAACAAAAAAGGCATAAATTAGATGCTAAATCTTCTCCATTTATATTTTTTGGGTATGATGAAAATACTAAAGGTTATAGAGTCTATAATCCTCTTACTAACAAAGTTCAAATTGCAAGAGATATTTGTATTGCAGAAAATGACGTACATGATTGTTCCAAGGTTCAAGATGATGAATTTAGTGGAAGTAATATTGTAGTAGTGGAGGACCAACCTCCTTCTCTAAACCCTACTCCTCAAGTATCTTCTTTTATTCCTCCTATTTCTTCTAATTCTAGTAATGATGTTGATACTAATGATGCATTTATAGATCATGACTCTTCTTCTAGTGATGAATCTATTACTAATAAGAGAAGACCTAAATGGGTTCAAGGTTTACTTAATGAAAGAGATGATTATCTTACTAGATTTGGTGGACTTAAACCTAGGAGAATTAATTATTGTAATTATAGTTTGATGACTTCTCTCATGAACTCTAATGATCCTCAAACCTTTGAACAAGCTAAGATTCAACCTCATTGGCAAAAAGCTATGCAAGAGGAATATGATACTTTAATCTCTAATGAAACTTGAGATTTAGTCTCTTTGCCTCATGGTAAGAATTTAGTTTCATGAAAGTGGTTATATAAAACCAAACTCAATGCAAATAATGAAATTAGTAAGTTTAAAGCTAGACTAGTAGCTAGGGGAATTTTCCAAATTGAAGGTTTAGATTACAATGAAACTTTTGCACCAGTTGCTAAAATGCCTACTATAAAAATTGTGCTTTCTTTAGCTTCAAAAATGAATTGGCCTATTCATCAAATGGATGTTAAAAGTGCCTTTTTAAATGATGATTTACATGAAAAAATTTATATGGCTCAACCACCAGATTTTATCAAAGAAGGTAATGAGCATTTAGTATGTAAACTAAAAAAATCTATTTATGGTTTAAAGCAATCTCCAAGAGAGTGGTATTCCAAAATTAATGCCTTTTTTATTTCTCAAAGTTTTGATAGAAGTAAAAATGATCCTAACTTATACATTACACATATTCAAGATGATATTATCATTATTATTCTATATGTTGATGATTTGATTCTTACTTCAAGTTCTAACAACTTGATTTCTGATATTAAGTTTCAACTCAATCAAAAATTTCAAATGACTGATTTAGGAATTTTACATTACTTTTTACGAATGCAAATATGGCAAACACCTAAGGGCATTTTTCTTTCTCAAAGAAAGTGTGCTCAAGATCTTTTGGATAGGTTTCAAATGAATGATTCTAACCATGTTTCTATTCCATGTAAATTAGGAACTAAGTTAATGGTTGATACAAACACTCCTTTTGTTGATGCTACCTCTTATAGAAAACTTGTAGGAAGTTTAAATTATCTCACCCTTACTAGACCCGATATTGCATATAGTGTTGGTTTAGTTTCAAGATTTATGTCCAAACCTCAACAAACACACTTTAAAGTAGCTAAAAGAATATTAAGATATATCAAAGGAACTCTTAATCTAGCTTTATTTTATGATGCCAGTTCTACTTTTACTTTACAAGGATTTATTGATTCTGATTTAGGTGGAGATCCCAGCGATGGGAAATCTACTGGTGGTTATTGTTTCTTTGTTGGTTCAGGTGCTATATCTTGAAAAAGTAAGAAAGACACCTCTGTTTCTCTATGTTCTACGGGAGATAAATATAAAAGTTGTACTTATGCATCTAAAGAAGCTCTATGGCTTAGAAGAATTCTTGAAGATTTGGGTCTACCTCAACAAGAAACTACACCTTTGTATTGTGACAATCAAAGTGTAATAGCCTTGGCAAAGAATCCTATCTACCATGCAAAGTCAAAGCATATTTCTCTCCACCACCACTTCATTAGAGAACACATTGAAGAAAAGAAAGTGTCCCTCATCTATTGCAAGGATGAAGATCAAGTTAATGATATTTTGACAAAAGCTCTTTCTAGAGAGAAATTTGAATTTCATCGTAAGAACTTGGGTTTGATACCCTTTGATGTAATCTCCCCAAGTAAAGATTAAAGGGGGATGTTAGAATTAATAATCTTTCCTTGGTTGTATTTATTTATTTATTGGAATAAACCAAGGTATCCCTTATGTATTATTTATTTATCCTCTAGTCCACATGTAAAGGACATGTCATTCTTGTCCTGTTGTCCACTTGTGAGGACAACTCATTTTTGTATTTCCTTTAATAAGGAAAATAGAAATTCCTCCTTAGGAGGAACTTGACACTTTGCACACACCTTTTATGAATGTGGCATTCATAGAAATGGGAGTTACACATGCAAAGACATGCAACTCCTTTCTCATCTCTTTAAAAGAGATGCTTCTCTCTCTCATTTTCATCTAGTCTCCATTATTCACATCAAGTTTTTGATGCTATTGTAAATGAGCTATTTTGCTCCATTCCCCCCCCCCCGTCTCTCTCTCTCTCTCTCTCTCTCTCTCTCTCTCTCTCTCTCTCTCTCTCTCTCTCTCTCTCTCTCTCTCTCTCTCATTCTTAGGCTTTTGCCTCATTTATAATACTCATAAGGGGTTTTCTTTGCTTTCCTCTTATCAAATCCTTGTCTCTTGTGTTGCTTCCTCTTTGGTATTGCTCCATTGATCTTGTATCATTTGTATGGTAAAACTCTTCTTGCTCTCTTGGATTAAATCTATTATTTCATGCTATTTCATTTTATTATATTTTATCATTTCAATCACTTTTTCTTACAGTAAGAAAGTAGTCACATTTATTTGTCATTTAGTTTTCAGAAATATAAATTTAGAAACAAGAAAAATTACAAAATAAAATTTGGCACCATATCATTAAATATATCAGGGAACAACAAATAACATGAACACTTTATTTTGCACAAGGAGACACAAATCAAATTCCAATTTTCTATTTTAAGAAATGGGGCCATTCCTATACAAATACCAGAACAACATAGAAAAGTAGGAAAAAAGAGAAAAAAGCTAACAAAAAGGGGGCTAGAATAAGATAAAATGATACATGACACCAAAAATGATAGCATCACAATTTAGTTTTGCTCTTATTTTTTCTCTTATTTTTTATTTTTAAATATAATTCTAAACTGCTAAAACAAATAAGAAATAAAATATAATGTCTATACAACTATTACTTGTACTATTCACTCGTAGAAAGTTTAATTTATCATGAAAGATCTCTTTGAATCCTCATACTCTTACTTTCTTTGATAATCATTTGTATCGAACAATCATTTGTATGTAACAGTATTTTTCCAAATCTCTTTAGAGATATTGTTTATTTAATATATTTTAATTGTTACCATAAAACTTAAACCTACTACCAACATTGGCCATTGGAGGTAGACACATAATAGCTATGGGTTTTACCAGCAAAAACCCATGGTTGATTTGGGTAATTCTATTGTTGTTCATGTAGATCAACCAACCCTTTAGTAAACATTGCTAAACAAAAATCAGCATAGAAGAATAATTGAATACTAGATTAGAAAAAAATTAACGCGCATATTACTTGGTGGAGGAGGCAACAAGGTTGAGCTATAATGTGCCATGCAACTTTCTAAGCTAGCCATAGCTCCAAGATGAGTTCCATTCTCAGTCGCACCTAGCACTTGGTTAATTATAGTGGATAAGCATGAGCTACAGTCACTGAGATTCATGACATCTTTCTAGCACTGGAGGAAACCAAATGTTTGGTAGGTCATGGAGGTGTTTGTTTGTCCAAAAGAAAATAGATCAGGCAAACAAAGGGCTTCATTTGATAAGTTTTTTAGAAGCGCCTTAACTGCCGCACTAAACAAATTAGGGTCCGGATCCACTTTCAACACCAACCCTACCCTCTGCAAAAACTATGTGAAAATTGATAGAAAACCCAAATGAACTCGTGCAAAAGACATAAAGTAGGAAATGTGTTTTTTTTTTGAGATGTATAAGCCCCGTGTTGGTTGAAATTTTGACCAACTTGGGCATGGATTAAAAAAAAATGACATTTGTCCTTGTCTATTCTGACTAATTTGACCCCATTTTAATAGATGGTCAAAAATTTTGGTCTAAAAATGGGGTTAAATGTACTAGTGTCTCTAATGGTAACTTCTTCTGAGGCTTGTTCAAAGAAGGTTTAAAATTTGTCTTTAAAATTGGTAACGTGTCGAGATGCTCTACTATTGATGATACAAGTGTTGTTATTAGAGTTTAATTCACTTGAAAGAGCTAAGTAAAAGGCATAGTTTTCTCTACTTTCTTTCTCTTCACCCTCTTCTTTGATTTCTACCAAGGCTACTTGAATTCTTTTCTTTTTAGGACAAAATTTGTGGGGGTGACCAATTTTTTCACATTTAAAATATCTAACTTTTGACCAATCATGTTGCTTGTAAGATTTGTTAGACTCCTTTTTGTTTTATTTGCACTTTCTCTTCTTATTTGATTTTACACGAAGATCTTGGATTTCTCCCTCTTGATTTGTACGTAGTCCTCTCGAGACTAGTCTAGATTCTTTTTGAGTGAATTCATTTTTTAATATATCAAATTTTGGAAGTTCAAGTCGAGAGCTTAATCCTCAAATGAATGTTTCCCATGATAGTGGAAGACCTCTCAGTGCTATCATTCTGAGTTCTTTTTCATCAACTTGGCTGTCCATTGTTGCAAGTTGATCTTTTAGTTCAGAAATTCTTAAAAAATATGAGGTGATTGATTCTCCATTTTTCATCTTTATGTATAGTAGATCTTGTTTTAAAGTTAATAATCTACTAGTATTCTTGATTTTTGTAAGAATTTGCCTCCTTAGGGAAAAATTCACCCAAGAACTAAGAACTCAAACACAAGCACAACTATAGACTACAAAGGAGTATGATCAAAATAAAAATGTATTCAATTCAATATACATTGAGAGTACACTAGGAGTGCTTGTATATAAAGACCTCTAAGATTGCCTCGATATCTGCTACATGATAAGTCATACAACCAGGCACATGTCTACCATGTATGGGTTATCCTCCATTAAGCATAAAAGTAAGTGCGATGATGAGAGGATAAGCCTACAAGGGTGTAACACACAAATCAGTGTTCTAAAAAACATGTACTAAAAAGGGAGTGTGAATAACTATGTTGTGTACATGACAACTTAGTGAATGATGCAAACTCCAGTGTTGTAGACTCCATGTGCTGAAATAGAGTTGCATACTTCTATGTTGTCAACATTACAACTCAAAAAGGTGCTCAAAATCCTAAGTGTCTCACAAAATAAAATAATGCATTAACCTAAGTAAACTTAAGTAAGTGTAAATAGTAAATATGTATTTACACCAACAACCCCCCTTAAGCTTAACTTAGGGGACTTCCCTTAAGCTTACGAAAACTAGGATGAAATGCAGAATGGGTCTTGGCTACTAGGCCATGTTAGGTACCCATGTACATAATGAAATGAAATCTCTCATAAAGCGAAAAAAGAGGGAAAACCTCATGGGAAAAACCCTCCCGCAAAAAGTGAGATAAATAGGGATGCATAAATGGATGGAGTAATCAAGACCCCCCCATTACAACATACATCTAGTATATAAAATAGTGAAGAACTAGAAGAA
This sequence comes from Cupressus sempervirens, assembly GCA_028749045.1. Lineage (NCBI taxonomy): Eukaryota > Viridiplantae > Streptophyta > Pinopsida > Cupressales > Cupressaceae > Cupressus > Cupressus sempervirens. Next base: position 824,514,406 of record CM053790.1, on the reverse strand, counting down.
TGAGACCCCATAAGAGGAAAAAGTCCCCCCCATAAGAAATAAGAGGAAGAGAGACAAGGTAGTCCCCACCCTCAAATGAAGAATGCTTGTCAGTGAAAGCCATTCCATAGAAGAAGCTGGTCCAAGAATGAAAAATGAAATTCCTCCCCTTTGGAAGAAACAATAGCAAAGGTATAATCTTGAAGATGTATGGTGGCCCTGAAACCTACTCAAGTATCCTTGTGTTGATACTGAAGTTCACCCCTCCCAATTGTGCTAAAAAGAATGAAGGTAGATCTGGCAAGGATGTTTGTTGAACCTGGTCCAAAAAACCACTTGTCTCCTTAACTAATAAATAGACCTCCAACAACTATTGTTCAAAAGGATCCATAATCATCTCAACCTATAAAGATTGATCATGTAGAGAATGGACATGAGGGTCAGAGTGAGCCCTCACAACAATTGTAGAAAGATCATCTTCATCAAAGAGAAGATGTAAATCATCAAGGCTATCTTCCAAATCTACGATTTGTGACTCCATGAAGAAACCTGTAATGTCTTCCATGTAGTCATCAATTAAATTTGGAGTTGGAAGATGAGATGTACCTTGCTTTATTGGACCTTTCACTATGGCAATGTATGCATGTGGACTATAGTGAAGATGTGACCTCTCATTGCAACTGTCAATAGAACCCCATGTGTCTAAATCTATTGAAGCACTATCACTGGTGTCACTATCAGTTTCCACTATTTATGAAGTGTGGAGAGGAGTAGAGGATAAGTTGGGTGAAATTTCCTAAAAGTGAACGTCCTTCTCCACAAAAATCTCATTAGTCTTTGGATCCATAGGTCTATATGCCTTCATTCTGTCTTCATACCCAATGAAAGTACAAGGCCTAGGTGCCAGTGCCTTGCAACCCTGAAAAATAGGTTAGCCCATGCTAGACAACTGAAGACTCTAAAATGACTCACAATTGGTTTTATACCACACCATGCCTCAAAAGGAGTTTTTCCATCTAAGATATTATGAGGAGACTTGTTAAGCATGTGAGTAGCAGTACTAATGGCTTCAATTTCAAGTGTTGGATCAAGAGACTTGGCTTTAATCATGAAACTTACCATGGTCTTGAGAGTCCTAATCCTCAGTGCTGCAACATTTTTCTTGTCTGGATTGAATGCTAGTGGATGCTAAAGATCAATTCCCTCAAGTCTACAAAAGTCTCCAAGTCTTCTGTCCACATTTCTATTCTCATTGTCCACTCATAGAACTTTGATGGCTTTCCTTGATTTGTGTTCAACATGACTCTTGAAGGCTTCAAGCTTATCAACCACTTCATTTTTGTGATGAAGGAAGTAAACCCATGTGAATTGTGAAAATTCATTAATAAAAGTAAGGATGTAGTGACCTTGGCTAACTGAAGTCACTGCAAAAGGACCTGCTAAAACCATGTGAACCAACTAGAGAACAACTGGAGCTCTAGAAGACTTCCCTTTATCATAGTTCTCCTTGAGATGCATATCCACTAAACATGATGAACACTCACCCTTAGAAAAGTTGATGTAGGTAGACCTTTGACCATGTGTTTTGAGAAAAGTTGTTGAAGATAGAAGAAGGCAAGATGACAAAACCACTCATGCCATAAATTGGTTTATGGATGTGAGTGAGTCAACAAGGCTTGAGAAGGAGACTGAGGCATAAAGTGGGAAAAGGAATAAAGCCTCTTGTCATCATTGACTTTACCTACTGCAACCAATGAATCATCTCTAAGACTGCCACCATCACTGAATCTGGAAGGAACTCAACTTTATGACCATCTCTAGGTGAGTGCTTTGGTAAACTAATAGGAGATTAGAGCTAAGGTTTGGAATGTGGAGAACATCTTTAAATTCCCCATTGTCCATTTCCACATGTCCTTTTCCTTCAAATTCCATTTTAGTATCATCTCCCATAAAGATGTGTGGTACCTATGACTACTTCAATGAAAAAAAGTCTCCCTTTGGAGAACCCATATGGTAGGAGGCACCTGAGTCAAGTATCCATTTTGAAGAAGAACTTGTATTTTCCATAAGTACTTGCCCTTTTCCCTTTGAAGAGGTTGGAGTTGAATCCTTGGAAGTACGTAGCACTTGAATTTTTTTCTTCTTGAGTAGGATTTCCAACTCATTGATTCTTTTTGTCTTGCAATGATGCTCATCATGATTTGGCTTTTTGCAGTATGCACAAAAAAGTTTGTCCTTCTTTTTATTATTTTGCTTCCTGTTGGAAGAAGAATTGCCTTGTTGTGAGGAGGTTTTTTGTGTCTCAGATTGTGTTTTCTTCTTGCACTGCTTCTTCTTCTTGTTGCTAGAACTTTTCCCTCCTTGACTTGATTGGTGCTCATCACTAACCACCAAGGCTTTGGTCTTTGATGTCGGGAGAAGTCCTAAATTCATCAAGTGAGATTGTTCAACAATCAACATCTCTACAAATGCATCAAATGTAGGCTTTTGGTAAGTAGTTGCCATTGTCACCCTATGAGTATTAAAACTCAAAACAAAGGAAGCATACTCTAAAGGTAGCCTCTTCAGGATGTGATGAATCAACTTGTCATCCTTCATGGGATTTCCACAATCTTTAAGCAGTGCCCTATACTCATTGACTTTGTTGATATAATCTTGAATTGTGTCAAAGTTCTTTGGATCCAAGAGAAGTAGATCTTCCTCAATCTGAAATCCCTTTTCTTCATCCACCTTACCATAAATGATTCAAGTTTGTCCCATGTAGGTTTGAATTTTGTACAACTGGTAATGTGAAAGAAGAGATCTCTATGAACACAACTCCTAATAATTCCTAAAGTCTGTTGGTCTTTTTTTTTCCAATCAATGAGTTCTTTAGCATTAGTAGGTTTGGTAATTATACCATTAACATAAAGATTGTAACCTTTTTCCATTAATCTACTCCATGCAATATCTTTACATGTAGAATAATTGTGTAAAGTTAGAGGTGGACATTTAAATGAACCCATGATGCAATAAATGAATTTAGAGCACAAAAGAGAGACACAAGAACATAGTACACACCTCCCCTTTTCACTCAATCAAAAGACCCTCCAAAAAAGATGCTTTTGGCACTTTATAAGTAGTGCTGGAAACTAGACAAAATATAAGGCATTTAAAAAAAAATAGAACCTATTTTCGTGTCTAGATGAGACCATATGGAGCATTTGAAGTTGTAGAATGGAGGATTGAATAGGTACAGTCACCAAAAAATGTAATTTCTAAAAAATCCTTGCACCAAGACCAAAAAAGAACACCACCACTAGAAAGTTTAGGAAATTCTACCCAATTTCAAAAAACATCGCACTTGATTTGGAGTCTGGATGACCAAGTTATGGCCTCAAAAAGTCAGGTTGCCAAATCAAAAAATAATCAAGAGAGGGGTATGGCAGGAAAATTGCTATCTTAAATTTGAAGGTCAAACGATCATCACTATAGTTGAAAAATAACTAGGAATGATGGTTAGATGACCATCAAATTTAACCTAGTGAATTGCTAATGTTAGCAAAAAATTAGTGCCCTAGGGTGATGTGGCAGCTGACTAGGCATACCATACTATACGAATGTACAAAAAATTTGATGTGGCAAATGTACGAAACCTATGTGTCGTAGATGACGTGTGACCACGTGGCTGCAAGTTGTCTATTGACTAGATTGTACGGCGAACCCCATTGGCTATCTTGCATGGCAAGTACTAGGACAACATGTCATGGCTTATGTTGAGTTAGAGTCTGATCACATGTCTATGTGACTGGACACTGCGTAGCTAGTGACATATTGGCCATTGGTGCAAGTTAGGTAGCTTACATGGTGAATGATGCAGGGTCACTAGAACCTTACATGAGAGGCATTGAGAATAAAGGACGGGAGCCAGAGGTTTTCAAATGGATAGAAATCATGATTGAAGTTTCCAACAGTCACCACCGAAAGAATTCACATTGTTAGAGTTTAGAAATCAGTGATAGAGGCAATTAAATGGTGTTAGGAATTACAAAATGCTACCAAAGATTTAAAAAATGGTCACTGATGATGGGATAATTTAGTCCCACACTCCTTGTGCTGTGGTGCAAGGGGTGTTTAAATACTACACCCTACATAATTAAAATAAACCAAAGGCACCACTAGTTTACTTGGCTGCCAGGAGGGTGGGTTGGCCGGCCGGTTGATTGACGATACTTGCCAGAATTAGAATATTCCATTAGCATTGTATTATGCAAACTGCTCGAAAATGATGATGCCCACAAATTTAAGGAATATGCCCACTGATTTAAGGAATATTCCTTTATGCAGGGTTGGGATCTGATAGCCTAGTTCTACAAAAAAATTCTTTGCTAGCCTGATTGGGAAATTTTTTGTTGAAAAAAGATAATAAAAAATGCAATGCAAAGAAATTAACAGATTTGAATTAAAAAATTGTAGATCTAAAGATCATACCCCTATTGCAAATTGGGGCCTTCAAGTGCCAGTTTGCAAAAAAAATTTGCCTCATGGTCGACTTTGGGCTAAGGTAGCCAAATTTATAGTTGATTTGCTTCGAAGTAGCATTCAAGATGCAATGATGAGGTCAGATTTGGCTGTAGACGCTCCTAATTTTTGTAGTACTCTAGATTCAGGCTAAGGTGCTGAAACAACAATAGTCTCAAATGGCTATGTGAAGAGAAAATCTCCAAGCTCTGATACCATGTAAGAATTTTCCTTAGGGAAAAATTCACGGAAGAACTAAGAACTCAAACACAAGCACAACTATAGACTAGAAATGAGTATGATCAGAATAACAATGTATTCAATTCAATATACATTAAGAGTACACTAGGAGTGCCTGTATATAAAGGCCTCTAAGATGCATCTAGAATGCCTCAGAATCAACTACATGATAAGTCATACAACCAGGCACATGTCCACTAGATATGGGTTATCCTCCATTAAGCATGGAAGTAAGTGCGATGATGAGAGGATAAGCCTACAAGGGTGTAACACATAAATCAATGTTATAGACATGTGCTAAAAAGAGAGTGCAAATTTAACTGTGTTGTCTACATGAGAACTCAGTGAATGATGCAAACTCCAGTGTTGTATACACCATGTGCTAGAATAGAGTTGCATACTTTTGTGTTGTCAACATGAAAACTCAAAAAGGTGCACAAACTCCTAAGTGTCTCACAAAATAAAATAATAAAATAATACATTAACCTAAGTAAACTTAAGTAAGTGTAAATAGTAAATACATATTTATGCCAACAATTTCAAATGTATCTCAAATTGTAGAGAACATTTCAAATGCAGTCTTGAGACTAGATATGGATGGTAGGATATGATCTTTTACAAAATCTATAATGATCTTCATGGCTTTGCTATTATGTCTTTTCCAAGTTACTTTCTCTACTCCATTTTTAGGCATAGAAATGTTTGATTCAATAAATTCTTCTAATTCCATTTCCCTTAATATTATCATTACTCTAATTTTGAATGATTTAGAGTTTTAGCCCCTTTTTCTTCTAAAAAATATGAGATTTTAGATATTTATAGTGTAATGGTTTTCTTATTAGAATGGCTCTGATACCATGTTAACTTATATAGATCTTCTAAGAGATAAAACAATTACAATAAATGAGGGAACAACAAAGGGTCTTACTTGTATTATAGAAGTGCAAAGTATGGCTCCAAATAAGGATGACCTTTGATTGAATTAGTTCAGATCCTCTGCTCTTGAGAATTACTTATAATATAACCTATGTGTTGACTATCTTGATGCTCCTACAAGTAAGTATTTAATGGAAGATATATTGAAATATATAATATTTATTTTTCTGCAGATTGTTGGGAATATTAATACCATGTATTGTTATATTTTTCCACAAAGATCTACTCACCTTTAATATAAGAAGTGTGAGCCACAACCACTGTACAGTCATGGCTCTATGTGGACTTTAGATAGGTAAAGACATGCCTCTTCAGTGGTGTGATTTATAAACAAACAAAAACAATACTAATAAACCTTCGACACATTAATATTAATGTGCCAATTCATGTAAATGTCTTTCTGCATTATTATTAGTAAGGCAATATTGCCGATAGGTATTAGTCAAGGATTATACTAGGAGTACATATATAAATCCAAGAATATATATATATATATGTTTGATGAGTAAATAGTAATAGTTTATCAAAGTATAAATACAAATTATTATATCAGATAAACACTAGTTACTTCTACTGATGCTAAATCATTAACAGTCTGTAAGGTTGTCATGGATTTCCTCATTAATGATACTAACATTTATCTTTTGCATTGATAAATGCTGTCACCTTCATCTTCTATGTCTGCAAAGGCTGCACCCAAAAAATAGGTTTCAAATATCAGAGAATGACAAAGAAGTCTAGATTTAGGGATAAACAATTAGAAATCTAAGATACTAAGTTGTGACACATAGATTGGAACACATTCCTACTATTGTGAAACAAACACAAGGAATGATCAATGATTGTGTCAGCATTGATCAAGAGAGGGCTAGTAAATGTGACTTCTCATTTGGTATCTATCTAGTCATTTGAACTGATAATGACTCTAGCACACCATTATGTACCAATGGAGAAAGTGGTCAAAAGTGTAATAGGATAAATTATGCTAGACATAAGGCCAGAAAATATTGAGAAGGTCTTCCATCTACCAAGGGTGGATCAATACTTACGTATCACTTATGACATGAAATACCAATTGTATAGGGAGAATGAGTCAAAAGCAAAAGAGCTGGCATAGGGTAAGTACCTTAGATCAATAGGTTACCATTGAACTGAAGAGGTGGGATAGTTGACATGAAATGAGGATGCATGTGATGTAGTGTAAGGAAAGAGAAACCCCAAAGGAGATGTCATAGCCCCTAGCTATAGAACCACATAGTAGAAACACAACATCAAGAAATGACAATGCAAGATCTGATACCAAATTAAAATTCTTGATTCATAGATATATAACTGATTACATGCAATATGCCGAGCTATAAGGCCTTCTGGGTTAGGGAAAAACACAAACAACAATTAAAAAATACAATTAGTTCTACAAGATTTAACAAGATCCAACTTACAACCAATCTTAGCTAGTCTAGATACATAATTGGATAAGAACACCAAGAAAAATCCACACTTGTACCCATAGGTCCACCAACCTGCTAGTTCCTAAGCTACAACTCTAGCTCCTCAAATTCACATCTAGCCTTCATTCCATCCCCAAACTCAATAATGAATAAAAGAATCCATAAAACCTCTATTTATACCAGTCTAAGACACAAGTAATCCTAGAACACAAATTAAATACAAATACATAAATTAAATGCCACAAGGCAACCTGCAACAACAATTAAATGTCCAAAAATCAATATCCAAGTAAAACTGTGATATCTCCTAGCTCTGATTGAATTAGAACTTGTGCTTAAAATGATAGGTAGTAATTTAGGTCATCTAAAACCCCTTAAATTTTAAAATGATTATCACCCAAGGATTAGTGTGTATCTATCCTAAAAGTCACACACAACAGGCTATCATGCAAAACTTCCAAAAATTGATACTTTGGGAGAATTTCTATATCTCCCAACCTATAATGAATTAAGACTTGCACTCTTATCTAATGATAGAAATATAGTCCCTCTTCAATCCTTGAAGTGTGAAACCTCTAATTCATTAAGGATAACTAGTTATATAGCCTGCAACAGACACATAGACACCAAAAAAAACACATTTTTAGTAGCAAAGTTCAAACAGTTCAAACTTCAGCTCAATCCATCTAATCTCTATGCAATCATGAGAAAAGGTTCTCCAATGTCTCTCCAACACATCCCTAACCATGAAAATCATAGCTCCACCAAAATCCAAGCTTGATGCTCCTCAACATTTAACCAAAATCTCTCCAAACATGCAGGATTGTAGGAAAGCCTAGGATGCTCCTACATCACCTTGCAAATCTTGCCACTAGACTTACAACAAGTCCTAAAAAAACTAGTTCTCTGATATGAATTCAATGTCCTCTCACCAATCAATACTCGTCGAGCCAAAAAACTCTCTCCTTACTTAGGTTGACTATCCTAGACTGCGACCTCATTTACAATAGTAGTTCTCCTACCAATTGGATATTCAAAAGATCTATGCCCTTCTTGATCATACTTGAAACAATTACCTCTAAAAAAAACCTCCACCTATCCTTCTTTTTTGTTCAACAGGTTTTGGTTCACCTTCTACTTTTGGTTTAGCTTGTGCTAAATTATCCTGCTTCTCCTTCCTTAATGAACTAACTTGATTCTTCCTCTTTAGCTTCTCCTCTACTCTCAAAGCATACTGATAGGTATCCTCAATTGAAAAAATATGTAGCATACCAACCTCATATTGAATATTTAATCTCAAACCATTAATATATCAAGCTACCTTCACTTTTGACAATTATCTATGCCCAGACCTAATAGTCAAATTGTAGGACTCCTTTGTATAATCTTTCATAGTCATATCCTTCTGCTTCATATTCTACAACCTCTTGAACAACTCAAGTTCATAATCAGTAGGAATGAACTTAGCCTTCAACTTAGTCATCATCAATTTCCATCTAGTGATCTTAATTTTACCTTCCTCTTCTCTATCTCTTAGTAATTCTTTCCACCAAAGAGTAACATATCCCTTCAACTTAGTTTGTGCCAACCTCACTCTAAGTGGATCCTCAATATCCTCAAGCTCAAAATAGCCTTCCAATTCACCAATCCAATCAATCTAGTCTTCAAGATTCAAATTACTTGAGAAAATAGAAACCTCCATCTTATGCTTCATCCTTAACTAAGATCTAGGTTGAGAAAACTGACCAGCCCTAGTTCCAATAGGTCTCTCCACACGATCAATTTTGTCCTCACCACTAGCTCTAGTAGCTTCAAAGTCTTTACCAACTTCCTCATAACTTCCTTCAATACCCACATGCCTAGGTACACCACCTAAAGCACTTGCAATTTCAACAATCATGTCACTCTTCGTTAATGCAATCTCAGATCTAAATTATTCTCTCACCTTCTCTAAGATCTATTCTTCTACAACATCACTAAGATCATTAATTGCCCTAGGGTCCAATCTTCTTAGAGACATATTCCAAAATTTTAGAAAACCCTAAGAAAAAAATCCACCAATCAAGAAGATCAATCAGCCACAAGATCAAACTTCTTCAACCCAAGTCTTAGTGCAAACTGCCTCAACTTCAATGATTTGTCTACACACTTAGGAACAACCTTTGCTCTGATACCACCTGACATAGCACAAGGTAGAAGAATCCCCAAAGGATATTTCTTAGCCCCTAGCTATACAACCACATAGTGGAAACACAACACCAAGAAATGACAATGCAAGATTTGATACCAAATTATAATTCTTGATTCATAGATATATAACTGATTACATGCAATATGCCTAGCTGTAAGGCCTTCTAGGTTAGGGCCAAATATAAAAAATAATTAAAACATACAATTAGTTCTGCAAGATCCAACAAGATCCAACTTAGAACCAATCTCAAATAGTTTAGATACACAACTGGATAAGAACACCAAGAAGAATCCACACTTGTACCCGCAGGTCCACCAAGAGATCCTCTAGTTCCCAAGCTGTAGCTCGAGCTCCTCAAATTCACATCTATCCTTCATTCCATCCCCAAACTCAATAATAATTAAAAGAATCCACAAGACCTCTATTTATACCAATCTAAGCCACAAGTTAGCCTAGAACACAAATTAAATACAAGTACATAAATTAAATGCCACAAGTCAGCTTGCAACAACAATTAAACATCCAAAAATTGATATCCAAGTAAAATCATGATATCTCCTAGCTCTGATTGAATTAGAATGTGTTCTTCAAACCATAGGTAGTACTTTAGGTCCTCTACAACCCCTTAAATGTGCAATGGATGATACCCCAAGGAAAAGTGTGTATCTATCCTGAAAGTCATGCACAATAGACAATTATGCAAAACTGCCAGAAATCAATACTCCAGGAGAATTACCATATCTCCCAACCTATAATGAATTAGGAAAGTCAGCCCAAAACAAAAATTAAATAAAAATACATAAATCAAATGCCACAAGTTGGCTTGCAACAATAATTAATTGTCCAAAAACTGATATCCAAGTAAAATCAGGATATCTCCAAGCTTCAATTGAATTAAAATGTGTTCTTAAAACCATAGGTAGTACATTAGGTCCTCTACAACCCCTTAAATGTGCAAAAGATTATTCCACAAGGAAAAATGTACATCTATCTTGAACGTTATGCACAATAGTCTGTTATGCAAAACTACTAGAAATTGATACTCTGGGAGAATTACCATATCTCCCAACCTATAATGAATTAGGACTTGTGATCTGATGGGGACATGACCCAAGCAAAGAATGGACACAACAGGAAAGAGAAAATTTTATTAACTGTAAAAATATGCTAGTACACTTAGTACAGACAAACAGACTCCAAAACAGGCCCTATAGGCTTACAATAGCATAAAATTGGAGATAATTTCTTCTTCCAGTGCCTTCTCTCAAACTCCCCTCCGAATTGCCTTTTACAATGCTAGAAATGTTCTTAAATAGACCCCAGAGGGTTAAGGATTAGGAATACATTCTAGAAAGTGTTAGTTGGCATCCATTGACCAAATAGAAGGCTCTAGAAGTCGTATTAGAAGTTGGCACAAAATTAGAAGAATCCAAAAATTGTAACTGAACTTTTGGGAGGAATAACTTTTGAATCGTAGCTCCGATTGATCAACCGTTTACATTTCCAGAAAGATCTTGAAGCATTCTATAGCCCTATGGACAAGCTTTTCTTGTCCCCCATTTTGTGGCCCTGTTTGAGGTCATTTAATGCCCCTAACCTAACTTTGAAGCATTCTTAGGATGTCTCCAAAAATTGAAAAACTGCGATAACTTTCAAACCATGGAGCCTTTTGACCTGATTCTTTTTCTGGAATGCTCTAAATTACAACGAAAATCATCTGACCAATTTAAACCTTCTAGTTCACCAAAATTATGGCTCAATTACATACTCCTATTTTTTTGACATTTACACGTATCTCAAGGTGGTTAAAAACTCTAACCCAGAACACTAATAGTGGAAGGGTGAGAGTTGGAACCTTTATTTGACCCAAATGGGTATCCAGAAATGAAAACACATGAAATAGAAACTAAGTCTAAGTACATTTTTTTTTTGAATGGCACAAGATTGCCCTTATACCTTTGGATGCTCCTACATCAGACACCCAAGGTAGATTGAAAAGTGATCTTGTCACTTTATGAATGGTAGAGAAAATCCCAAATGGGAAACCTTAGCTGTTGATATCCAAGTTGAGTCCTCTATCGGCCATCCTTTCCACTTGACTAGATACTCTTCATACTACCTATTTCTAGTACTCCTACCCACATGATGATCTAGAATTTCTTCTATCTCCTCCTTCTTAGAAGCAGGAATTGGACATGGCTCTAATATCGGCTCCTCATCTGCACCATCATCATGATACTCTGTTAAGTCTACAATGTTAAAAATAGGAGAAATGTGAATACCATCTGGCAACTCCACTTCATATGCATTTCTTGAGTCATGTTTCTTCAGAATTTTGCAGGGGCCAAATTTCTTCATTTTCAGCTTGTTGTAAGTACTGGTTGGAAATCTTTCTTTTTGTAAGTGTGCCATGACTAGATCCCCTACTTGGAATTCCTTATGTCTTCTCCTTTGATCAGCCCTAGCTTTATACTCTTGATTCATCTTGGTAATGTGTGCTTGAACCTCCTCATGTAGACAGTTGATATGTTTAGCAAATTCTTCAGCTTCAACACTTGTCCTCTCCCCTTGCTCTATCTTCCTCAATTCTGGTGCAGTCCTTGGGCTACTTCCTTATACAATTTGGAATGGTGATCTACCAGTACTCCTATTTATAGAGTTATTGTAAGAAAACTCTTCTTGTGGTAGAATCAAATCCCACCCCTTGGGCTTATCCCCAACAAAACATCTCAATAAATTGCCCAGACTTCTATTTACCACTTTTGTTTGGCCGTCAGTCTTCGGGTGATGTGTGGAACTAAATTTCAAGTCTATTATCAACTTGTTCCACAATGTTATCTAGAAATATCCCACAAATTTGGTATCTCTGTCAGAAACTATAGTCCTTGGGAGACCATATAGTCTCACCACCTCTCTGAGAAATAAGTCTGCAATATGGATAGCATCATGAGTTTTGTGGCATGGAATAAAATGTGCCATTTTGGAAAACCTATCAACCACCACAAATACTGAGTCATTACCCCTTTGTGTCCTTGGAAATCCAAGAAAAAAATCCATACTTATGTCCTCCCATGGCTTTGATGGAATATAAAATGGCTGATATAGTCCAGTATTGTGACTAAATCCCTTGGCAACTTGATAAATCTAACAACTCTGTACAAAATTCTTCACATCTTGTGAAATCTAAGGCCAAAAATAATGTTCTCTAAGAATGGCAATGGTCTTATCTCGACCAAAATGTCTTGCCATCCCTCCACTATGTTTCTCCTTAATCAGATTTTCCCTCATGGAACTTCTTGGAATGCACAATTGATATCCCTTGAACAACATACCATCCCGAATCAAATAGTCTAGCCACTTGGTTCTATCTACATCAACAGGCTCTTTACAAGCTTTCCATGCTTTAGCAAAATTAGGATCCTTAGGGTACAAATTTTTGAGTTCATCAAACCCAACTACTTCAACCTGGATTACTGTAAGCAACAACTATCTCCTACTTAGTGCATCTACAACCCTGTTAGATTTTTCGCTTCTATTCTTCAACACAAATGTATAGCTCTGCAAGAACTCTGCCCACTTCATATGCCTCCGATTCAATTTACCTTGGCTATTTAGGTAATGTAACACTTGATGATTAGTATACAAAAAAAATTCCTTTGGCAATAAATAATGCCTCCATTTCTTTAAGGCCTGAACTATTGCATAGAACTCTTGATCATAAAAAGAATACTTTTTTTTTGCATCATTCAATTTTTCACTAAAATATGCAATAGGCTTATCTTCTTGGCTTAATACAACCCCAATAGCACTGCCACTAGCATCACAATCCACCTGGAACACCTTTCTAAAATTTGGAAGTGCCAACACAGGTTGTTCTCTCAACTTCTTCTTTAGTAATCCAAAACTTTTCATAGCTACCGCAGTCCATTTGAACTCTTTTCTATCCTCTCTTATTGTGTTAGTCAGGGGTGCACATATGCCACTGAAATTCTTAATAAAATTCCTGTAAAAACTAACCAGACCATGAAATGATCTTACCTCAGTAGCAGACCCTGGAGTAGGCCATTCCAAGATGGCTTTTACCTTCTCTGGATCCATTTTGAGACCTTCAAGTGATATAACAAACCCCAAGTAGACTAACTCCCTTTTTGCAAAGATACACTTCTTCAAATTAATTAACAGTTTCTCTTTCCTTAACCTTTCAAGGACACTACGAATATGCAATCAAATGTTCTTCCAAAGTCTTTCTAAAAATTAAAATATCATCTAGATAGACAATAATTTTTTTTCCTAAGAACTTCTTAAGTACCTCATTCATAAGCTGCATGAAGGTGCTTGGGTTGTTCGTCAATCCAAAGGGCATAACTAACCACTCATAAAGACCCTCCTTGGTCTTGAAGGCTATTTTCCACTTATCTCCTTCTTGTATCCATATCTAATGATAGCAACTCTTGAGATCTATCTTTGTGAAGTACTGACCTCCACTCAAGCAGTCCATAAGATCATCCATTCTTGGCAAAGGAAACTAATACTTGATGGTTATCCTATTTATAGCTCGAGAGTCTGTACACATCCTCCACTCTCCATCCTTCTTTGGTGCCAGTACTATAGGTACTGCACATGGACTCAGGCTCTCCCAAATCAAGCCCTTCCTCAATAGCTTTTGAACCTATATATTTAGCTCAGTTTCAATAGGAGTCATCTTGTGAGCAGCCTTGTTAGGAAAACTAGCTCCTGGGATTAAATCTATCTGATGACTAATTTGCGTTACCGACGGCAATCCTTCTGGAACATTATCAAAGATGATATCTCCAAACTCACCTAGTAAATCTAAAACTTCAAGTGGTATTTCACTACTACCTTCTTTATCTTTCCTAGGGATCAAAGCATAGCACATACGCTAATGTTTCATGCCATCTAAAAAATTCCTTCCATCAACAAGACAAATCCTAGCACTGCTACATACCTTTTCGCCTTCCTTTTTCATGGGCTTTAGTTTGTGGCAAACTCCATCCTTTGTTAGAGAGTATGTGTTTGTATGACCATCATGTACTGCATGCCTATTAAACTGCCATGGTCTACCCAATAATAGATGGCAAACATCCATTGGAATAACATCATAGAGAACTTCATCATGGTAACTCCCAATTTTGAACTTCACTAAACATTGTTCACTTACTAGGACCTTATGATCATCTTTCACCCAAGCAATTTGATAGGGCTAGGGGTGTTTCTCCCTCTTGAGCTTTATCTTAGAGACCATCTCCTCTAATACTAAGTTATTAGTGCTACCACCATCAATGATCACATCACAACATTTATCCTCACACTTGCACCTGGTATGGAATAAAATCCTCCTTTGTCCTAGTTCAATCTTGCCACTTAGTAGGACCCTTTCATTTACTAAAGTCTCTCCTCTTTTTGCATCCTTTGAATGAGATGATTGTGCATCCTCATCCACATGAGCAACCCTAGCTTGACCCTTAACTCTCCTATCTGTCCTTCCTTGTTGTTGAGGGCATTTAAAGGCACGATGACCTTCTTCATTGCAATGGAAATAGGTACCAGAGAAGCCTCCTCTTCCTTGTCCACATCCTCTACCTTTTCCTCTCTAATTTCCAAAGTCTTGATCATGGGAGCAATTAAAATCCTCCTTCCTTTGGTTCTTGCTAGTACCCACATCTTCATTTTTCTTTTGGGTTTCATTTCGACCTCCAGATGACCTACCACTACCCCTTCCTCCTTGATCACACCCTCTTTGTCTCCCTTCAAACCTTTTATTTAGCTTCTCTTCAACTCGTAGGGAAAATTGGTATGCCTCTTCAAAACTGGTCATTCTTACCAGACTTAATTCCTCCTGGATGCTAGGTCACAACCCACTGATATAATGAGCAACCTTCTCCTTATTTGCTTTTGCATGCCCTACTCTAATCAGAAGTCGGTAAAACTCTTCTGTATATTCTTGGACTAATTTTCCTACTTGCTTTAACCCATGCATCTTCTTAAACAAATCAAGCTCGTAGTCAACAAGAATGAACTGCTTCTTTAGTTTATCCACCATGCAATCCCACCTTGTGATCTTATCCTTTCCTCTTCTATTTCTTTCCAATTGAACCTCTTGCCACCAGATTTTGGCATGTCCTTTCAGTTTGGCCTTTGCAAACTTAACCCTATCTGGGTCCCTGATATCCTCATACTTAAAGTATTCTTCCAGGTCATTAATCCAGTCGATCAACTCATCTGATTTTAGATTTCTTGAAAATAACCCACATCAATTATAGGTCTTTTCCCAAAATTAGTAATGGTCCTAAAAAGTCTTTCCTCTGCCTGATTCAGAACTTCCCCGTCAACTTCCCCTTCTGATCCAATTTCTTCTTCTTCATTATCATCCTCACTTTTGTCACCGTCAGCAACGTTTGTTCCTCTATGGAACTCCTCCTGCAATGCTGGTACCTGCCTTTGGAGGGCTCTAACCTCCTTAGGATTAATAGCTCCAACCCTTCCACCATGCTCTCTTCATGGAGGCATCTTCTTAACTGAAACCCACAACCACATAGTCCTGGTGCAAATTCCCTCACAGTCAGTGCTCTGTCTACACACTCAGGAAAATCAGCTCTGATACCACTGATGGGGACACAACCCAAGCACATAATGGACACAATAGGAAAGGGAAAATTTTATTAACTATAAAAATATGCTAGTACACTTAGTACAAAGAAAAAAACTCCTAAATAGGCCCTATGGGCTTACAATAGCATAAAACTAGAGATAATTTCTTCTCCCAGTACCTTCTCTCAAACTCCACTCCGAACTACCTTTTACAATGCTAGAAATGTTCTTAAATAGACCTTGGAGGGTTAAGGATTAGGAATAAATTTTAGAAAGTGCTAGTTGGCATCCACCGACCAATCAGAAGGCTCTAGAAGTCGTATTAGAAGTCGGCACAAAATTAGAAGAATCCAGAAATGGTAACCGAACTTCTAGGAGGCATAACTTTTGAATTGTAGCTCCGATTGACGAACCGTTTACATTTTTGAAAAGCTCTCAAAGTGCTCTATAGCCCTATGGACAATATTTTCTTTTCCCCCATTTTTTGGCACTATTCAAAGTCATTTAATGCCCCTAACCTAACTTTGAAGCATTCTTAGGATGTCTCCAGAAATTGAAAAACTGCGATAACTTTCAAACTGTGGGGCCTTTTGACCTGATTCTTTTTCTAGAATGCTCTAAATTACAATGACAATCATCTGACCAATTTACACCTTCTAGTTCACCAAAATGATGGCTCAATTACATACTCCTATTTTTCTGGCATTTATACATATCCCAAGATGATTAAAAACTCTAACCCAGAACACTAATAGTGGAAGGGTGAGAGTTGGAACCTTTATTTGACCCAAATGGGTATCTAGAAATGAAAACACATGAAACAAAAACTAAGTCTAAGTACATTTTTTTTGGATGACATAAGATTGCCCTTATACCTCTGGATGTTCCTGTATTATGATCTTAACTAGAGATAGTAATCTAGGTC
Source organism: Cupressus sempervirens (assembly GCA_028749045.1). Taxonomy (NCBI): domain Eukaryota; kingdom Viridiplantae; phylum Streptophyta; class Pinopsida; order Cupressales; family Cupressaceae; genus Cupressus; species Cupressus sempervirens. The sequence continues at coordinate 824,497,575 of CM053790.1, read as the reverse complement.
CTCTTTGATCCATGAAGTGCATAGCATCTTATTAATTAAGGATAATTAGTTATACATCCTAAAATAGGCACCCAAAAACTAGAAAAAACACAGTTTCAACAGCAAGGTTCAACTAGTTCAAACTTTAGCTCAATCCATCCAATCTCTATGCAATCATGAGGAAAGTTTATCCAATGTGTCTCCAACACATAACTAACCATGGAAATCATAGCTCCACCAAAATCCAAGCTTTATTCTCCTCAACACTTAACCAAAATCCTTCCAAATATGTAGGATTGTAGGAAAGCCTAGGATGCTCTTGCATCAACATGATCGATGATATTGGATACTCTATAGTCCTTTTGAGTAGAGAGATTGACCTCTTGGAAAAGAGTCACCTAGAAAATTGGATGGTAAGTTTCATAAAAATCATAAGAATAGAAAGATGCTAATTGATTGGGGTACAATCCCTAGTGACAACTTGGATGCGATGCTTATCTTAGTTAAGAATTACCCACAATTCTACATGACCTCCTATGTTGTGTACCTCCTATTTGCAAGACCAACTAATTATCCTAGTTTGGTTAAGAGAGGGATTATATAGAATGAAAACACATGATTGTACATAGTTTACCCCCAACTTGTGAAGAAGAAGCTTCCTTTCAAAAGCCAAAAATAAAGATTGGTTAATGATGGATTTATCATTTTTGTTATCCAGTTTGTCGAAGGGGACTATACTAAGAGAATGTTAGTGGAAGAATGAGTTAGATATCAGAAATAGGAGCTAATTTCATTTAGTTTAACACATTCTCCTATATCTAGATAGCTAGTACCCTTATATGCTTAAAGAAGCTCCCTCTTTATCCATAAAAAATGTTACTATTGGAGATAGCAAGACAACTAGCCTCTGTTTATGACAGGGTGCAAAAATAGCATAACAAGACATGGGTCTGGTTGATCAACATTGGATCCTTTGTGCTCAAATAGAAACAAGACATAACCAATTTCAACTATGAATGGGATCAATATCCCTTAGAGAGGATTATCTATCACCTTGCTCCAATTTTGACAATATTAGGATGGTAAACATCTTGTATGGAAATTTTTTGACCTAAGATGAAAACTGAAGATTACTAGATGAATTCTGCAAATGACAATGATGTCTAAATTAGGGACTATTGCACAATGAATCTACACCTCATATGAAAGGTACTTAATTTGGAGATATCCCTTAAGGCACAAAACAAAGATACTACCAATGTGATGGACCCATTATATAATAGGGACAAGATCTATGAATGATCCATTATGAATGCATAAATTGGTCAAGAGGAGAATGATGATATTCATCATAGGGTCCAACTTATTAAATAATTAACTAGGGAGTGGGTTAGGAAGCCTTTAGGCTTAGATTCAGTTCCCCAAGTTTTGACTTTGTAAGCCACCATTCAACCAAAGGAGGGTAAAGTAATGAAAGTTATAGTTCCTATGTATCCTATAAAGTCACTTGTAAGACCAAAGATAATACATTACAATGAGCAAGAGGTGGAGTACTTCCAAATTGAGAGGGTAAGAGGAAAAAGAGAGAGAGAATTACTCAACAAAGATTCCAACAAGAACAAATTCATCTAGAACTAGTCAAGCAAGAAGAGGCTCAAGCTAAGCAAGAAGAGTCACCAATACCTAACAGAGGCTAACCCATTTGTGCCAAAGAGAAATCAAACCAAGACAATTGTGGTAGGTGAGAAAATGATGAAGTTAAAGAAGAATAGTACTTTGTCACCTCAATGAAGTGTATCTTCATTGGCTATGGTGTCAGTGTGAAAGGTTACATGATTTGGAATCCAATTATAGAGAAATTTTTCTACAATAGAAGTGTGATATTTCGTGAGCTAAAACCTTTACAATTGATTTTTAGCCAAAGAAGGAAAGAAATAGAAAAAGAAAGTAGTTCATATTATTTTTATCCATAAGGAGGAAGAAATATGATCTCCTAATAGAACTATTAATGAGGAGAGCTCAAGTAGCTCTAGACAGGAAGAGATCTGATAGATATGATTATTCACTTGAAAGGTTTAGATATTCTTTATTGGATTCCAATTGTATATTTTTTGTTATTGCTAACATTGATGAGCCTATGATTATTAGAGAGGCTATGAGTATAAATAATGCATATTCCTAGATGGAAGACATGAATAAAGAGATGAAAGCATTGGAGAAGAATGCTACATGTGATCCAATACCTTTTCCTGAAGGATATAAATATGCAGGATGTAAATGAGTGTTCAAGAAGAAATTGGTATTAGATAACAATATTGAGAAGTATAAGGCACAATTGGTTGCAAAGAGGTATTCACAAGTGGAGGGAATTGATTATTGTGAAATATTCTCTCTTGTAGCAAAGATGACATCCATTTGATTGTTGTTATCACTTGCAACATCTTATGATTTTGAATTTGAGCAAATGGATCTTAAGACATCATTCCTGCATGGTGATTTGTAGGAGGAAATTTACATGTCACACTCATATCATTTTGTTGAAAAAGTAAAGAAAATCTTTTTTGTAAGTTGAAGAATTCTTTGTATGGTTTGACAGAGTCTCCTAGAATGTGGTATCAAAAGTTTGACACATATGTGTTGTCCTTATGATGAAGGGTGCTCCACTTAATACCATAATATCATTAAAAAAAATAGAAAAAATAACAAATTTAAGAACAAAATATGGACTTCTTATTTGTGCTGCAAATGCAAAATTACATAATTCATAAGTATAATATGCTAACCCACATGGGTGCCTTCATTGCAGTATTCTGCAAGACTAAGTTGTGAACTACCACCCATAGTTGTCCTAGATAATGTTTGGGCCTTTCTTAAATAGGCAATTTTATGCCGCCTGGGAAGGTTCTAGATTCTGAAACTTAAAACCTAAGGCTAACCAACCATAACAATACATATAGAGTCAACTAAATACATCTTTGACAAATTATTTTAGAAATTTTGGTAGCCGAACTTCTGAAGACCATAACTCTTGAACCATTGTTTCGATTGGCTATTATAACCACTTTTTAGAAATGCCAGCTCTTGATCTACATGTTTAGAACCGTGTAAGCACCCTTCTATTGAGTTTTCAGACCTCATTTAGGCACTCTAAGGCCTCCAACATTGAGCTTAAAAAAATTTTTGCAAAATTTTCCATTGAAAATCTGCAATAACTTCTCTAATACTTAAGCTAGAGCAATGTGCTTTTTATGGTAGGCTTATAACTCTAAAATGAATCTTCATGTAGAAAATGAGAACATTTCAAGCTCATATGAAAAACTTACTAAAAATAGCAAGTTTCCATTAATAGTAACCACCCCATCTACTAGTCCTTATTAAAATAGAAAAGACTGAAATGAAAATATTTTTGGGTGATGCAAGATTGCTCTTACACCTAGGATGCTCCTGCATCACCTTAGGATATTTGATATCTAAATCTGACAATTGCATATATTCTAAATCTGACAATTGCATATATTATAAATCTAAATATTGTCACATTCTTAACATAGTCATGTATGTGGCTGATAAGTTGCTTTTTGGGAATAGTAAAAGAATGATTTCAAATTTATATCCTCAATTAACAACATAGTTTGAAATGAAAGATCTAGGTGAAACTATATATGTTCTTTGGATTAAGATTGTTAGAGATAGAGCTAGTATAAAGCTTTGGATGAGCAAGAGGAAGCATGTTAACTGTATGTTGGATAAATCCAACATGACAACTTGCAGGCAGTTAGTTGTTCCAATATTGTATGGAATGAATCTTTCCAAGGAGGATTATTCAAACTCTCCTACAAAGAGAGAGGACATGTCTCGAGTACCTTATGTGAGTATTATTAGTAGTTTGATGTATGCTATGGTTTGTAAGAGTCCAAACATTGCCCAAGTAGTGGGAGTCCTTAGTTTATATATGGCTAGTCCTAGAAGGGTGCATTGGGATGCAGTTAAGAGAGTGTTCAAGTATCTGAGGGGTACATTTGAGTATTTCTTATATTTTCATGTAATATTATTGTATCTCAACATTCTATTTGTATTTTTTAGTATATGGCTATAGATTGGGTAGGTGATATTGACAACAAGAGGTCTACCAGTGGATGTCTTCACAATGTTTGATGGTGCAATTAGTTGGATGAGTAAGCGGTGGGTTTTCATTGTATTTTACATTATATGAACAAAGTATATGGCAGCTACTCATGCTTCTGAAGAGGCCATTTGGATTAAGAGATTGTGTTCTAATATTGGTTTTGATGTAGAACATATTATTATTCATTATGATAATCAGAGTGCTATACATTTAGCGAAGAATGCTACTTTCCATGCTAGAACAAAGCATATTGATGCACAATATCATTTTGTTTGTGATATGGTGGAATATGGAAAGGTGAAATTATAAAAAAATGGTACTTTGGAGAATATTGTAGATGCAATAATGAAGTCAATGAGCATAGAGAAGTTGAGATGGCATGTTGGTTCTATGGGCCTTGGGGTCTTGAGAAGGTGACTGAGTTTTGACTTTTGACAAGTCTTCTGCAAGTGGGAGACTATTAGGATAAAGGTTTCTTAATATTTGAGTCCAAACATGCTATATTTATTTATTTATTTTCTTTAGTCCATTTTAGAAGTCCTAAAGCTAAGGAGTTAGTGTCATAAGTTTCTATGTTGAATCAATGTAATGATTATGGTAGTTACTAGTTTAGTTGAAGAGTCATGGAGAGTTAATATTTGACAATTTATATGCATGGTGCAGTTTATTATTGACAAGTGCTGTGAGGTAGGTGTTACATATGGAATGGTGACCATTATGGTTGAGCTATTTTGGAAGTTTCTATGTGCAATGTATCATTGGTTTAACAAGTTGACTCCACATACCTCTTTGGTACTATAGATGGCTTAAGAAACTATAGACTCTTTCCACTTGTGTTGAGCTCTATAAATATGTAGCCCCTTAGTGCATTTTGTATGGTTGTTTAGATATCTTTTGAGCATTTATGTGCTAGATATTCTCTAAAATTCTCTATTGTTGTAATTTCTCTTGATGTGCATTAACTCAAGGATTGTATTGTGATTGTTGCTAATATTCATAATACAATTAAGTCTTGCTTTTGGAGTGTGGGTTTTTTTCTGCAAGGGTTTTCCATTTATATCAAGATGTGTTGTGAGTTTATTTTTTGAAATCTAATTTTGTATGTATTTATCTAGTTTGCAATAGTTTAAGGGTTTGTAAGAATTTTATTGCACCATCTCTCCTGATAGATTCAACATTTAGAAGCATTTCTCTACTTTGGATCCCTTTCAATTTTTTCAAAGTTTACCTTGTACTAAAGGTGGAACAATTGAATTTTAAATCATAGTTACTATTTCAAGCTTCCCTATTTGATCCCTTAGAAATTTGAGACTCCACTGCAACTCATAAATATTATTTGGATTATACAACATAGTTTTCAGTACATAATCTCTTTAAGAAAGTTTAAATTTGAATTGATATTTCAATTCTTTCAAGCGTCATCTGCAATCATTATCTTTACTCTATGCCCATTACTCTCCTTTGAACTCTACAAAAGCCTTATTGTGAGCTCAATTAGACAGTACTTGATGTGAAACCTTGATATATTTAGATCCCTTCTTTAATTGACATGGTTTGTGGTACATTTTTTTTGGGTGGGCTTCTTTGTCCATTTTCCCTCAGATAGGTCACATGTATTATAATATTTTTATTCAAAAATATTAGAAAAGATTTAAAGTTAGTGGACTGGGAACTTTCAATTTGACCATTGTCTCAGAGGTGCATCCTCTTTGTTTATTATTTATCCAAATTGGCTAGCTTTGGCATCATTGTTTCACTCTCCTTCATTAGTCTCCACTTTTTTTACCAGCAAAATTATCATCATTGTATTTTCTTGATCTATTTTCATTTTAGTTATTTTCTTTTTGTTTACTTCTAATCATTTAACTGTTTATAACATTTTCTACCTGCATTCACTCATTGTTTGTTGTTAATAAGCATAATAATGCCTTTGTAACATTTCTAATCATTTCCTATCATTTCTAATTATTTTTCTCAATTCATATGGTATATCTATGTTACATCCCAAATTTTGACCTAATTTGAATTATTATAGTCATTGAGTTGAATGGGTTTTCCTTTCCTATTCATGTGAAAAGGGTAGTTAAGTATAACCGTTGTATCCTATGAAATTGTTTAACTTTTAATGATGATGGTTGTTATCCATTATTTTTCATATGATGATGATAGTAGTTAGCAGTTGCTTGATTCAGAATTATGGTTATTAACTAAATTCCTTGTTAAATATCAATGTTAAATGTTATTATGGATTTATCATGGAACTTGTTAATATTGTGGAAAATTGTTGTATGAGTGATTGCAAGAGCAGACAAAGGGGAGAAGTATTGCTTAAAAGGATCTACAAAATGGGGTACTACCTTGGTCCATTTATTTGATCGACATGTATGACCTCTAACTATCTTGGTAAGGACCTAGTGACTTGTATAGCAAGATACAATCATTGGACACACATGAGCTATTAGATAAATATTAAAAATATTAATGATCTTAGCTTAATTAAAGTACATACCTTTATTGGATTATGGTTGACATTTTCATCACTTCAAATGTTATAATACATATTTATGTACGTGCACATAGATATAAAAAAAAGGTGACACCATAGTATTATTTTTGTTAGTGTAGTTTTTTTATTTTTCCTATTTTGCTAGGTTTTTAATAATCTCGCTTAGGTTAATAAAGCATGTCTTATTAGGTGAATGGTTGTGAGGTGTCACCTTCCTACATGTGAGCATCCATTAGCTATCTTGGGAAGATACTTTTCTATCTTTAGTCTGATTGATGGTTGCTCCTCATTGGTTGGTGTTGCCACCTCCTCCCTCTTCCTAGCCTATATAAGCATGCTACCTGGCTTGTATTTGCATCTCTTATTTTTGCATCCTCTTAATGATATTTTGCTTCCAGCATTTGCATTACTCTCTTGGAGACTAACTCTATGATGCTATTTTGATTTTGTATCATTTGCATTCATAGTTTAGATATTTACTCTTTGCACTAGTTTTCTGGGTTATTAATCTTTTCAGATTCTAACAATTTTTATACAAGATTTTATCTATTTAATACGCACATTTAAATGTGTGTACAAGAAGATAAAATAATCTTTCAGATGAAACATGTATGTAGATATACATATTTAAAAGGTATGATCTTGGATAAACATTTAATATGGTGCCATCTTAATAAAATATATTTGCGTGCAAGTAAATAAATATGCTTATAAATTATCCTTTTGATTTATAACCTTTAAGTTCTTTTCCATATTTATTTATTTCCTTATAAGAAGCTAAAATGTACACTCGGCATATGATATTGGTGATTCAAGAAGACAAATATTTTAATCGTTCAAGAGTTATGGCTTCTTAGAAGCCTTTGACATTTTTGAATGCTTCCTTATTAATGGAAGTTTGGAAAGGCCAAAGACATTCTTCTTTTCCCATAATTTTACCTATGACATTCTCTTATGTTATTTCCTTCTTTTACCCTTTTGTTGCAAGTGATTTAGACCAGTTGTAAATCATATCTACTTTGATTTTTTTTTGCATTTGGATTTCTCATGTCTAAGAAACTAATTGCTTATAATTAAGCCAAGGCTCACATCTTTTTTTTCTTCAAACCAGGTTATGTGGTCAGCTTTCCATTTTCAAATTGCTATATGTTATTAAACTATTTTGAAGTTATAATAGAAAGGAATTTCATGTCCCCTTTTCAAATAATTAAAAAAGAAAATCTTTGCTAAGGAAGGCAGGCCCAAGAAAGTGAAGTTTCGGAAAAAGGGGGTTAATCTTTGGAAACCGTTGGACTAATAAATGAAAATTATTATTAAAATAAGTTTCATTAACATCTCTTGGATGTGAGTTACAGTTATGCCCTCTTTTAAGGGGTTTAGAGGCATTTTGGGCTCATTCCAGAACTTGATTTTTGCTCATTCTTTGTTATTCTTCAGAGGCTGCCAAACCTGTGGAGAAGGAGACCCAAGAACGGGAGTTTGCAGGTTTCCAGGGAGACCCAAGAACGAGAGTTTGTAGGTTTCCAAGAAGGCTAAGGATGGGAGTTTGAAGCCATTCCATGTGCATGCTCATACAGAGTATGCCTTTGTGCTGAACAGTGCAGATTTGTGAGTTTCCGGGTGTGTTTTTGTATGAGTTTGGTGTTTACAGTTGAGTATTTCATATCAGTTTGGGTTGCTGCTGTATATCAGACTTTTAAATGTTAAAATAGAGTTGAATATATATATTGGGACGTGATTAAACTTCTGAGATAGACTATTAGTATTTTTGTGATGTTTTCGGGCATATTTTGTGCTATTTCGGGAGCCCGATGAGCATAGTTTTGGTCCTACATTTTTGAGCTGTTGTGTAAAGGCTATACGGATCTGGAAATGTCAATTTGTAGGCTGTTATGCTGCTGAAAGTTCTGTAAAAATTTCCATTTTCAGATTCATTAATAATTTGTGAAGCTGTGAAGCTTTTAGCACTATTTTCAGCATACCCGATTTGGGGTTTCTTGAGAAATTTGGAGGATCTTTGTGATATTAGTTGTTTGATCTTAAAGATCTGATTAAAGGTTGGAAATATCATGAAAAATCAGAAAAGGGACATTTCAGTGGTATCAGAGCCATGATCTTGCCAGCCTGAGGGTTTGTAGAAGTTGCAGGTCAGTTTTGACAACTACCCAGATCTTGCATGTCAGTTTTGACAACTACCCAAATATTGCATGTCATAATTTATGGTTGCATGTTTCTTCTAATCAGCTGCATGTTAAAATTTATGGTTACTTTCTACTTCTAATAATTTTCATGTTAGTTCTTGGTGAATTTGGTGGTTGTAGAAGTTTGCATGTCAGTTTTGACAACAACCCAGATCTTGCATGTCAGTTTTGACAACTACCCAGATCTTGCATGTTAGTTTTACAACTACCCAGATCTTGCATGTCAGTTTTGATAACTACCCAAATCTTGCATTCTACTTCTAATCATATGAATGCTAGTTCTTGGTAAATTTGGTGGTTGCATGTTGCTTCTAATTAGCTGCATGTCAAAATTTATGGTTGCATGCAACTAAGTGAAAGAGAAAAAAGATATTTGCAGCGAGAAAAGAATAAAGAAATTTTGATCAAACCTCCAGTTGAAAGTAAAAGTAAAAAATCCAAGGAAGGGAAAAGTATGGCTGATCTAGATGAGATGGCAAAGAAATTCTTCCAAGACATCCAAAATTCTCAGAAGCAAACAGTGGATAGTTTGGCAGAAACTAGAGAGGCTTTGCGAATATTGACAGCAAAACTACAAGGAGTTGCATCTATTAATGAGAAAGGGAGCACTTCAGAGGAGCCAATAAATCTGAAATCCACACCATCTAAATCAACCAAAAATATTTTCTTGCCTGCAGATGAGCCACCAGTACCAAATCCAGCCATTAATCCTATGGAAGAGGTTACAGGTAACTTGATTACATTAAGAGCTACTTATAATGGCTTAGATGATGACGTTCGTAGTTCAGTTCCTTTTAGAGAATATGTGGATATGATGAACACTTTGATGCCCAAGAAAGAGTATAGAAGGGAGCATGACATAAGTGGAAGAGAGCTCAAAAATAAAATAAGCAAGTTTATAGCACCTACTTTTGATGGAACAAATAAAATTTCAGCTAGAGCATGGCTACAAAAATTACAGACCTTCTTCACACTTAACCCCATGAAGGAGAGTGATGTTGTTCAAATTGCAAGTCTACACTTGGAAGATGCAACCTATGATTGGTGATATCATGGAATGACTACTCAAGGTCATGATCAGGTAACTACATTTGATGATTTTAGTCAAAGAGTGATAGATAGATTTGACCTCAAGGATGATGATTATGAGGATGTTGTTGTGTATGATGGTGAGATACCTGGTGTAGATGAGTAGACATTGACCATTCATGACTTTTCTGAGAGAGAGTACCAGGCACAGTTAGATGCTTCGTCACATGAGGTTGAGGCTAGTAGTACTTCACATGATTTATCCCGCCAGCTGAAGGTGTGTGAAGACAGTATTGTCACTACATTATCTCATCATGACAGCTATGTGGAGTTAGTTGGTATTGGTCATATTACTCAAGTCAGGATTTTGCTTGAGTTACCAGCTAATTCTAGTTTACAGATATGGACTCGAGATTCTTATATTGGCATTTGGGGTTCAGTTGACTGTAAATCATTAACACTTTTTGGTAGTAGTGATTGTTTGGGTGCTACCATGGATTTGATTAGCAGATTGCACGGTGTTGTCTTTTCTTATGCCAGGAGCTTATCCGATGTTGGTATTAGTTTTTATACACCGGTGTTGGGCTTTGTTCATATATCTAGTCAACCATACTTGCTGGAATGTGTTGATGATATTTCATATTTGGCAGTGTGTACAGATGAGTCCCAGGATCATATTGGCATTGATGACATCTAGGAGGATGTAGTGGGCAGTTTTGAAGACTTAGTTTCCTTGGGTATAGAGGAGTTGGACAGTAGTGCTAATGTTTTTGATACTTCGTATGTTGATATGAGCTTTAGATTTAATTCACAGGGTATGGATTGTAATACTCTAGAGACTAGTGACTTTGAGGATACTCCTTTAGACAGTGCATCAGAGGAGGTTTGTAGGAGATAGTCAAGCTAGTGCCATCATGTGCCTAATCAGTTAAGAGTTAGTGACCAAGACATTGCTATCGCTTGCTAGTATTTTGATGCTGCTCGTCAGTTGTTAGCAGTTTATGGATGGGGTTCTCCTACTAGTGATGAGCAGGAAGGCAGTTATCTTTCCTTGATAGAGATCCACTCTTTATGGGAGGCTATTCAGATTTTGAGATAGAACTATATGCAGTTGGTAGCTGACAGAGATTATCTTATGGAGTGGGGCAGTACAGCATATGATGCATTGTTGGCCAAGGAAGATGAGGTGAGTGAGCTTACTGAGCAACTTGAGGTGACTTCTGAGATTCTTGAGAGTACACAGTTGGCTTTCAAGGAGTCACAATTTCATTTGGCTAAGGCGACCATGGAGTTAGAGTGGCTAAAGTCTTTACCTGATTATATACAGTCACAAGCTATGGTGTTTGGTGATCCAAGGATGTCCATGGCCGAGATTTTCAGAGATAGTGGAGATGGGGATGCATCCATCCTTGATACTAACATTGGCATATCAGGTTCATTCCCACTAGAGTCAGGTTCAGTTGAGTTGGGTTTTGTAGCAGATTGTTGTATGCCTGACATGTTGGTGGCCTCTAGTACTGATGGCACAGAGACTAGAGATTTATCAAAGATCATGTGTGATGTTGGTGAGTCGGCAGTTGGCATGGTTCCTACTAGTAACACTACTCCCTTGGTGATATCTTCGGAGGTAGTAGTTAGTTCCAACATGGTTAATGATCAATGTAGTTAGTTTCATCTGGATTACAGTCTGAGCCACTGACTAAGATTGGTGCATTCTATCGGCATTACACTGTGAGGTATGCTCATCTATTTACCTTTGATGACCATGTTGATGAGATGATGATACAGAGATGTACTTTGGTTCCTAGTGCTTATCATCAGTTATGGGATAGTTTGATGCCTCAGGATGAGAGTTGTGATGGGCATGACATGGTGATAGGTCCTACAATTGACAGGTTGATAATACATGACTTAGAGCAGGAGTTTTGGAGTGATGCTTTAGCAGGTGTTGTTATTGATTCTACTTCTTTGGCTATGACATCTCTTGACTTAGCTGGTGATCAGTCACAGTGGGTTGTATCACTTCTTCATGGTGAGCTGTTGACTGAGGTTGGTTTTTTTTATCAACATTATATTGCAGGGTATGTACATCAGTTAGCATTTGATCCTTTTGCTGAGGAGTTGATGGAAGACAAATTTGGTTTGGATTCCATTTATTACTCTTTATCTTGTAATGTCTTTTCACCATCAACAGTGTATGGGAGTTATGGTTATGAGATAGTGGCCGATGATTTGCAGAGTTGTGTTGACTGCAGGAGTTGTACAGTGTGTGGATTCTCCATACTTGGTACAGTTTCATTCGAGAGGGTTCACCATTGTTGCAGAGTTGGATTGTACATTCCATATAGGCCAGTGGGATGCGTTGATGGTATTTACTGTGTTGGTAGTTTGATTTGTCCACTTTACTTGAGTTCTGATGTTCTAAGAGTTTTTTCCTCATGGGTTTTTGATTGTGGTAGTGGTGATTTCAGAGTTTGGTTGAGCTATAATTGTCAATTTGATTATGGATTCCTCTTGGTCATATTACAGAGGATATTGTAGGAGCCTGTGTTAATTGGTAGTAGTATAGTTCATGACTACATTTGGGATCCAGGTGGATTGATTGGTTTATTGTTCAACCATTGCTTGAGGACAAGCAATGATTGGGAGGGGAGGACTTGTCATGTCCCCTTTTCAAATAATTAAAAAAAAAAATCTTTGCTAAGGCAGGCAGGCCCAAGAAAGTGAAGTTTTGGAAAAAGGGGGTTAATCTTTGGAAACCGTTGGACTAATAAATGAAAATTATTATTAAAATAAGTTTCATTAACATCTCTTGGATGTGAGTTATAGTTATGCCCTCTTTTAAGGGGTTTGGAGGCATTTTGGGCTCATTCCAGAACTTGATTTTTGCTCATTCTTTGTTATTCTTCAGAGGCTGCCAAACCTGTGGAGAAGGAGACCCAAGAACGGGAGTTTGCAGGTTTCCAGGGAGACCCAAGAATGGGAGTTTGCAGGTTTCTAGGAAGGCTAAGGATGGGATTTTGAAGCCATTCCATGTGCATGCTCATACAGAGTATGCCTTTGTGCTGAACAGTGCAGATTTGTGAGTTTCCGGGTGTGTTTTTGTATGAGTTTGGTGTTTACAGTTGAGTATTTCATATCAGTTTGGGTTGCTGCCGTATATTAGACTTTTAAATGTTAAAATAGAGCTGAATATATATATTGGGACGTGATTAAACTTCTGAGATAGATTATTAGTATTTTTGTGGTGTTTCCGGGCATATTTTGTGCTATTTCGGGAGCCCGATGAGCATAGTTTTGGTCCTACATTTTTGAGCTGTTGTGTAAAGGCTATACGGATCTGGAAATGTCAATTTGTAGGCTGTTATGCTGCTGAAAGTTCTGTAAAAATTTCCATTTTCAGATTCATTAATAATTTGTGAAGTTGTGAAGCTTTTAGCACTATTTTCAGCATACCCGATTTGGGGTTTCTTGAGAAATTTGGAGGATCTTTGTGATATTAGTTGTTTGATATTAAAGATCTAATTAAAGGTTGAAAATATCATGAAAAATCAGAAAAGGGACATTTCAAGGAATATGTCCATGAAAATTTCATACATTACTTTTGAATTGCAAATCAAAAGGATATTTGATAAGTCTAATCTCTCTATGTTGAGTCAAGAGAAAATGTGCATGAGAGAAAATGTGCATGACATGTTCATACATCTTTTTTTTACTGAAGTATATCCGAATCAAATTATATTTCCTTGCAAGCCCATTAAGATCATTTTTCAAGTCATATAAACTGTGATATGACATACCAAAATATGTAATATTCTTACATTTGCTGAGGTTCAACAGGAAGAGTTGGATTATTCTAACACCTGGGACTCATCCGACCGTATGGCCAAGGAAGAGGGTGAAGAGGTGAGAGAGAAATCTGCAATATCATGAAACATAATTAGATGTGACATAACAAATATATATAATATTTTTTAAAATGAAGCATATGATAACTCATGCATGTCCATATAAATTGCTTCCTATTGTCAAGTTGAGCAATGATGATCAAGTATTTAAACCCATCCAAAAATCTTGGCCAAGGTCATTAAAAAGACATGCTTTCCTTCTTAATATCAAAAGATGTTGGTTGTTCCAGTTATTTAGACATGTATGTCCATAACTATGCAGACATTCTAAACACTGTATTGCTCGGATGGTTGGACTAGTGGTAGCCCAAGCCTAGCCCCAGGGTAGGGAGGGTCTTTGTTTTCAAAAGATTGTTTGGGGATGAATATGGTCCGCTATTGGGAGGTTAAGCCTAAGTCAATTCTTCACCTCTTATCTAAAAGCTGAGACTTGCACAACCAGTTGAAGACCCACCAATTACTTTTAGTATGTTCTTTCTATGTCCCTACAATGCATTTTTTTTTTCCTCTTACATCATAGTAAAATGGTAGCAATGTACTTACTTGTTTACAAAGAATGTTAGAAGATCCTTATTTTAGTTAATTGTTATTTCAGTTAATCATTATTTCAGCTAATATCTCATGAAATGGATCTTATGTTTAGAAGTTAGTTGATTAATTAATTTATTTCCTACTTGAAATCAATTATTAGTTCTGTTAGGAAAATTAGTTTGTTACAATCTATTTTTATATCATCTCACCACTTTTGTTTATCTCTCATGTTTATTTAAAATCTTTTTAAAAAAAATCTATTTAATTCCACCTAATTTTGAACTATTTCTATTTGATAATTTTTTTCAAACAAATTTTCGATCTAAATTTATCATTAATTTCATCTACTATTCTGTCACTTTTTCTAAAGGCCATTACACTAATAAGCTGATAGTTATTTTGTATAATGTGAAGTGCGTCTATGACCTTGGTTGGAGTAGGCCTATATGTGAATCTAACTCCCAAGTATTGATGCACCTGTTGTTAGTTGGAAGTTAGCTTTGATTGTTGACTAGATTCATAATCTATGTGCTTCTTTGGAGTTGTTACTTTCACTCCTAGGGAGTTGTATGAGTGAATATGCGGCCTCTGTTAACACACACACTTCAACATGGTCATTATTTGCGAATTCATCCTGGAATGAACATGGGATTGTTCACCCAAGATTTTCCCTACAAGATGACCTGTTGCCTTCTATCTAAAGGGATTTTGCCTATTAATATCCTCAGAATTGAGGTGTAGGCAACTAGACCCTCTAAGAATGAAGGATTTGAGAATGCAATTAATCTATATGAGTATGCAAATTAATCTAGAATAAAATATGTGTTTAATCTAAGAACATGTAAAAGAAATTATACTAAATGTACGCATATTAAATCTAGATGAGATTAAGCTAAGAAATGTATGAAAGATAGCAATGAGATATGTGAGTGCAAAATATAGCAACAATTCGATACTTCTTCAATTCAACCTCTCAAAATGAAGAAATGAGGGTCTCTTAAATAGATTTTCCTGGAATCCATCAAAGGTTGAGATTGATTTCAATCAACGATTAGGATTGAAGATGATGTTCAGTTAAAGTGGAAGATTCCCAAATTAAAGGGAGTTAACTAACTCAGATCTGAGTGTAAGAGTCAGTCAACTCAGATAAGCTTTAGTGTGAGAGTAAGTGATCTGGATCACTTCTAATTTGATGAGTAGTTATCTAGGAATTTCCATTTTTGAACTGAAGAGAAGAATCAGAAAGAATATTTATTTAATAAAATGAGATATGCTCTCATAAATACCTTTTCTATTTAATTAAATAATTTTATTTAATTAATTAGAGAGACTTTTCTTATTTAATTAAATAACTTCATTTAGTTAATTAGGAATGGCTTCCTATTTAATTAAATAACTTTGCTTAATTTTTTAAATTTTTTTTTAAAAGAGGGGTAAACGCTTTGACCTGGAGCTATGAACCAGTGAGACCACAAATGGGGGACCTCATCCCCATTAGATTTGAACCTTGATGGCAAGGATAACCACTCAACAACTTAACCATCACAACATGCCACTATTGGCAACTTTGCTTAATTAATTAGAAGTAGCTTCTCCATTTAATTAAATAATTTTTTTAAATTAATTAGAAATACCTTCCTCATTTAATTAAATAAATCCTTTTAATTAATTGAGATAGGCATATTTATTAAATTAAATAAATTTAATCTTGTAGTACATTAGCCTTAAGAGATAATTTAATTTAATAAAGTATGAATACTTTAGATTAAATTAAATTGAAATCAAATAGGTTGAATGTGGCTAATATGAGTGCGTACTATAGGGATTAAATAATGAGCATGATGAATGCAAATTAGGATTTTCTACATCTGACAATTAAGTCAAGTAGCGAGTAGCAGAATGAGAATTGCCTATTAGGATAGGTTTTAGAATTGATCAAAATAGACCAGAATTGGTGATCATGGCAATGAGCCAATTTTGGGGTATTACATTTTTCCCCTCTTTGAATGAATGTGCGAGCAACATGTTCAATTCAAAGAAAATCAAAAAGCATGATGCGAGGATCAAGAAATGAGATTGGTTTAGAAAATGATGATATGAAGACCAATTGAAAAGCTTTTAAGGACCATCTCTAGAACAGAGCTTAATCCCAAGGAATCCAAGTAGAATACCTAGATACCTAAAATTGATAGCATTTAAAAGGTTTCTTCATAATGAAGTTTGACCTTTAAGGATCTAGTTAGAACACCTAGATACTCGAGATTGAAAGCATTTAAAAGATTATCTCCAGAACAGAGCTTAACCTTTAAGGATCCAGATAGAGCACCTAGATACCTGAGATTGAAAGCATTTAAAAGATTATCTCCAGAACGGAGCTTAACCTTTAAGGATCTAGATAGAACACCTAGATACTTGATTTGAAAACATGTAGCCAAATCAAATTATAAGTCCTAGAATCATCCCCAAAATGAGGCTTGATCCTTAGGAGTCGAGGTTTAGATTGTCTCGATACCTGTAATCAAATGATGACAATGATGAAAAAGATGCTAGAAAGAGGGAAACAAGATGTCCCTAGTGGTGAGATGTCCCGAATGATGAGGACATGAGATGGGAACAAGATGCCCTTGGCAATAAGTATTCAATGATGTAATCATCCTGCCCCCTCAGGAGCGAAATCGAAAGATGACACACCAAAAATGTGACATAAAGCAGCAAAAGAAATCTAAGATTCAACAGAATGTAGAGGAAATCTAAATGATCAGAAGAAAATTTAGAGTTGATTTGGCATGGTTTTGAGGTCTAGAAGACTGAGTTTGACCAATAGTTGACCAAATTTTGCCACAGTTGACTTGAGTTGACTATTTCAAAAATAAAATTTGAAAACATGAAAAATTTGGAGTTGAAAAGATTCCAATAATCAGAAAGTATCAAAAAATTAGACTACACAAGCGTTCGATCACGTCGGTCCCAAAATTTTTAAAATGCATTTTTGAGGCAGTGAAGTGTGTCAGATTTTGAATTGGATCCCGAAAATGGGTTCAAAGTAGCCAAAATAGCCAAGAGGGTGATTGATTGATTATTTGTACAGTCATTAAGAAACATGATACTTTGAAGAGATCAACAATCCCTCATCACAGAAGGTGAAAGTAGATTTGCAATTGAATCACATGCTTATGTAAGTGAAGTATGTAATGCAAGACTTATGTTAAATGCAACCCTAGGTCTGGTTACCAAGCCTTGACAATTTATCATCATTGGATATAGAACAAAGCTCATATGTTATACAATTACCACTGACATTACAATCATGGGAATATGAGTAGAACATATGTTATAGATTTGTCAAGATTAAATGTAAGCATTCAAGGCACAAGAAGCCAAAATGACCAGAACACTTATCCCTTTTAATGTAGCAAGTTAACATAAGCATCAAAGCATAAACACTAGCTAGGATGACCTGAATGTTTCTTGCATGATAGGAAAACCAAAAGCACGAAAGATCCTTCTTATGCTAAGCAATCAATAAATAGTATGTTCGCAACGACCTTTGCATCCGTATCCGCAGACAGAAGTGTGTTAGATATACTCACAGTGACCCGTACGTTCACTTAGCAGGACGAGTATCAGTATTTACTATAGCATGAAGAGTTCACTCCAACAAAAAAGGAGAAGAACTAATGTTATTAACATATTCTAATAAAAGGATTCAAGGTACACACGACTATCCAATACGAGATGAAGGCTCTTATAGTGGACACCCCTTTTATAGGAATAGATCAACATATTGGAACTAAACTAAAGATAGAAAGCAAAGAAAAGATCATGCCCCTAGTCATTACTTTTCTAGTCTAAGATGACATCATTGAGTTTCTCGAGGAGATATGATAAATCAAAACAAAGCAAACAAAGAAAATGCTTAGCATATCCAAACAAGTATATCATTTTTGAGTTCAATATTTTTGGCATTGAGGTCAAGTGTTAGTGTCTAGAACATGTTTGAAAGAAATATCTTCAATAGGGTGACGAAAGTAAGAAGAAACAGTTAGAATGACTGGTGACTGAGGTCAAAGAGGAATCTTCATGATGAAGAACCTAAGAAGGACTAAGCAATAGTAGATGGACACAACTAGAATGACTGGTGACTGACGCAAGAGAGATCTTCCATAAAGAAATTTGAAGATGTGACCCAAGAAATAGTAGGCAAATACAGCTAAAACAACTAGTGATTGTTGCAAAAGAGATTCTATAAGGAGAATCTTAAAAATGAGGGACACTAGCGACAGTAGGAAAACACAGCCAGAATGACTCGTGACTATCGTGAAAGAGATTCTATGAGGAGAATCTTGAAATGAGTGATACTAGTGATAGTAGGTAGACATAGCCAGAATGACTGATGACTATCACAAAAGAGATTCTATGAGGAAAATCTCAAAAAGAGTGACACTAAAGGGGAATGGCCCCAAACTGTGACAAGACTCAATCCATGGATACATGACCAAAAAGCAAGAAATGTAGTAAAGCAACTGTACAGAGAGCTAGAAGATGTGTTGCCAGATGGAGCATTGGGAACAAGAAGCACCTATTTACCAGGTTTTCACCTTTTTGGTAGAAATTTCTCTTTTTTTCTACCATGATGCTTGTTTCTAGGTTTTCACCAATGGCACTTTTCTTGTTTTTTTGAATTTTTTTGTATTTTTCTTTTCTTTTTCTTTTTTTTTGTATTTTTGAGATTTTTCACTTTTTTTGGTGTTACCAAGGTGCATATTGCTAGGTTTTCACCAGGGTAACAATTTTTTAAAGGAATTTTTCAATTTTTAGATATTTTTAATTTTTTAGAACTTTGTCAGAGATTACTAGCTCTCAAGAAGGATTACCTTGATTTTGTTCCAGTGTCTAGCAAAGTGCAAGATAATATGTAGTAGCAAGCTGGTGGATAAGTGGAGATCGATAGGCAAGGAGTATGAAGCGATGAATGTTACCCTCAAGGAAAGCCTTCACAGGATTACCCAAGCTAGGGAAAAGGATATAACAATATAAGCTCATGGTGTAATGAAGGGTATCGTGTAAGTAATCCAAGAAAATGACCATGTTAGGAGATTGCTAAGAACTGAGTTTTCTTCTTTCTTTCATTGATCAAGACCAAAGGGTTAACTAAATAGGACATAAAAGTTTGTTATGGAGGTTATGAGTGAATGACTTTAGGAATGAGGACATCTGAAGGATAAGCAAGATCATGGTAGGATGTCATGGATGGAAGAATTATGCATGACACCTGTTTACCAGGTTTTCATCATGGTACTTGTCCAAGGTGCCATAAGAAGTTTTTTTCACCATAGAATAGATTTATTTTTCTTTACTTTTGCTACCAAGACGCTTGTTTCCAAGTTTTCACAAAAGTACTTTTTTTTTTTTTTTTGGATTTTTAGAGTTTTTGGAAAGAATTCAAGCCTTTCTCAAATGAGATAGCACTCCTATAAGAAATAAAAGTTATGGTAAGCCAAGGCCATAGCGAGGTACGCTCAAAGATATTGATAAGGTAACAAAGGGGAGATAGTAGAAAAGATATATGGAGGATAAGGTTTTAGGCTATGGATGAGATAAATGGGATGGAAGGATAACAAGTGGAGGATAGAATGTGGAGTGGATAGGGTATTGAAAGGGATACACAAGAGGAGAAGAACAAGTGGGCAAGATCAACATTGACACACACCTTGAAGGGTAGTGGAATGATGGAGAAGATATGGATGAAATAGTATGAGGTTTAGATGTATGAGGTGGTGGAATAATTTTGGAGGAAGGTGAAGTGTAAAGTTTTGAAATCTTTTTAGGTAGATGTTGGGAAGAAGATGGAGTGGAAGCCTTTGGAAGCTTGAATGTGAACTTTGATTTGTTTTCAATATTCAAGTCCTTCAAAAGAGACTTGGGAATCCATATAGCTTTTGATTTTTCATTATATGCTTTGGAACGCATTTCTTTGATAACAGATTTAAGAACCCATACTTTCTTTGGTTGAGCTCTTTAAATAGTGGACCTTTGCAGTCTCTTTTGTGTATTTTTCTTCTTGACATTCACATGTTGATTAGAGGAGACATGGTGAAATTTTGAGGATGGATTCATGCACTTGTGTTTGAGTTGATCATCCAAATTGCTTCCAAAGGACTTGGGACTTGTGGATGAACAAGGCCAATATGATTGGTTTAGATAGAAAGGTGAATGTGGAGAGTTCAAGTATGTGTATCTTTGTTGATCTTGGGGTAGGGTAGAGGAACATGTAATGAGCTGAGCATGGAACCAGGAGATAACAGAACATAAGGTCCCAATATGGATGGAAGACTTGAAGGTTTTAGCTTAGGTGGATAGGGATCAATGATAGATTTAGAAGAAGTGAATGGACCATGAGTAGGGATATCAACATCTTTAGAGTAAGCAACATGACCAAAGCCATCAATAGATTTATGAGTAACTGTTATAGGAGCAATACCTTTGACAGGAGTATTTAAAGCTTGAGCATAGTTTCGAAGTGAATGTAGCGAGGTAGAAAAAGAGGGTGAGGGAACACTTTTCACTTCAAAAGTAATTTTAGGTAACACAAGAAAAATATCCTTCTCGTGGTCTTTTATAATCTCCTTAAGGATGGTGGAATGAATATCTTGATCTTGCTTAGTAGAGGTGCATGACATGGGAGATGGAGGACTATGTGGCTCTTGAGATGGAGACACAAGATCTTAGAAGACTTGAAAGAGGATGAAGGAATCTTGGTCTTGATCAACACTTGTTTCTTCATCATTTAAGTGGTCCTCTTGACATGAAACCAATTTCAAGGATGAGGGAGTATCTAAATCTATATTCGAATATATTTCTAGAGTCTCCATAATAGGCTCTTGAAGGGACAATGGAGGAATAGTTGGAGTGGGGATAATAGGAGGAGCAACACATGGAGGTTTTGGATCTTTGGTTTGAGTAGTATGGGAGAGGTTTGTAGCTAAGTCAAGACTAGCTTGAGTTTCCTTTAGAGGCAGCCTTTGAGGGTACACATAGTCAATTGGGGGAGTAGTGAGTTCTTTTGGTGAATATGTGTTGGAAAGATTAGAAAATTTAGAAGGTGGATGTATGTTGGAAGAAGTATAAGTTGCGTTTGAACCATTACTAGACACGGTGTCATGAGGTTGATCCTTCTTGAGAGTAGAATCTTTAGTAGCAAAGAGATTATATTTTTGAATTATGTCACTGTCAAAGAGATCTTGGATCTTGTTTTTCAGCTCACTACAATGTGAAGTTTTATGTAAATTATGTCTATGATAAGCACAATAGTTACTCATAAAGGAAACTCTCGCCAAAGTGACCTTAGGTAACACAATGAGTTTCTTTTGAAGAAGTTCTTCCAAAGTTGATACATAAGATCTTCCCAATGGGGTGAAATCACGCTTTGGTTTAGGTTCCTAAGGTTTTTCTTCAAGGATATTTGTAGATTTCTTGGGTGTATGTGAGGTGTTCTCAGATGTGTTGGATTCAAGATCACAAGAATGCGATTTTTGGTTGTCATAGAAGGAAGGGAAATTTTCTCTCAAGGAGAATTTGTTTGATGATGTTCCATCTTCCTCCTTCAGTCTTTGAAGTTGAGCACTCATTGATTGGATTTGTTGCTTCATGTTTGCAATAAGTAGCTCTTCTTCCTCACTAGGAACATTGGATTTAGCACATTGGTTATTAGCCATTTTGATGCACTATGTTTCAAGTAGTGACAACCAAGTTTTAGAACATAAGCCAAGTTGCCACAATCATTAAAAATGACAAAAAGAAAAAAAAGCTTAGACAAGGACCACACTAGAATGTAGTCTCAGAAAAGCAAGATAAGAGTACAGTATACTAAGGTACGAACAGTCTGATTTGAAGGCTAGAACAGCCAAAGATTGTGACTATCATGACACAAAGTACAACAAGCACTAAAGGACAAGAGAAAGATAACTGAGAGACAAGACTAGTTAAAGTATGGATCGCAAGTCATTAGCTAAGCGGGATGCCACTGTTTGGGACTATTTTTAGACAGAGAAATAGTAAACTGATGTAGGAAATAGACTTGGTACCAAGCACAAATAGCTCTAACAAACTAACTTGATAGTTTAGACTCAAGATCTTGCATGAAGATCCTCTAAGAGGCCCATGAGAAAGTACATAGGGCCATGCAAAGACTCAAGATAGCATACAGATTTCACACAAGGATGTGCCCCAGGCCATGCGAAGTAGTGCAAGGTTAACAACAAAATAAGGACATCTTAGGTAAGATCTCGCATGGAGATGTGCAACTGTTTGCATGAGAACTTGGACAAAGCTACGTGAAGAAGTGGTAGGACAACAAGCATTGGCACAAAAGTTTGCAAACTGTGTGTGAAAATCAAAACCAGACTGACAATTGAACTAGAGTTTGAAAAGACTTTGAAGATTTCAAACAATTTTGGACAGATTGTTGATTTGTTTGGTAGATTTCAGACATATAGCAAGGTTGATTTTCAAGTGTTTAAACAACATTTGGTTTTGAACAAGGCAAGTATTTTCAACAAGACATGGGAAGCAAGCAGTAGTTGAATACAATGCAACTGAGGGCAAAGCAACTCAGAGGGACAGGGGAGTCTTGACTTTCAATTTGTTTGAGCAAGTTTGGACATGTTTAAGACTCGATAATAAACACATTTTATCCCTAGAAACAAAAAATGGTAGAGAAGGCAAAACCTTTGTCCCACATCTTATGTGCATGTGTGTACCTCACACAGCCATGTTACCCCCTAGAGGGCACCCGTGTTTTTGGTATATTCAAAGGACTCAATAGTATACGCTAAATGAGCACCCTTGTGGTAGGGGAGGAGCACATATACCACCTTCAAACATCCAGTAACATGCCTATAGTGAGTTCTATAGGAGAGATTCTTCCCTCTCCTTGCACAAAGATTATGCCTCCTTTCGAAGGTGAACTGGGTGGCTTCGAACTAAAGGTTTTTACTTGGCTTTTGTTCGTATTAATTCTCGGTGGCTCCACAAGTGAAGTTGAGACCAACAGCCCACACCAGCATCTAAAAATGCATAGTAATTACTTAGCAAGCTAGGGGGCCAGCGCTGACTAGTGCACAGACAGAGCTTCCCCTTGATATGTGATATCAAGAATCAAGGGAAAGAAATTAATCTGGCTTTGGAGTCTTTTGCTCTACAAAGCATCTTGATTATAGTGAGTTGGAATCTTCGGCAAAAGGAGTGTGCTCACTTGGGTCATTCCCAGAGGTTGGATCACTCCGGCAGGCCCTCTAAAGGATTGACTCGGACTGGTGGTTTGATCACAAGGGTCAAAGTTGCTGATTTCCCCCAAGGGGAAAGAGCATACTCCTCTACCTTACTTTCTTGCCCAAACATTCAAAACAAGTTAATTACCGACTTAGCTTAATCAATGTAGACTTATTCTTCCTTAAAGATTTGGATTCCCTTAAAAGAAAATCATCATCTTATCATAGAAGAGAACAAGTACTAGAGAACCACTAAGCTGCTTGCCTTCTTTGGAATGCCATCTTTCAGAAGTGTCTAGGTTTCTGATTCACCCTTCGTCATGACCTCCAAGTGGTGAAGAGCATAATCCCTTATTCTTCCGTCTTTCACCCTAGAAGTTCACGAGCCCCTAATTAATCTAGTTTGGAAAGCAAGAAAAGAATACATAATGTTTTATGGGTTTGAAATTTGGTCTTCATCAAATGTATCTCTATCAATCATCCTACAGGCAAACAGTTAGTCCATGTTTGGAGAGTTTTTATAAGGAGTCTTCATCAAATGTCCTGCAGACAACTGTTAGGCTACAGAAAACCAAAAAAATGGAAATAAAGATGCTTCAGAGAAAACATGTTAGTGAAAACTAAAGCTTAACTATGGGAAAATCAAAAATTAACTTTCTTGGTTCTTTTTTATACTAATAAAATAGCTTAGAAAAAGTTAAAACCTATGAAAACAACAAAAGTCAAATTTTGTTTTATACTCTTTTAAATTTTTTTTTTTTTAATAATTAACTGAAATAAAAATGCTTTAGAGAAAATACGTCAGTAAAGTTGAATGAACAGCATGCTGAAAAGTAACAGAATTAAATTTTCTGTTTCAAGATCTCGCACGAAATCTTGCAGGACCGCGCGAAGTCTTTCACTGATCCGCACAAGAAAATAAGGTGTCGCGCGAAAATCTGCGCAATAGGGCACTTTTTCATGCAAGAAAGTGGAGAGTGGTATGCAAAATCTTGTCGTGCAAAATTATTTTTAGAATCACACGAAGAAATGACGTGCCACGCGAAGACTCGAGTAATGGGGCACTTTCTCGCACGAAAAGGGAAGAATCTTTGCACAAGAGCCTTTATCCTCACGCAAAAATATGAGGAACTGTACAAAATTGTACAGATAGAGAGCTAAATTATCATAAAAAAGTGCAGAGGAGGCCTGAGAAATTGATTTTCTCAGCCCCACGGTGGGCGCCAGAAATGTATACATGAATATGTGGCCTCTGTTAACACACACGCTTCAATATGGTCATTATTTGTAGATTCATCCTGGAATGAACATGGGATTGTTCACCCAAGATTTTCCCTGCAAGCCGACCTGTTTCCTTCTATCTAAAGGGATTTTTCCTGTTAATATCCTCAGAATCGAGGTGTAGGCAACCGGACCCTCTAAGAATGAAAGATTTGAGAATGCAATTAATCTATATGAGTATGCAGATTATTCTAGAATGAAATATGCATTTAATCTAAGAACATGTAAAAGAAATTATACTAAATGTATGCATATTAAATCTAGATGAGATTAAGCTAAGAAATGTATGAAAGATAGAAATGAGATATGTGAGTGCAAAATGTAGTAGCAATTCGATACTTCTTCAATTCAACCTCTCAAAATGAAGAAATGAAGGTCTCTAAATAGATTTTCCTGGAATCCATCAACGGTTGAGATTGATTTTAATCAACAGTCAGGATTGAAGATGAGGTTCAGTTAAGGTGGAAGATTCCCAAATTAAAGGGAGTTAACTAACTCAGATCTGAGTGTAAGAGTCAATCAGCTCAGATAAGCTTTAGTGTGAGAGTAAGTGATCTGGATCACTTCTAATTTGATGAGTAGTTATCTAGGAATTTCCATTTTTGAACTGAAGAGAAGAATTAGAAAGAATATTTATTTAATAAAATGAGATATGCTCTCATAAATACCTTTTCTATTTAATTAAATAATTTTATTTAATTAATTAGAGACACTTTTCTTATTTAATTAAATAACTTCATTTAATTAATTAGGAATGGCTTCCTATTTAATTAAATAACTTTGCTTAATTAATTAGAAGTAGCTTCTCCATTTAATTAAATAATTTCATTTAATTAATTAGAAATACCTTCCTCATTTAATTAAATAATTCCTTTTAATTAATTGAGATAGGCATATTTATAAAATTAAATAAATTTAATCCCGTAGTACATTAGCCTTAGGAGATAATTTAATTTAATAAAGTATGAATACTTTAGATTAAATTAAGTCGAAATCAAATAGGTTTAATGTGGCTAATATGAGTGTGTACTATAGGTATTAAATAATGAGCATGATGAATGCAAATTAGAGTTTTCTGCATCTCACAATTAAGTCAAGTAGCGAGTAGCAGAATGAGAATTGCCTATTAGGATAGGTCTTAGAATCGATCAAAATAGACCAGAATTGGTGATCATGGCAATGAGCCAATTTTGGGATATTACAGGAGTGGAATAGTGTTGTGGATTGTCCAACAAAGTGGGATTGTGATCATATGCATAATTGGAGCATTGTTGATAAGACTCAGCTACCTCTGGGCTTGTCCCATCAATTAGATCATTTGGTGTATCTTGATAGGACTATTTGACGCCATTAATCTTTATTTCATTTTGTTTAAATATTTTTTACCCCTCTTTTATTTCATTCTGTCACATTTTCATTCCATTTCAATATCTTTATGAATAACTTATAAGTTGTCAAGATTTTCTCAATTTAACACTTATATCATTCTCTATTTTTTCCTAAGTTTATCTCTTCTTATTTCATACATATTAGTCTGTCTGTCAAGCATTGAATACAATTTTTTTTTCCTATTCATTATAAATTTACAATTATTTATTAAAAATTGTTTTGTCACTATTGTTGTCATTAATCATTTTTCTCTATCATTATTTGTAGTTGGGTAACGTCTCTTTCAATATTTATTTGCTTTCATATTCTTAATTTCATTCATAATTCTTTTAGATCATTCATTCGTCAACTCAAACTTGTGTAGGCTGATTTTGTAATTTACAAAAAAATTAAGAGTTGTAGGATAGTCAAGTTCAAAAGAAAGAGTCGTTTAAGTTATGTTTGGCACTAGCCAAGTCATCCAAGAAAATTGACATTTGAATGTAAAGTTTACAAAGTAATTAAGTTTTGTTTGATACTAGCCAAGTCATCTACGAAAATTCATGCGTGAATTCAAAGTTCACAATCTAATCATGGAAAAATCTAAAGTTTAAAATACTATTCAAAATGTCTATTTAAGTTTTATTTCTCTCATAGAGAATTTAGTTAAAAAATTTCTTTCAATATGACATGTTTTTCAATTTGCATGCACAACTACACTAGTCAAGAAAATCACACTCGCTTAGTTGCCAAGGCTAAACAGGCTAAACATTTGCAAGGAGGAAAACAAACATTTTGTTAAATTAATGCATGATAAATATCTATAACAAACAATGCATGTGGTCTATCTACTAATTATTTTTACAACTCTACAACCATAGATTAGATGAAAAAAGAGTGATCTAAGAAGCTACCTAATGCGACCATGACAATTATTATGAAGTAGTTTATTATAGCGAAGATCATTTTGACAAGGTATAAGTATACATCATTTTTAATTCACACAAAAATTTGAATCAAATAAACTTTATCCAACAACAATCAAATATACAATTCTAAAAGTTTGATGATTATATTTTTTATATTTAAATAGATCAGTAAAAAATTGTATAACTATAGAACCTATTTATTTTTTAAATTACTTTATATTCTAACTCATATACGATTATAAAAGTTTGATAATTATATTTTTGATATTTAAATAGACCAATAAAAAAACTTTACAATTATACAATCTATTTA
This sequence comes from Cupressus sempervirens, assembly GCA_028749045.1. Classification (NCBI taxonomy): domain Eukaryota; kingdom Viridiplantae; phylum Streptophyta; class Pinopsida; order Cupressales; family Cupressaceae; genus Cupressus; species Cupressus sempervirens. The sequence continues at coordinate 824,470,135 of CM053790.1, read as the reverse complement.
ATTTTTAAATTACTTTATATTCTAATATATTCGAAATCATTATAAGTAGTCAATTCATTAAAATAAAGAAAACATGAGACATTGCATACTTAATGTGTTTAAATAAATACTATATCATTGCATTAAAACTTTTGGTTTAAAGATACATAAGAACAAATTGAGATGCACACAGACCACATGAACTGGTGAGTTGAATGTGTTTGGTAGATGTAGGTAGAGTAGTTGTGGAGTATTTCATCCTTCAATTAAAAGGGAGAATGCCACTAATCTCATAAATGGAAATAAATTGTTGTATGAGTCATAGAGTTTCTCCAAACTCTTCAGCAAATGAACCTCCATTTTAGAAGAGAGGAGTTTTTTCTGAAGCAGATGGGGGAAGTCAGAAACAAACACCAAAGCTAAAAGATGGAAGAATTTTATACAAAGAACAACATTTTCTAATATTTCAATGCCCAAAATCTCATCTATTACATCAATACAAGCTCAATTAAAAAATCAGTCAAATCCTGAACAATTATTTATGACTAAATTATTCTCATTCAAAGCTCTAAATAAATATATAACAATTTGTTTGCAACTGTAAAGTTTTTTCATATGTAGTTTAGAACAATAATTCTCTCAGAAGCAGCAATGTGGTGAAAAGACAAAGTTCTACAATTTGATATGATTATAATAATAGCTCCAACATATAGCCGTTATGCTATCATACTTACTTTGCAATCAGATGTAGTCTCATGGTAGAGAACAGATAGGCATCTAAAAATTTAGACAAGGGCCATCAACAACAAAATAGAATTTACAGCTGCAGCATAGAGAAGACAACATAAATAAATATCACAGTCAGTCCAATTGTCTCTTTCATTATTCAATTTCTTCTAAAACTCTATTTCAAGCTACATCACCCTCCAAATCAAATGAATTCTAAAATGGTAGAGATTGCACCAGCTAAGATATTAATACATAGTCAGAACTCATTAACATATGTACAAATACTCTATTAAACAATTTTTAAAATTTTAAACAACAATTAATTTTTAGTCACCACAGCCCCCACCAAAAGCACAATGAAATAAAGAAAAGTTTATGCCCAAGTCTCTCTTTAATAATTCACGGTGTTATAATTTTTTTTTCGCTTATGTTGAGTGAGTGACGTTCCAAGTTCTAGTAGTTTCTTATTGCATTTTGGTATTAGTTGTGTCTATGCATTTTGGTATTATTTCAATTTCACAAATGTTTGTTCCTTTACTTAACAAGAAGGTTTCCCAAATAGTGTTATGTAACATTTTTGTTCCTAGAATTGAATCTAAGTGTGGCTCTTTTGATTTGGTTATTAAGTACATTTCTTTGGATGATAACCTGGACAATGTGTATGAAGATACTTTACAGTTGAATATTTGTTATGAATAAAAATAATTATGATTTGTAAAACCAGTTACATAGTGGTAACTGATATTGAATCAGTAAATGTAAAATTTGTCAAATACTTCCCTATATAAGAGAGTACGGGTGGGTGTCAAATATAGTAATAAGTTGTAAGAGACACAAACACATATTTTCTTTGTATATGAAGTATTGGACTGATATTGAAAGTACAAGTCTTAAGGTTGTCTATGTACATGAATGTGTGAAATCTGGAACATACATTTGTGTATGTATGTAATCTGGTGAATCAATAAATTTTAAAAGAAAAGAGAGGTAGGGAGTTGAAACTGTTGAATATTGTAAGTGAAGAGTTGTTGCTTAAAAACGATAGTAGGTCTCATCAGAGCTTTTTTTTTCCTACAAGAGAACCCTATGATTTCGAGGGTTTCTCACTTAGCACAAATTTCTTGTGTCATCTCTTTTTGTGAGTTGTTTTTATTGCTCTGATATCTTGCATTTCCTTTCATCTATTTTTGTTTATGTATATACAGTTGATTCTAGAATATTTATGTTCATATTTAAATTTGTATCAAAAAGTTTAAAATCTTCTCTATCTTGATTCATCCATCTGTCCTCCCTCTCAGAATAGCACCCACTTCCAACAAGTGGTATCAGGGCATAGGGTCCCATCTATAGGTATACCTATAGGAATTGCTCTTGGATATTGGAAGTGTCAATGGAACAGGTTGCAGGTGTCTCTCTTACTCAAGCCCCATTATTTGATTATATTGATTATGTTTTACTTGGAAGGTCACGATGAAAGCTTTCATAAATTCCCTAGATGTCAAAATGTGGAAAGTTGTTACAGAATATAAAGTCCCCTCATCTATAACTATTGATCCTAACGAAGAGACCAATATGAACTTGATAAAAGAACCAAGTTTGATATCTTGTGCAATCTTACTAAAGATGTGTTTGTCAAAGTCATGTATTGTCAATCTGCCAATGATATATGGGTCAAAGTAGAAATATTTATCAAGGTGCTAAAAAAGTAAAAAAATAATATGAAAATGAATGAAGATGAAAGCATAACAACTTATTTCTTGATAATTGGTGAAGTTATGAATGCTAGAAGAGCTTTAGGAGAAGAAATTGAGGAACGTGATGTGAAATCAAAAGTAGTAAGAACTGTAAGTTACCTAAATTTAATACTAAAGTTTCTACTTTAGAAGAAAAGAAAAAACTATCAATATGACTTTGCATCCTACTGCATATGAAATGAGGATTAGAAATAATGCCAACTCCTTAAAAGAAATAGCCTTTAAGGCTGAAAAAAAAGATGACAATGATTCATATATTTTTGATGCTCTTGAAGCTCTAATATTTAGAAAACTAAAGAAGAAATATCAAGGAAAAGTGAATTTTTTTAATTTTGGACAACATGGACACTTTGCTAGAAAATATGTTGGAATACTTTAGAATAACTAAGGGAGGGGGTGGGGAGGAGCAACTGAAAGGGGAGGGGTGAATAAGTTACCACAAAAATAAATCTCAGATCCCTTAGATGTCAATACAATTCAAAACATAAACTCTGCTAAAACTGAATTCTGCTGTAACTTGGTTAACATAGAGGCACTTGGTTAACACTGCCAATTTACTGTTACTCAGCAAGCACTGAAATATCACCTGTAACTTGGCAACGATTGAGCATTCAGATCTTAAGATGTTTAGTATGATTAACCTTAATTAACTTAGTTGCATACACATTGTAAAAGAAATAACATGAACACAAGTGACACCAAGATTTAACGTGAAAATTCAATGTGGGAAAAACCACCAATTGCAACTAGTTACTATTTTTTACTCTTCTAAAGTGAGCCCTGTTAGGAGCCAATCTTGTTAAAGGTTACAAAACACACTGTTAGGTGTGACATTGGACCACTTTAATCTAGAAATGCCACCTTATCAGAGGATTTACAAATAGTTGTTAAGCCAATTTTGTTAAGAGATTTGATTCACTACTACAATAGTTAGAGAGTAACAATGACTTGACCTTATTTCTAATGCAACTGTCTTTGCTGATTTTAGATCTCAATTCTAGCTTGAATACTTGATCCTTCTTGATTAGATTAATCTTTGCAACCCAACAAAGATATTCTGCTTAACCTTCTAATTCGCTTCCTCTAAGCATCTTCTTATCTTTACATACTTTTATTCTTCTTCAATCTCACAACTTGATCTTATGCTTATATCATATACATTATTAAGTTGGCTTGAATACAACTTAAAACAATTAATAGTTATCTCCTCAGCAGGTTAGAACCAACAAACAAATTCATTAAACTCAATATGCCAAAACAAGAAAATCCTTTGTTAGTCGACCCGCTCGGTAGACACTAACCAAAATAGATTGTCCCATGTTAACCAAGTGAACTTGGTTAACACTACAACTTTGTAAATTTCTTTTGGTAACTGAGTGAGCTCAGTTAACACTGGTTCCATGCCAAATTTACTTTTTCTATCGAGTGAACTCAGTAGATATTGTCTTCTACGAATTCTCTTTGGTAACTGAGTGAGCTCAGTTAACAATCATTACTTGCCATCTTTCCTTTGTCTCTTGAGTGAACTTGATAGACACTATTTCTGAACTTGGCAAACACTAGAATGCTCGGTAGACATAGAGAACTATCTTCGTCACTCGAGTGAGCTCGTCAAACACTGACTGGTGAATGTATGACATTTTGTGTAACATCAAAGACTATACAATTGATCAATTGATTTCAACAATATATCCTTATCATGTATCTTGCATGCATCAAAAAATTCCATCAACTTAGTAGGTCACTATCATAGGTCAGAATCACTTTGCAGAAATGTAAATATTAAACACTACAAAATCATTCACACATTTGACACAAGGATTTTACGTGGAAACCCAATTTGGAAAAAACCTCCACTAACATGCTACTAATTCTCATTCTTCTAAAGTGATGCCATGTGAAAGACCATCCCTGTTAAAGGTTACAATACACAATGACCTGGTTAAATGATTTCAATCACCCTGTTAGGAGTGAGCTTTGTTAGAGGACTTTAGAATATTCCATTAGATCGTTACCTAGTTAAAGAATTTACAAATGATTGCTAGGTCAACCTTAATCCAAAGGATTGATCCTAAACTAATACAAGGTGAAATCACGAATCTATGTCACGTTTGGGGCTTACTTTAAGGTTCATGGGGGACCAAATTTGGCTAGATGGCTTTTGAGGGGGCCAAATTTGGCCAAAACCATGTGGCGCCATCTAAATGCCAAGTGGTGTGTACACATTTGCACGGATCTGGTTGGATCCAATTTGGCTCGAATGATAAAAATTATATAGGCCACAAAAAGATAAATCTGCTAGTCATTTTCATCATAAGAGCTTACTAGAATTGCAAAGCAGAAGAGCTACAAGATTCATTTGGTTGGATCAAGCATGTCAACAATTACCCTTTATTTTTAAATATTTTTTAAGTTTTATTTTATGTTTTCTTAGGTAGTAATATGGGTTTTAATGTGTATTTTTAATGTAGATTATTTTAAAGAGTTCAATTTTTAATATATTATTATACGTTTATATTTTAAGTACTCTAATATTAGATAAAGTTTAGAAAAAGTATTGAAATTTAGTAAAACTTAAAAATTATTAGAGAAATTAATTAATTGTAAAATATTATTTAAAGAAAATTATGTAAAAAATTATATAGAAAATTTAGAAAAGATTATAACAGTTAGAAAATTTTGAAACTTTATAAAATATTAGAAAATTTAAAAATATTAGAAAATACTAGAACAACTAGAAACTTTTGAAACTTTAGAAAATAATAGAATTTTTTTTATTAAATATAGAAAATTAGTTAGATATAAATTAGAGAATTTAAATGCTTTTATTTTTCTTTTATTACAAATAATTAGAAATTGTTCTATAGGTAAAGGTTTAGAAACAACTGTAAACTGGTAACTAAAACCATCAGATTGAACTAAATCAGAGTTTACCTCTTACTGTGAACACAAATAAATTATAATTGAAACCTTAACATTGAACCTTATAAATTATAGGCAGGAGCATTACTTAACATTGAATGTAATTAAATCACATGACATTAAACCTAATCAAATTCAAACGAAAACTCTCACATTGAACTAGATTAGACTCTAACTCCTATATTGAACCTTAAATCCAAATATGTTGACCTAAACTACTCTCTAAACCCTAAACCACTTTGTAACCATTTAATCTCAAAACTTCTCTCTCTCTCTCTCTGACTTACATAACTTCATCACTCCCAACCCTAAACTCCTCTCTTTCTCTCTCTCTATACATATCTCAAACTTTTAACCCTCTATCCCTCTCTCTCTCTCTCTCTCTCTCTCTCTCTCTCTCTCTCTCTCTCTATACATATCTCAAACTTTTAACCCTCTATCCCTCTCTAACTTGTAAACTCTATATATCTTTGTAAACCCTAAATTTCTCTCTAACTCCTAAACCCCATCACTCTTTAAATCCTAAACCGCTCTCTAACCCCATAATCCCTAATGTAATTTCATCTCTCCCATCTTGTCTCTCTCTATCTTACATAACCTCATCTTTGCCAACCCTAACCTACTCTCTCTCTCTCTCTCTCTCTCACACACACACACACACACACACACACACACACACACATGTAAGGAAACTCAGGTGCGGAAATAGCTTCCTACACTAATCTCATAAGGAAAGTATGATGCAAATCCTATTAAAATCTTCTACACTTACAGATTCAATATCATGTAAACAACAATATTGCAGCCAAACATGCATACAAAAAATAGACAGAGAAAGAAACACATAACACAAAGATTTGCCAGTGGGGAAAAACCTTTCGGTAAAACAACCCCACCCCTCCAGAACCTGCACAATGTATTATCTTCAACACAAGGTTACAATACACTTGCAATGCAAGTTCAACATCCTCAACAGGAGACTCCAATAGAAACTCACAGTACCAACAATACACTCTCACGCATCACTTCTCTTCGCAACCCTAAAAATGCTTATAACATGCACTTCACTTTATGGCTACTCCCAAAGGTAAACCATATTAAGGTTTTACCATTCTCTGAGAAAATAGAGTGTACAGTACTCACTATTGGGGTAGAGTGTACAGTACTCAAATATCTTAGTTGCCACATGTCTTCACCTGTCATTGAATCTTCCTAACATAGCTCTTACATGTCATACAAATCCATCATAACTGTTTTAGTCATGATCTCCTTACACACAATTCAAGATGTCGACACATCAACATTATTTGCAAGAAATATATTTTACAAAACAAATAATAAGAATAGGAATTATACAAGGTTGAGACACCTTATTCCTAACATTCTTCCACTTGTCGAACACCTTGTAAGAGCAACAAGAACATAACAGGAACTAACCGCTATAGGCCAAAAGACCCATAGACTCCGAACACCATCTGAACTTCTCAGTGCCCAATAGTTTCGTTAATGCATCTGCAACATTCTTCACAATATCTACCTTTTCCAAATTTACCTTTCCATCTTCTACCATATCTCTCACAAAGTGATATTGCACATCAATGTGCTTTGTTTTGACATGGAAAGTTGGATTCTACGCAAGGCAAATAGAACATTGACTGTCACACCAAATAGTAATCTGTTTTGCATCAACACCAAAATCAGAACACAATCTCTTTAGCCAAATGGCTTCCTTACAAGCATGAGTAGCAGCCATGTACTCAGCTTCTGTAGTGGACAAAGCAACCACAGGTTGTCGCTTGCTCATCCAACTGATGGCACCACCAAACATAGTGAACACATAAGCACTGGTAGATCTCCTGCGGTCAATATCACCTACCCAATCTGAATTCACAAACCCATGAATACAAACTGAATGCTAAGATCCAGAAGAGTTACCATGATAACATATGGAGTATTCTGATGTACCCCTCAAATATCTGAATACTCACTTAACTGCATCCTAATGTATCCATCCAGGATTAGCCATAAATCGAATCAAGACTCCCACTGCTTGGGCAATGTCTAGTCTAGTACAGACCATAGCATACATAAGACTGCCAACTGCACTAGCATAAGGTACTCTACTCATGTCCTCCACCTCACTAGGAGATTTTGGACAATCATCTACAGATAACTTTGTTCCCACAGGAATAGGAACACATAGTGGTCTACAATCTGCCATGTTGAACCTGTCCAACACAGACTTCACATACTTACTTTGACTCAACCAAAGTTTTCTGTTAGACCTATCTCTACTGATTTCCATACCCAAGATGTACCTAGTTGCCCCAAGATCTTTCATCTCAAACTGTGCTAACAACTGAGATTTAAAATCAGAAATCATACCCTTACCCTTCCCAAACAACAACATATCATCAACATATAATGCAACAATAAGAAGGCGATCATTTTCAACTCTGAAATAAACACAATGATCTAATTTTGATCTTACAAATCTAATTGACAACACAAAGGCATCAAACTTAAGGTACCACATCCTAGGAGATTGCTTCAAACCATATAGAGATTTCTTTAATCTGCAAACTAAGGATTCTTTACCTTTAACAATGTAGTGCTCAGGCTGTGACATATAAATCTCTTCCTCCAAATCACCATGAAGGAAAGCTATCTTCACATCCATCTGTTCTATCTCTAAATCATATGATGCAGCAAGAGATAACATAAATCTAATGGATGTCAACTTTGCAACAGGAGAGAATATTTCACCATAATCTATTCCCTCTACTTGTGAATACCCCTTTGCAACCAATCTAGCTTTGTACCTTTTAACACTGCCATCTACACATAATTTCTTCTTGAACACCCATTTACAGCCAACAAATTTTCTCCCTTTAGGCAAAGGTACAAGGTCCCATGTTTTTTTTTTCTCTAAAGAAGCCATCTCATCATCCATAGCCTCAATCCAAGAACCTGCATCTTCCATGCCCAAAGCCTCATTCACAGATCTAGGCTTATCAGTGTTAGTAATCAAAGCAAAAGCACAACTGGAATCTAACATAGAATAACCAAACCTTTTTGGTTGCTTTCTTTCTCTCGTGGATCTCCTCAAGGGCTAAGGTTGAGGTTGTTCTTCCTCTTCTTCTAAACTATCAGAGCTGCTAGAGCTCTCCTCATCATTAGACCCAACATGGTCTCTCTGTTCAGTCTTCTCAGGAGTAGGAGGCAACTGAACAACATCTTTTTCCTTTTCTTTTTCATCTGGTTGTAGCACAATAGGAGAAGATGTTAACTCTCTAAAAATAAAATTTCTACTACACAACACCTTACTAGTCACAGGATCCCAAAGCTTGTATCCTTTCACACCAACACTGTACCTGATGAAAATACATTTAACAGCTTTGTTTTCCAACTTAGATCTTTTCTCCTTTGGAACATGTGCATAAGCTTCACAACCAAAAACACGAAGATGTCTAATTGAAGGCTTCTTACCAGACCACACCTCCATGGGTGTCTTACCAACAAGGGCTAATGTAGGAGATCTGTTAACTAGATAGCAAGCAGTGGCCATAGCTTTGGCCCAAAACCTTTGTTCTAAACTAGCTCCACTAAGCATACTCCTAGCCTTCTCCATCAGTGTCATGTTCATTCTCTCTGCAACTCCATTTTTTTGTGGGGTGTATGGAGTTGTCTTATGCCTCTCGATACCTTGTTCTTTACAGAACTGTTCAAACTCTGCTGAGCAAAACTCACCACCGTTGTCAGTTCTCACACACTTAATCTTCTTACTAGTCTAATTCTCTACAAGGGCTTTAAATTCCTTGAATCGACTAAAGACTTGTGTCTTACTTTTAAGGAAATAAATCCATGTCCTTCTACTGTAATCATCTATGAAAGATACAAAAAATATAGACTTGGAGATTGAAGGAACTTTTACAGGATCAAATACATCAGAATGAATAAGATCCAAAACATTAGAAGATTTGTGAGAACTAGAGTAAAATTGAACATGATTTTGTTTACCGTAGACATAGTGTTCACAGAAGTCAAACTCAAGATTGCAATCATTTAACCCCTCAACAAGATTTTTATTTTTCAGGGTTTTGAGACCCTTTTCACCAATGTGACCAAATTTCAAATGCCATAACATTGTCTTTCCTGTAGGAAGCTTACCTTCCAAAGTGTTTGCATTGCCATCAGAACCAATAACCATAGTCTTCTTTACTGCTCATTCAGATGGTGGGGATGAAGTGATAGCTGCTCTCTTCTTTGAAACAGAAGAACTATTACACTGAGAAATGTATGCATCAAGCTGAAATAAAGTACCTCTCTTAGTACCCTTAGCGAGTACCATAGCTCCTCTCATCATCTTACATCCATCTTTAGAAAAAAAAACTTGCACACCTACATCATTCAACATACTTAAAAATAATAAGTTTCGTGCCAAACCTGGAATGTGCATAACTCCATTGATTCCCTTTACTTTTCCATCAGGAAATTTGATAGTGACCCTTCTGCGTTCAACTATCTTTAGGTGAGAATCATCACCCAAGTACACCTTTCCACCATCGAACTCTTCACATCTTGAGAACTAGTTTCGATGAGAGGTCATGTGAAAAGATGCACCCGAGTCAACCAACCACACATCATCAGATGCATTGGCTACCAAAGCTATGATGAATGCATCGTCATCTTCTTGAGATTTTTTAGAACCAGAATCTGAGGCTTTCTTCTTCTTCTTAGGCTCTTTATAGTCTTTACAGAAGTGCCTAGTCTTATCACAGTTCCAACATTTTGCCTTGGACTTATTGGAAGTCTTTGACTTCCCACGAGATTTGGATCTACCCTTATTGTCAGACTTATTGTCATTTTTCTTTCCTCTTTTCGTGGATCTCCCACAAATAGCAAGGGCTTCTTTTTTCAAAATAGAAGCCTTTCTCCCCATCTCCTTTGATAACAACAAAGACACCACATCATCCATTTTGAAGGTGACTAATGTGCTTCCGAGAGCCATCACAAGATGGTCCCATGAATTCGATAAAGAACAAAAAAGTGTGTAGCAACGATCCTCCTCCTCTGACTTGACACCAGCTGATGTCAACTGTGCAGCCAGTAGATTAAATGCATTTAAATGATCCATTAAGGATCCACCTTCCTCCATTCACAGAGAATACAACTGCTTCCTTAGGAACAACTTGTTCACCAAAGATTTGGCTTGATACACGACCCCAAGTCTCTCCCACAAACTATATGCGGTTTTCTCATCTAGAACATTTAGAAGAACTGCCTCAGTTAAACAGAGTCTTATGAGACCCTTAGCTTTACAGTCTTTGATATCCCAATCTGCTTGAGCTATAGTTGCTGGTCTTGTAGCACTTGTAGTCACTTCCCATAGGTCACGATCTTCCAACATGTCTTCCATCTTGAGTTTCCACAACTCAAAATTAGTGCCATTAAATTTCTCCACCTCCATTCTTCCATATGATGAACTCGCCATCTCAATCTACAAATAAGATTCAGGATGCTCTGCACAAGACTCCCACTCAACTTGAGATTAACTCAAAAAACCCTACCCAACAACTAGGATCAAAAGTTGATCAAGCTCTGATACCACTTGTAAGGAAACTCAGGTGCAGAAACAACTTCCTATACTAATCTCATAAGGCAAGTATGATGAAAATCCTATTAAAATATTCTACACTTACATATTCAATATCATGTAAAAGACAATATTGCAGCCAACCATGCACATACAGAAAATAGATGGAGAAAGAAACACATAACAACAATATTTGCCGGTGGGGAAAAACCTTTCGGTAAAACAACCCCACCCCTCCAGAACTTGCACAATGTATTATCTTCAACACAAGGTTACAATACACTTGCAATGCATATTCAACATCGTCAACAAAAGACTCCAATAGAAACTCACAGTACCAACAATATACTCTCATGCATCACTTCTCTTCACAACCTTAAAAATGCTTATAACATGCGCTTCACTTAAGGGCTACTCCCAAAGGTAAATCATATTAGGGTTTTACCATTCTCCGAGAAAATAGGAACCCCAAATTTTTTTTTGGGGCGATGCCCCAAACCCCACTATTGGGGTAGAGTGTACAGTACTCAAATATCTTAGTTGCCACATGTCTTCAACTGTCATTGAATCTTCCTAACATAGCTCTTACGTGTCATAGGAATCAATCATAACCGTTTTAGTCATGATCTCCTTACACCCAACTCAAGATGTCGACACATCAACATTATTTGCAAGAAATATATTTTACAAAACAAATAATAAGAATAGGAATTATACAAGGTTGAACAAATAATAAGAATAGGAATTATACAAGGTTGAGACACCTTATTCCTAACAACACACACACACACACACACACAATGTCATCTCTCCCACTCCTAAACCCCATCTCTCTAAACCCTAAACTACTCTCTAACCCCTAAACCCCATCTCTCTAAACCTTAAACCGCTCTCTAACCCCTAAACCCCATCTCTAAATACTAAACCACTCTATAACTCCTAGACCCCATCACTCTAAACCCTAAACCACTCTATAACTCCTAAACCCCATCTCTTTAAACCCTAAACCACTCTCTAACCCCATTTAATCCCTAATGTAGGGTAAAAGTACAAACATGTGTCACCCTTTTACAAAGGAAAAGTCTAACATCAAAAGAAGTGTTAAACTTCAACAATGTAAAAGGCATATTTCTGTTTTGAATTTTAAGTTGGTGTAAACTGATGAAATGTGTATAAAAGGATAAATTTTATATATGTTATTTTTTAAAAAAATTTAAAAATAAAAATAGTATATTTTTATAATTTTCAATGACCTTTTTTGATAGTGTTAAAAATTGAGCAAATTAGGGGTTATAGTTTCCACCACAGAAGTAACTACAAATAAATGTATTTTCATCTAAATTTGAAATATGTCATTGATGACATATGTACCTAGAACTATCAAATAGAAAACTTCAAAAATATTGTATATTTTGTCTGTTATAGCTATTTAAAGTTGCACTTTTCATAATTTAACAATTTTTTGTTCCCACCATCTATTCCTAGTAAATCCATCTTAACCATCACGAATGTTATATATTATCGAAGATGACTCTCTCCTTTAGAACAATTCATCATTTTTTCATTTTTTCATTATAATCTACTAATTTTTATATTTTTATGAATGTGCACCATCTTCAATGTTGAAATACCTACTTGCATTATTTTGCAATTATTGTAATCAATATTGTGTCACCTATAGAAAAAAATTATATTGGTATAATTCTGACTACAAGTTCTATCCAATGGTATTTTAAATTTTTTCTAAAACCCTAATTCTGATGATGAAATTGGCCTCTGAAGTGTTAATTTCTTCAAATTTACAAAAAACATGAAAGAAAGTGCCACATCGAATGACACATAAATAGTTCTGACCGGATCCAATCTAGCCATACTAGATTTGACTGGATCCATACGACCTAAAAGTCATTTGCACATGGTCACATGCATGAGCGCCTTTAAAAATAAATAAATCTTTTTATTTGAAATGTAAATTTTTATTTTTTAATTGTTAGATTTAATTGAATAAAATAGGTTTTTTAATTTTTAAAGTAAAGTTTTATTTTTAAATTGTTATATTCAATTCAATAAAATAGGTTTTTTATTTTAAAGGTAAAGTTTTATATATTTTTTAAATAAAAAACCTTTTTATTTGAAATGTAAAGTTTTATTTTTTTAATTGTTATATTTAATTCAATAAAATAGGTTTTTTGTTTTAAAGGTAAAGTTTTATTTTTTAATTATTATATTTAATTCATAATTGCATTTTTAATAGTAAAAAAGTAAAGTTTTACATGAAATTTTATTCAATAAATATTTAGAAATTAGATTTTTAAAGTTATTTTTGTATTGAAAAATAGTACATCCAAAACACTTTGTAGACACAACACAAAGTGAATTATTTAAAGCTTTCAAAAAAGGTTTTTCAAATGTGAAAATTTTCCAAAGAATGTTTGAGAGGTTGCACCCATGTTTTGTATGCATAAATAAGGTATGTGAAACTTGTTGTTTTTGAAATCATGTTGAGTTTCATCTTTATTTGCAATTTTTTAGAAAAGCTATGGCAACGCTTTAGCCAGATGTGATAATTCCTAGAAGCACAACACAATTTATCAAGTCTTTGTTATGTGATAATGTTGAAGAGTCAAATGAATTCAATGTACAATGTATAAAACATGCATACACAAATTGTGGAGAGTTTCAAAAATTTCCATATGAAATGGACAATATTAATGTTTCAACACCAGTTGTTTGGAATAGATTTGAGTATGAGATATATGAAACAAGGAATGGAGAAGAATTACAAAAAAAACTTTGAAGGAGAGAAATTTTTCATATGGTGAGTTTATTGATAAATTTAGAACAATGATTTATCCACACATCCAGAATCGTCATGATGCAAGATGGCAAGCCAAACAGTTTTGAGATTCAAAAAATTATTTTCCACTAGGATGTATTCTATCAATTGTAGACTTCTTTGAAACTTATACTTTTTCCCCTCAATCTAAAATTCGAGCTAAATATTATCACTCAGGTCAAATTGTAATTTTTGTAAAAGTTTTCTATAAACATTCGCAATTTGAGGTGGATGAGGTAGAAAGTATTGATCCAGATGAACACATTATCATCAAGGAGGTCTATTTTTATCTTAGTGATGATAGGGTTCATGATAGTAGCTTATTGTTTTGGAATTCTCTTTGATGATCTCGCAAATCTTGGGATAAATGCTTCAGACCATTGGATTTGGTTTATAATGGTTGTGTTGGTACATGTTGTAGACACCTAAATTTGATTACACTATTTTAGTAATCCTATTTAGTTATCTAAAAAGGCATTATTAATTAAATTTCTATTCAATTAATCCTTTGTCATCCCCTAGTTGATTAATTTAATTAATCATCTATAGTCCTAATTGATAAATCAAATAATCTATTATTTATCAATTAAATCCTATTCTTCTATCTAATTCCAAAAATCCCTATTTATTAAATAAATCTATTTGATAAATGAAATCCTCAAATCTAAAAACTCCTAACTTATCCCTAATCCTCCATTTAGCCTAATCCACCCCATCCACCCATACTAACCAAGCTTAGCCACTAACTCACCCACCCTCATTAATGCCATCCACTTGCACATCTCTAACATCCCTAATCTAATCCTAAACCCAAGCCTAATCCACCCCCTAATGTTGTCACATTCCTTAAACAAGTTTAAGACTTTCCTAATCCAAAACAAAGTCTCCCCTCAAAAAACCCAACCACTAAGTCATGAGTGCTCTTACAAAACATAAAAGACTCTTACAAACCCACTCATGACTCTTACACCCATCTTCCACACTCTTCCCTCTTCCACACTCATTCCTCTTACATCCCTCTTACATACTCAACCCCACTCATCATGACTTTAACCAACCCTTAACCCCACCCTCTCACACTCATCCTCCTTGTGACAAGTGCCACCTTCCCATTGGTGCTAAACAAGCACAATCCATGTGCTCCCCTTTGAGTGCATCTTAGCCCTCCTTAAGCCTTCATCCATCCTTGCATCTAAGCCCTCCATCCCTCTACCCCTTAGCCTATAAATTGAATCCCATCCCAAGCCATTTCATCAACAATCTTTGAGCTAAAGTTACCATGCTATTTTGAGAACCAAAGCCATCAACCATACCCTTATAATGCCAAATTGAGAGCTCACAAAGCTACCAATTTGCCATTACCCCATCTCCATTGAAGCAGCTTTTGAGCATCTTGAGCATACATCCACAGCAAAAGGACACATCTACAGAATCAAGAAAGCATGGAGTGTTTTCTCTTGTGAGGTTTGCACTTCTTATTTTCTTTCTTAGTCTAAGCATATATGTGAATTTAGTTTTTGGTTTGTGAATGTTTACTTCATTTGTTAATGTTCTTTGCATACTGATTCTGGTTCTACACATGTATTTGAAAGTTAAACTTTAAAATTTCATGCACATATTTAATTAACTAAAAAATTAATTATATATAGATTTGATTACTCATAAATTTATTTTAATTTTTTTCCTAGGGAAATTTAAGTCTACAAAAGCATTTAATTGGCTTGCAACACAACATGTGAGATGAAATGTTAAGTTTCTTTGGAACTTCTTTGAAAGTAGTCATGGAAAAGAAGAGCATGATGGAGCAAGAGTAGGAGCATGTGTAAAGCATGCACTTCGCCAACATGAACTTTCAGATATAATATTATTATGTACTAATCAAATTTGATGTATATGACCATTTGCTAGATAGTTATTTTATATTTTGTTAAAATTGATACAATTTTGTTTCCTATATAGGTGCAAAGATAGACAAAGCAAATCAAGTTGTTGAATGGTGCAAATCTCATTTTCTCCTCATGATACAACATATAATAAATGTTATTTTTGGGAAGTGAAAGGTAAGATTTCCATTTTTCTTTCACATGATTACTTTAATATTTTGATTATTGACATAGATACTTGCCAATTTAATGTGTTACAGATATTGATCGATTAAATCCTTACAATTTTCAACAAGTTTTTGGAATTAGAAGATTGCATCAACTGATGACTACTTGACAACACAAACCTCTAGTAATTGAAGTAAGAGAAAATCATGTTTTTGTGATGTCTGCATTCAAAACAATGCAATGGGTCAATGTGAGAATATTGTGACTGGCTATGTCTCTGAATGGAAATGGACATGGACAAACATAATCATAAGTACCCCTTATGAAGAAGATGACAGTGACATAGACATTCATAATCCTATGTATTCAACTGATTATGAATGTGTTTCTGATTTAGTTGTTGCAAGTGAGTTTCTACAAATGTGTTTCATTTTAATATTAATTTGTCTTCATATTTATTTATTTA
This sequence comes from Cupressus sempervirens, assembly GCA_028749045.1. NCBI lineage: Eukaryota > Viridiplantae > Streptophyta > Pinopsida > Cupressales > Cupressaceae > Cupressus > Cupressus sempervirens. The sequence continues at coordinate 824,453,802 of CM053790.1, read as the reverse complement.
CAATTTCCATTATTTTTGTACATTTGTAGGTGACATCTTTTCTGTGAATGTGGATCCTCAAAATGTGGAAGGTGTGGATTATTATTTACTTAGATGCACAAAAATGAAAATTAAGTTGACTGAACCATGTACTGATGATGATAACCAGTCTTATCCAACTAGTTCAATTGTTATAAAAGGTATAGATTATCCTCTTATGAGATGTATACAACTAATTAGAGAGTGATAGATTAATTGTAAATAATTATTTCCCTTTTTATATTATTAAGAATACTAAATGAAGTATAAATCTTATTTTGTAGGCACCTATTATCAGCAAACAAAAATTGACCACAACAGTGTTTAATTTATTGAATACATGCTTGAATAAAAAGTTTTACATTACAACCACTTGGTTTTAGCCACAAAGATTCATTTTGACATTATTTCAAAAAAAGGATGTAGTGAACCAAAGTTGAAGTTAGATATCGAGGACCATGAAAAGTTGTTGAAGATTATTAAAGATAAAGAGGATCTTGACCATATGTATCAACAACTTCCTAATTGATCTAGATAGGTTTAATGATTCATAAAAATATTTCAAATTTATATATACATAAATTATTTTTCAATAGTTATACATGTTTTTGTTTTTTCAATATTTATACACTTTTACAAAACACCTAGAAAATGATGTAAGATGTATTTTCATTAATTTATAGAACATGTAAATTTATTACACATTAACAATTATCTAAAAAATAATGTATTTATTTCTAAATTTACATGTACATTTGCTATGTACACTTTTATAATACACCTAGAAAATTATGTAACACATATTTTCATTAATTTATAGAAATATAAATTTATTACACAGTAACAATTATCTAAAAGATCTAATGTATTTATTTCTAAATTTACATGTACATTTTCTATGTACACTTTTACAACACACCTAGAAAATTATGTAACACATATTTTCATTAATTTATAAAACATATAAATTTATTACACATTAACAATTATCTAAAAAATAATGTATTTATTTGTAAATTTATATGTACATTTGCTATACACTTTTACAACACACCTAGCAAATTATGTAATACATATTTTCATTAATTTATAGAACACATAAATTTATTACACATTAACAATTATCTAAATAAAAATGTAGGAGATATTTCAAAAATATGTTTCCACATTTACATAAAAGATATTGTATAAATGTAAATATCAAATATATCAACTACATATAAACATGGTCACATAACTGATGAAAAAATCATATATGTCAACTATAAACGTAAATGTTCACATAACTCAGGAAAATATCAAATATGTCAACTATAAATGTAAATGGTCACATAAGTCATGAAAAATAAAATATGTCAACTATAAATGTAAATGGTCACATAACTCATCATAATATCATATATGTCTACTATAAATGCAAATGGTCAGATAACTCATGCTAATATGAAATATGTCAAATATGAGCTTGTTGTAAATGTAAATTGTCTCATCATTGCAAATCTAGAAATGATATCATTGTAAATCAATATCAAACATCATGTATATGACATATATGAATATCTAACATGATCATGTCGCACTCCACAATGTGATCGACTAAGACAAGATCGTGAACCCTATGTCCAATATAAGAACAAATGTATCATGAGCATGTGTATAAATTCAATTTAAATAATAGCATAAGTAAAATTAAATTTACTTGCAACTCAGGATGACTAGAGTCAACAGTTGTTCGTCCATCTCCACCCTCACAAGCTACAGATGTAGTCTGTATGTAATATAAGAAACAAATATGTCACAAGTTATACTTTACTAAAGTTTTAAATATAAGATCTAGAGGTCCAATTAAATAGATATGTTTGTAAAGTTTTACATGTGTCTCTTGCTACATAGAATGCATATGTGTTTGCAAGTCCCCATATGCTATCCTTGTCACAAATATATGCCTACCTATCTCACTCAAGTCTATATCACTAAAGGTCACATCTCTGATGTCAAGTGGAGGATCCATGAGCATATATGTGAACAATGAATGTCACGGTGGGTAAGAACTTGCCTTGGTAGGGGGGCTACATCCTCCTCAACTCTGGTTTGTGGTGGAGCTGTAGCTACAAAATATATGTCCTCCTACCCCTGATCACCCTATGAATCTGACGTACGTCTGATGATACCAATCACATATGATGACACTGTACTAAGTGGTTGTCTGGTCAACAAATGTATAGCTCGATAGGCTAAAAGTAGATTAGTGGACAAACATGTACTCATAGCCCTCAAGGAGTCTACTAAAGACTCCATGAAGATGTCTATTGGAGATGGAATGTCAACCTCATGATACGTATCATCACCTGAAGATGATGCAATAGTGTGACTACCTGTAGATGCAGATCATGACTACATCATGTATCTGTGCACTCAGTCAAAAGACATCTCATGCACCTAGGTAGCAATAGTGACAATCCTCTTATATACATCTCTACATGTATCATCTGGCACTCTATCTCTAGTTGCAATGAACTCCAAATGTTTTGGCATCACCAAAAGGTTTGGACCAATCAATGCCCATTTATTAACAATGGCAATCCTCTCATACACATCTCTATGTGTATCATTTGGCACTCTATCTCTAGCTACAAATAACTTCAAATGTTTTGGCATCACCAAAAGGTTTGGACCAATCAATGCCCATTTATTAACAGACACATGAGCATTTAGGTGTTTGAATTTATCTAAGAACCTACCTTGACCCTACCCAACATGCCCAAGGATATTAGTGTAATCAACCTCTCGATGTAGATGAAATTTTGCAAACAATTATTTGCAGAAATATAAGGGGAACCCATCCTTTTTGGGCCACATGTGATGTGCAGCCAACTAGGAAGGATACATGAAAGGTGCCACCAATAGATCAGTACACCTTGTAGTGTATTACCATTTGACCTTTTTCAAAGGTTGATAATGTGGGAACATGTTCTTCACACTCTCCACTGAGACCATCTCATCTATCTCCCTCCATCACAAACCACCACTAATAGTATAGGATAGAGCACTATAAAAGTGTCCAAACTAACACTATCATAAGGGTTATAACCCTCAACAATGTGCATCATGCTAATGAACTCATCTCTAATCACAATCACCTTATCCCTATGTTGTAGGGTAGGTGAAGCTTATAGACTTTGATCAATAGTATCAAGTGCACTCTGTAAGTGCTGAATAGTATCAGTGAATAATGTCTCCCTATCTTGGGTACTAGTAGTTGATCTATGGGATGAACCACTATGGGGATGACCATGTACACTGGCCTCTCCAAAATTACTACCCCTCGATACCATAATGATGAAAGATATAAACAAACAAAACTAGATAGATGATAGTAGAGATCTATACATGCACACAGATACATATATACATAGATTATTATTTAAAATAATTGAATCAAAACACACTAAATGAATCTTAAAGAGAAATATTAACTACACTAATTGAATCAAAACACACAAATTGTACAACATATAAAGAAATGTTAACTACAGTACAATTTTTTTTCCAATAATAGATACAAATCAAATTTAGATAACAAGTTTAGGGATTATGGGGTTAGAGAGTGGTTTAGGGTTTAGAGAGATGAGGTTTAGGAGTTAGAGAGTGATTTAGGGTTTAGAGAGATAAGGTCTAGGAGTTAGAGAGAGACAAAGGGTTTATGGGGTTAGAGAGAAGTTTAGGGTTTAGAGAGATATGGTTTAGGACTTAGAGAGTGGTTTAGGGTTTAAAGAGATGGGGTTTAGGAGTTAGAGAGTAGTTTAGGGTTTAGAGAGATTGGGTTTAGGACTTAGAGAGTGATTTAGGGTTTAAAGAGATGGGGTTTAGGAGTTAGAGAGCAGTTTAGGGTTTAGAGAGATGGGGTTTAGGACTTAGAGATCAATTTAGGGTTTAAAGAGATGGGGTTTAGGAGTTGGAGAGCAATTTACGGTTTAGAGAGATGGAGTTTAGGATTTAAAGAGCAATTAAGGGTTTAAATAAATGGGGATTAGGAGTTAGAGAGTGGTTTAGGGTTTAGATAGATGGGGTTTAGGAGTTAGAGAGAGATAGAGGAAAGAGATGAAGTTATGTTAGGGATTATGGGTTAGGGTTGGGATAGATGAGATTATGTGAGAGAGAGATATGAAGTTATGTAAGAGAGAGAGATAGATGAGATGAAAGAGATGAAGTTATGTTAGGGATTAAATGGAGTTAGAGAGTAGTTTAGGGTTTAGAGAGATGGGGTTTAGGAGTTAGAGAGTGGTTTAGGGTTTAGAGAGATGGGGTCTAGGAGTTACAGAGTGGTTTAGTATTTAGAGATATGGGGTGTAGGGGCTAGAGAGTGGTTTAGGGTTTAGAGAGATGGGGTTTAGGAGTTAGAGAGAGATGCTACTAATTCTCACTCTTCTAAAGTGATGCCCACTGAAAGGTCAACCTTGTTAAAGGTTACAATACACACTGTTAAATGTGACTTGGTTAAATAATTTGAATCACCTTGCTAGGAGTGAGCCTTGTTAGAGGATTTTAGAATATTTCATTAGAATGTCACCTAGTTAAAGGATTTATAAATAACTATTAGGTCAACCTTAATCCAAAGGATTTATCATAACTAATATAATGATTAGAAAGTAACAGTAGGACTTGATCTAATAACAAATCACAACTCACTTGTAAATTATAGATCTATGTTTCAATCCTCTATTTCACTTGGCTTCATTCACTTCAGCTCTGATACCAATTGTTATAATACCTTAGATAATTGATTCACCCCCCTCTTAGTTATTCTAAAGTATTCCAACAAAATGTCCCTATGTTGATCAAAATGAGGATGATGAAAAACCAAAAAAATCCTATAAAAAAGAAATAATGGAATCAGAACAAAAGATTTAATTAAAAAAAAAGAAGAGTCTTTCATCAAAGGAATACTTTGAGGAAGAATCAAATGATTCAAGTGAAGAAGGGGAAACATTATTCATGGCTAAAATTGTAGATGCTCATAAAGCTAAAACTATTCAATCAAAATCTTCATCAGATTTAGAGGAAGATACAAATCTTAAAGAAAAGCTATTTTATTCTCTACAAGAAATAAAAAGGTTAAAGAAATTGGTTTCTAGTCATCAAAGAAATAATTAGAATTTACAAACTAAGTTGAATAATGTAAATCAAAATATTGAAAATCATAAGGTCTTGTTAGATGAAAAGGAACATAAACTAATACAGTTAAACAAACAAACAAAACATTTTGAAAAAGGTGAAACCCCTAAACAATATTTGAGTTAGTCTTTTGATTTCTTTAAAGGCTTTTGTTTTTGTTGTTAGTTTGTGGTGACTGATTAGGGAAGTACTATACAATATTTTATTAGTAATTTTAGGCTGACATATTGTAATTAACTATAACCCTAAAGGGGAAAAATACTTGTATAAAAGGGCTTAGGGTTAGGGAATTTTCCATAAGGTGTGATGTGAAAATTGCTTCTTGCAGCGATATTGAGTTGTAAGGGATTATGGATTGTAATCAGATTGTAATAATATTAGACTCACTATTTGGTAGATGTAGACTAGGGATTGAGTGAATCACATTAAATCTTGGTGTCTTGTGTTCTCTTCTGTGATCTATTATTTTTTGATATTGTTTATATTTGCATGTAATTTTTATTTGTGTTTGAGGTTAATCCCAACAAGTGGTATTAGAGCGAGGTTGTTTTTTAGTTATCCTCTACAAGAAAGTCTCACAGTTGAGTGGGAGTCTCACGGTTGAGTGAGAAAGATGGTAGATGAGGGTAAACTGAGGATTGACAAATTTAATGGACAGAACTTGCAGTTATGGAAGATGCAAATGGAGGACTATCTTTATCAAAAGGATTTATGGAAGTCGTCAGAAGGAAAAACTAAGAACCAGGGAACTATGAAAAATGAGGAATGAGAGATTTTAGGAAAAAAAGAACTTGGAAGCATTTGGTTATATCTGATAGGCCAACACTGGGGCAAATAATTAAGAAATAATTAACAATTTATGATGAAATTCAGCTTGGTCTATTCGTGTCAATCCGAGAGCGTAAGCTTGTGAAAGGTGTCCGAGCAATATGCCATCAAGGGATGTTGCTTATGATATGAGGGATTATGAATGCATCTAGAACACACAAGAATAAATCTACACCAAACTAAAGTAATTCCGGCGATAGGAACTGTCACTTCCTAGTGATAGGAACTATAATTTTCTGGCAATAACAGTTTCAATAGATCTAATAATTTAAAAACAAAACTCTCAAATACAAACCAAACTGATCTACAAACCATAAACGTGCATAAGATATGGATGGTTAATCTAATAACATAATTTCTTAATGCACAATTATTTCTCTTCTAATTCTGTGATGAAAATTCTACATAAATTACAATATAGGAATGCGACAGGAACTACAGTACAGAAATTAAGACAAATTATAATAGAAATCAAATCTGAAATCCATATCAACTAGATCTGCAACATTGAAATAAAAATAGGTTATTAACACTCATTGAATATAGAAATATGATACTAACTAACAAAAATTGTTAAACTATCAAACATAACAATATAAAACATAATAAACAAATACCAAACACACTAGAATAAATTATTTACAGTCTATCAGCTGCTGGAGAGTGGGCGCCCTTCCTCCCAACAAACTGATCGAAGAAAATGCTCGAAGAACTCTTAAATCAGCTCAACACAATAATATATTTCTGATATTATGATTCATACATTCTTCTCCTCCTCTCTTGAATATGTGATGCCTTATATAGCTTTTTACATATAAAACAAACAATTCCATTTTTATCATGGAAGTTCAGTCTTTATGGCTGAAAGTTATTGTTTTATTTTTAATAAGAAGTGTTAAATATATGAACACTCTTTCTATAACACAATAAACTAATTTCTTAACAATATACTAATTATTTGCAAACTAATTTTCTAATAATATAACAAATAAACAATATGAAAATCTAGCCGAAATGGTAAATCTGAACTATTGGCTTTTAGAAAATGACTCATAACTCCTTTTTCGTTTACTTTTTGAAGATTTTTCCCCATGACAACCGAATTAGCTCTATTTTGGACAAAACCCATATCTCAGATTTTTCAGATTCGCCTTCATTTTCTCAAAAAATGGCACACAATATTGACTATAGAAAATGTTTGAATTGTGATTTCTTGCAAAATTCTAATAATATCATTATATTTTCTTCAACATATTCCTTAGTCAATATTGTTGGAATAGAAAATACTCCAAATAAATACCAATAAGAGTCCTCCATAGAAGGTGAAGAAGGTGATAGGAAGTTGCAGTCCCAATGGACAGGCGACAGGAGGTTGTTAACTAATAAGAAGATCTACAACAACGAATCAACATGCTACAATAGTAAAGATTAGTAAAACATAATCAATAATGAATTTTCCATATTTTAATCCCAAAAAAATATTAAATACTACTTAATTATATTAAACCATATGCAACATTATAATAGTAAAATGGAATGAAATGGGATACAAATGGAATAGAGAAGTATGTAGGAAAGTGTGTAAGATAGATTAAAATGGAGCATTAAATAGGTTATAATTGGCTCTCATCATTCCCCCAACTTAGCTTATTGTACGTCCTCGTGCAATCACTATGATCATGAGGCCTTTAGTTTGAATTAAAAGCACTTGGATTTATGGATTTAGACTTTGTCTGCACTCTAAACCATGATAACTCATAGACAAACACAAATCCCTTTCTTTGCCTTACATGACAAGCTTTGTTATTTTTCTTCCTCAATAGGGATATCTCATAAATTATTTTTCTTTTCTCTTTTTTTTTTTCATTTTTTTTCATTTTTTATAGCATCATGGTTCAAAAGGTTTAATATAGGAGAATTTATCTCAATTTGCACAAGAGGAGTTTAAATGGGTGAAATAGGAGAGATGAGAGATTAAGCAAAGGTTCTTATACAATGGATATAATGGGTAATATAGTGGGTTTAGTAAGGGCAATAGATGGAAGATAATAGGGTGACATTCTTCCCCCCAACTTAAAGGTTGACTGTCCACAGGAAACAAGGAGAGGGTATGTAAGTGTGTTGCATAGTGATCAATATAATAAGTAGTATAAATAAAGTTAAGAGATAAAATAAGGGAAAAAAAAATCAATTATTTTACCAACATGCATGGGTAGAGAGACCAAGGTGGGCAGATGGAGTAACTTAGCAACTGTCGCCACCAAAAGCGATGAATCAACTAAAAATGAATAGAGAAAGGGACCCAAAATTGTATTGCAACACCACAGAAGACCACCATTTGATTGAAAGTAGCAAAGAGAAGACCACTGGAAGCAATCATGGAACATGGGACAAAGAGGGCAATCTGTGGGGCCACCATTATCAAATGAAGTACTGGAGATCATATAGTAGGTACCAAAATCCATTGAAACACCTCAATAGATCGTGCAACCCGTACTAGGGGTGATCAAAGATGTGAGGATTACGTTGAAGAGGAGCAGAGTTGTAGAAGTGAGTGATAGGAGGTGAAAAGAACCACTGAAACCAATGAGTTTTCCTGAAAAGAATGATTAATAGAAAAACCAAGAACACAAATTATTGCTTCTTCTTTTTTTTCTTTTTTTTTTTCCTTTTTTCTTTTTTTTGAATAAATTTTGATAATGAAAAGTGATTGCTAGCAAGCCAGTTTTCAATCACTCACCGCTTAATGGTGCTGTAAAAATAGTTTTCACCACTAAGAATTTATTTCGCAGTTAACATCGGCCAAAAATTGACTTTTAGATATTAACTGGCCAACAACGCTCGAAGGTTTTCATTGTTGGATCTTTTATTGCTTTTTTTTTTTGTTTTTTTTTCCTTTTTTTTTTTTTTTTTTTCAATTTTTCAATAACTGCATAGAATGAACAAAGAAATGAAATCCTTACATGGATGATGAAAAATGATACCATCCAAAGTTTGAGTTTTGTCCATGACCTCGTAGAAGGCACTGTTGAAACTTGAGTGCATAAGGAACTTGAAATGATGACCAAGAATAATCTCCACAAAGTTGGGAACACTGCACCAATCAACCTTGATCTATGTGTCTCATGCCACTAAATTTGAAAGCTTCTTGGACAACTTTAGAACACACTGGCACACTTGGATGAAAGAAGTACTCACAAGGATGACAATACTTATATGACATAATATTTTGATGATGATAAAACTAGATCACCTAGCATGAAGTTGTGCTACATATCCAATCCTTTTAAAGAATGAGAGATATCCACTTTCTGAAATAAAACACACCTTCATTATCAAGGACAAGGTCATAGAGTGAAATACCAATGATAGTCTCCAATGTGTCCATAGAACTTTAGAGAGGAATTTGGTAGCTGGCAAGATGCTCTAGATTCTTGTACATATCTTCAAAGTATTATCAAATGTGTTGTGGAATAATCATGAATCTCATAGACCAAGTTGTATATTTTTCCTCCATGTGATAAATCACCAAAGAAAATAAATCTCATCTCAATGTGGTACACACTTTATGCCATAATCTTCTTGTGATCTTGAATAGGGAGCACAAGTGAAACATACATGCACCAGATAGCTAGCAAGCCCACACAACATGAACAAAGCCAACATAGTGTGCTATGCAATGCTTGTGTAGAGAAGCATCATCAACTAGTATTGATTCTAAGATTATCACACCACAACAAGAGACATGTAACCACATTCTCTAAACCAAGCATATCAAGTATAGTAAATAAATATCATCCATTCAATAACTATATCATTAAGTAGGTTATTTAGTTTTATAGATGATAGATAGAGTTATTACTATGAATAGATACTTGATAGAATGGATAAATACAAATAAACTCTTGTGTTCATATAATAACAATGCAAATTTAACACTAGAGCACATACCTTGAATTGTGGAGACATCACATGTTGAGGTTTGCTAAAAGAACCAACAAAACAATCAATGAAGCTTGATTTGGAATCATCCAAGTACCACAAGATTCGAGGGATTCCCCCAACTTAACTTCATGCTACAAAGTCATGAAATCATTAGGATAACCAGAGAAATTAGGTAACCCGAAGAGGTAACACATCTTTAGAATTTTGTGAGTCTTATTGAATGATAGATAAATCAAATATTTCAATAATTCAATGGATGGATTCCCAAATGAACTGTAGGTTATAAAAGCACAGAGAAGTCACCTCATCCAAGGAATCAAGAAATTAGCATGTATAATCAATGAATGATCATTATAAGATACAAGAACCAAGAATAAAGAAAATATGGATATTAATACTTTGATCCTTGTTAAATAAATGAATCATCCATAGTTTATTTGGTCTTCTTAGGATAATGGGAAGTATCAACAATGAGGATTAACAATCATCCAAGTTTTAACATTTTGGCCATTAATGCATAGAATCCCTTATGATAATGCTTAATCAATTATTGGTCCCAGACCAACAAGTATATGAGGAATGCACATTTTAATCATAGGCCTCCAAATATCACTATGTTTAAGTACAAAAGTAATAGAATGTAGATCTTGGAGGATCTGGCAACACATTTGTGGAATAGGAATACATATGGTTTAATATTACTTAGTGCATGATTGATATTAACACACCTACTCATGAGTCCATTAATTAAAAATGATGCAATTTGAAGTATGGGCTCATTTGTAGGTATTTGGAATTCACTAAATAGAAAATAAGAACAAAGTTGATTATATTTCAATAAATAATAATATTGTTCTTCTAATTTAATTAAACCAAAATCCCATTCCTTAAGTCCATTGATATATTCCAATGTTGATTTATCAATTTCAAGCACATCCTTATATGGTAAAGGGATCCGTGAAAGTTTATTAACCACCTTATTATGAAGTTTTGTATGAGGCAATATAGTTTCATTTGGTGGATATGGTGGAGTGGGTAGAATATGATATGAATGAGATAATGAATATGGTAAGAAGTGTGGAGGAGATAAAGTAGATGAGAATAAGAAGGATGGTTGAAATGTAGATGGTAAGGATGGATATGGTGGAATATAAGAGATATATGGGTTGTTGTGAGCATGCATGATTACATTCGTTGTGCATGCTAGGTGGAGAAGTACATTTTGAAGAAATATGTTGAATTTGTAATGAATTAGAGTGACAATACATGTTACTAACATAATGCATACCTTGATCTTCTTGGGTTGGTACTTGGGATTGTTCATCCATTATAAGGAATACTTGGTCACTTCCTCCCTTATCTTGATAGGGATCACAAAAAAAATTGTAACTCATTCACCACTTGCTCTTGATTGTTTGAGCATATACATTGGTCATCTTTCCTGTAGCAATTAGAACAATAGGTGGTTAGATTTTCATCATCAAAATCACATTGCTCTAAAAATCCATCAATGATATCTTCTTGGTCAGCAATAAGGATACCAGTTGTACATACCTGTGATGATGGAAGATCAATATCTTTTAGGATGCACTCATTAGGTAGAGAGGGTTTTAAAATCTCACCTTTGGTCAATGTGATTTCCCCATCAATTTCTTCTTTTCTTTTTAAATTTGAAGGCGTGGGTATGGGGGCTACAACCACCAATGGGGTCAAGGGGCAATGCCCTGGGGTAGTACCCAAGCACATTTTTCCTCTTGTGGTCCCTTCAAATTTTTCATTTTTAAAACATTTTGCACCTAAAATTGATGTACTTGAACAACCTTGAAAATTCATCCTTTTTAACATTTTTTCTTCAAAATAGCTTCTTCTCTTTACCAACAATAACTCACAACAACTAGTGATCATGTAAATTTTAATAACTTCTAAAGAAACTAATGAATATAATTTCTAAGGCTTACTTGAAAACTCTAAAACAAAACTATGAAGCAATGCATCTATATGATTTATGCAATGCAAATTAAGATTAATTACTTAAGCAAGGCTAGTAGTTACAAAAGCTTTCATCCTACCGCATTGTTCCTAACTCAAATCAGCAAACTAACATGCCTTTGACACCTTTCCCCGGAAACGATGCCAAAATGATAGGCCAACACTGGGGCAAATAATTAAGAAATAATTAACAATTTATAATGAAATTCAACTTGGTCTATTCATGTCAATCCGAGAGCATAAGCTTGCGAAAGGTGTCCGAGTAATATGCCATCAAGGGATGTTGCTTATGATATGAGGGATTATGAATGCATCTAGAATACACAAGAATAAATTTGCACCAAACTAAAGTAATTCTGGCGACAGGAACTGTCACTTCCTGGCGATAGGAACTATAATTTTCTGGCAATAACAGTTTCAATAGATCTAATAATCTAAAAACAAAACTCTCAAATACAAACCAAACTAATCTACAAACCATAAACGTGCATAAGATATGGATGGTTAATCTGATAACATAATTTCTTAATGCACAATTACTTCTCTTCTAATTCTGTGATGAAAATTCTACATAAATTACAATACAGGAATGCGACAGGAACTACAGTACAGAAATTAAGACAAATTATAATAGAAATCAAATCTGAAATCCATATCAACTAGATCTGCAACATTGAAATAAAAATAGGTTATTAACACTCATTGAATATAGAAATATGATACTAACTAACAAAAATTATTAAACTATCAACCATAACAATATAAAACATAATAAACAAATACCAAACACACTAGAATAAATTATTTATAGTCTATCAGCTGCTGGAGAGTGGGCGCCCTTCCTCCCAACAAACTGATTGAAGAAAATGCTCAAAGAACTCTTAAATCAGCTCAGCACAATAATATATTTATGGTATTATGATTCATACATTCTTCTCCTCCTCTCTTGAATATGTGATGGCTTATATATTTTTTTTACATATAAAACAAACAATTCCATTTTTATCATAGAAGTTCAGTCTTTATGGCTGAAAGTTATTGTTTTATTTTTAATAATAAGTGTTAAATATATGACCACTCTTTCTATAACACAATAAACTAATTTCTTAACAATATACTAATTATTTGCAAACTAATTTTCTAATAATATAACAAATAAACAATATGAAAATCTAGCCGAAATGGTAAATCTAAAATATTGGCTTTTAGAAAACCTCTCATAACTCCTTCTTCATTCACTTTTTGAAGATTTTTCTGCATGACAACTGAATTCGCTCTATTCTGGACAAAACCCATATCTCAAATTTTTCAAATTCGTCTTCGTTTTCTCAAAAAATGCCACAGAATATTGACTATAGAAAATGTTTGAATTGTGATTTCTTGCAAAATTCTAATAATATCATTATATTTTCTTTAACATATTCCTTAGTCAATATTGTTGGAATAGAAAATACTCCAAATAAATACCAATAAGAGTCCTCCATAGAAGGTGAAGAAGGCGATAGGAAGTTGTAGTCCCAACGAACAGGCAATAGGAGGTTGTTAACTAATAGGAAGATCTACAACAACGAATCAACATGATGCAGTAGTAAAGATTAGTAAAACATAATCAATAATGAAATTTCCATATTTTAATCCCAAAACAGTATTAAATATTACTTAATTATATTAAACTATATGCAACATTATAATGGTAAAATGGAATGAAATGGGATACAAATGGAATAGAGAAGTATGTAGGAAAGTGCATAAGAGAGATTAAAATGGAGCATTAAATAGGTTATAACTGGCTCTCATCAATATCTGGCACCATCGGTGACATTCAACATTACAAAAGTAAAGATGATGAAAGAGTTGATGGAATCCCTAGCGAAATTGTATAAAAAACCCTCCACTTCAAATAAGGTATTTCTCATGAAGCATTTCTTTAATATGAAAATGGCAGAAGGTGGATTTGTTGCAAATCATTTAAATGAGTTTAATATTGTTACTAGTTAGTTATCTTCTATGGGTATTAATTTTGATGGCAAAATCAAGGCTCTCTTGATTTTGTGTTCTTTGCCTGAAAGCTAGAGTGGCTTGGTAATGGCTATGAGTAATTCTATTTTTGGATCTAATACCCTAAAATATGATGATTTGATCTGTATTATTTTGAGTGAGGAAACTCATAGGAAAACCTTAGGTGGATCTACCTTAGGAAGTGCTTTCAATGCATAAAGAAGATGTAGAATGATAGAGAGGAAATAATTCTAGAAATCGTGGAAAATAAAGAAGAAAGTCAAAGGGGAAGAGGTGTCAATCTAGAGGAATGAAAGATTGCTAGTACTGTGGTAAACTAGGACATAAGAAGAAATATTGTTGGAATTTTAAAAACAATGGAGATAAACTAGAAGGGAACAAGGAGGAAAATGTGGTAAGTAACAAATCCGAAAAGGATGCTTTGCTTTTGTCTTTAGAAAGTATTGATGATTCATGGGTTTTAGATTCTGGTACTTCATTTCATGCTACACCTCATAGAGGTTATTTTATTGATTATGTCCAAAGGGTTTTTGGGCTTGTTTATTTGGGGGATAATGAACCCTGTCAGATTGTTGGAAAGAGAAAAGTTAAGATTAAGTTGTAGAATGAGAATCATTGGCTACTAGATGAGGTAAGACATGTTCCAAGGCTAAGAATTTAATTTTAGAAGGGCAACTCAGTGATGAGGGTTGTGTAGTTATTTTTAATGATAAAAATTGGAAGGTTTCAAAATGTTCCCTTGTAGTAGCACAAGGTGTGAAAATAGGCAACTTATATCTTTTTACATGTCATATTGTTCCTTCTACTTTGATTGTTTTAGAGAAAAATGAATGTTCAAGAATAGTTGTTGCAGTTGAGTAGGGAGAACAAATAGCTGTTGTAGATTTTGATATAGTGTTGTGGCACAATATGCTTGGGCACATGAGTGAGAAAGGAATGAAATTACTTCATTCAAAGAAAGTTTTACTAGGTCTAAAATGTGTTAATATGGATTTATGTGAAAGTTGTGTGTATGAAAAATAAAAGAGAGTTAGTTTTATGGAGAGTGGGAAGGAAATGAAAAGTGAGAGATTGGAGCTTGTACATACAGATGTATGGGGACTGGCTCAGGTATCTTCCCTTGGTGGCTCTCATTATTATGTTACATTTATTGATGATGCAACTAGAAAAGTATGGATTTATTTCCTTCAACAGAAATATGATGTATTTCAAACTTTTAAGAAATGGAAATGCTTGGTTGAAAATGAGACTGGTAAGAAATTAAAATATCTAAGATCTAATAATGATGGTGAGTATTACAGCCATGAATTTGAAGATTTTTTTCTCCACTAATAGTATTTGTAGATAGAAAACTATTCCAAGGACTCCACAGAAAATAAGAGTGGTTGAATGCATGAACAAGACTATAATGGAGCATGCAAGGAGCATGAGGTTGCATGCAGGGTTTCCCTTAAACATGTGGTTAGAGGCTGTCAATATTGTTATATATTTGATTAATAGAGGTCCCTCTAATCCTTTGGACTATGGTATTCTAGAGAAAGCATGGACTAGTAAGAAGTTGAGTTATTCTTTTCTCAAAATCTTTAGTTGTGAAGAATTTGCTCATATAGATTTTGAAAATAGAACCAAGCTGGAAGCTAAGTCAAAAAATTGTGTATTTATTGGATATGACATTGATGAATTCGGTTATAGGCTTTGAGAATTTGAAAATTGGAAAATTGTAAGAAGGAGGGATGCCATATTCAATGAGAAAGTGTTGTACAAAGATCTATTGCATTAACATGAGAAGAAATAAGATGATTATGTAGTGCTGGATGATACTCCAAAAGATAATGTTCCAACAATTCCTCATGATGTGCAACAAATGCAATAACAAATAATACACACTCCAATGAATGTTAGAACATCAAAAAGGTTAAGTAAACCTCCAGAAATATTTTCTCCTTCTTTGTACTCTATTTTACTAAAAAATGCTGGTAAGCCTGAATGTTATGATGAAACTATGCAGGTGGATACTAAGATTCAGTGGGAGTCTGCAATGATAGATGAAATGGACTCCTTACCAAAAAATAAGACTTGGGAGTTATGCAAGTTTCCTGCAAGTAAAAGGGCTTTACAAAATAAATGATTTTATAGGTTGAAAGAGGAGGATGGAGGTAAGAGAAGATTTAAAGCCAAGTTACTTGTCAAAGGATTTGCACAGAAAAAGGGCATTGATTTTGATGAGATATTCTCTCTTGTTGTTAAAATGACTTCTATCCTTACTAATTTAAATTTTGTGGCTACTGAAGATTTCCATTTGGAGCAACTTGATGTTAAAACAACCTTCCTTCATGGTGATTTCGATGATGAGATATATATGGCTCAACCATAGGGATTTAAGGTCAAAGGTAAGGAGAACGTAGCATGCAGATTGAAGAAAATTTTATATGGCTTGAAGTAAGCACCTCGGCAATGGTATTTGAAATTTGATAGTTTTATGCATGAGCATGGATATAGTAGGTGTGATTCAAATCGTTGTGTTTACTTTAAGAGGTTAGATGATGACAACTACATTATTTTATGTTTATATGTTGATGACATGCTTGTAGCTAGGTCTAACATGGATTGCGTTAAGAGGCTAAAATGTCATTTAGCACATGCATTTTCTATGAAGGATTTGGGGGTAGCAAAACAAATCCTTGGTCTGAAGATTTGGAGAGACATGAAGAACAAAAAATTGACATTATTGCAGGCTGATTATATTGCAAAGGTGTTGCAATGTTTCTCTATGGAGAATGATAAAGTTGTTAGCACACTTTTACCTAGTCATTTGAAGTTGACTAAGGAGATGTGTCCAAAGACACAAGAAGAGGAGGATAAAATGTCCATGGCACCTTATGATTTAGCTATAAGAAGCTTGATGTATGCTATGATATGTATAAGGCCAGATTACACATGCAGTGGGAGCTGTTAGCATGTATATGAGTTATCTAGGAATTGAGCATTGGAATGCAATCAAATGGATTCTCAGATATTTGAGAGGAACATCTAGTAAATGTTTACACTTTGGGAGCTCTACTACTAATTTACAAAGCTACATTGACTCAGATTTGGCACTGGATATTAATACTAGGTGGAGTACTACAAGTTATGTATTTACTATTGGTGGTGCAACAGTGAGCTAGGTTTCTAGGTTATAGAAGGTGAATACTTTATCCACTACAGAGGTAGAGTATGTTGTTGCTAAAGAGGTAGCCAAGGAGATGATATGGCTTCAGTTCTTCTTGGAAGAATTGGGGCACCGTCAAAAGGATAATTATTTGTTTATAGATAGCTAGAGTGCCATTCATCTTACAAAGAATTCAACTCTTCATTCATAGACAAAACATATATAGTTGTGGTACCATTTCATTCGATTAGTTTTGGATGATGGAAAATTAAAGCTAGACAAGATTCATATAGATGAAAATCCAATGGATATGTTTACCAAGGTAGTGACAAGGGAGAAGCTAAAATCCTCTTTAGCTTTGGTTGGTCTTCTAGGCTGAGCAGAATAAAAAAATAGTTGAGTCCAGGGTGGTTTAATCTAGTGGGAGCCCCATGTGGTAGCGGTGTTGCTACATGATCAATCTTCAAGTGGGAGATTTTTTTCTAGTGTGGAGGCTAATCAGTCCCCAAGCGGGAGATTATTAGTTTGTGGTGATTGATTAGGGAAGTATTGTACATATTTTATTGGGGCCTATTTTATCATGAATATTTTATTGATAATTTTGCGCTAACATATTGTAATTAACTATAACCCTAAAGCTAAAAAAATACTTGTATAAAAGGGCTTAGGGTTAGAGATTTTTCCATAAGGTGTGATGCAAAAATTGCTTCTTACAGTAGTATTGAGCTGTAAGGGATTACAAATTGTAATGAGGTTGTAATCATTGGATCATAATAATATTGGACTTGTTGTTTGGTGGACATAGCCCAAGGATTGGATGAACCATGTTAAATCTTGGTGTCTTGTGTTCTCTTATGTGCGATCTATTATTTTCTGATATTGTTTATCCTTTCATGTGATTGTTATTTCTATTTGAGGTTAATCCTAACATTTTCTGCAATTCTTTTGGGCATTAAGCTAGCAACTGCAAGTTAGCCACAAAAGGTCTTATGTTTAGACATAGAAAGTCTTATGGTTTCAAGAAAATAATAAGATGTTTAAATTATTTCCATTGTGGGCATTTTTCAAATTGATGCACACTAAAATTAAAGTCCCAACAAATAAGGATACCTAAAATCATGAATATCAAAAAGTCCTTGCTTGTTGAAATATATTTATTCATGCATAAACTTGCAACATGGGTTTATGACAATAGGCACTCTCATCATATGACTAGCACCAAAAATAAACTTAAAACCTTAGATGACTTTGATGGAGGTTTTTTAAGGTTTGGGGATAATTTTGGTGCTTATATTACATGATGTGGCTCAATTTTCTTGTATGAGGAAACTCCTATACATGATGTATATTATGTAGAAGGTCTAAAATAATTTTTTTAAGTGTGAGTCAAATAAATGATAATGGATATTCTAATTTGTTTGATGCAAAAGGGTGTTCTATTAAAAAATAAAAGAAATAGAATAACTGCAAGTGGTTTGAGAATAGGTGGAAACCTTTATGATTTAATAGGCTCAACAGTTCAAGAGACATATTTGATTAATTCTTGTCTTATGAGTCAAGTTGAAGAGAATTGGTTATGACACAAAAGATTAGGTCACGTAAATCTTGATAACCTTGTAAGAATCAGTAAGAATTAACAGGTTAGAGGTTTGCCTCTAATCAGTAAACTAGTAGGTATTTGTGATGAATGCGTGAAAGGATAACAAACAAAATCAGCCTTCAAAATAAAGGAATATCTTTCTACTAGGCCATTGGAAATTGTACATACTAATCTATGTGGGCCAACGAACACTCAATCGATAAACGATGAAAACTACTTTATGATGTTTGTTAATGACTATACTAGAATGGTTTGGGTGACATTTTTGAAACATTACATATGAGGCATTTGAATGCTTCATTTTTTTAAGAAAAATGGTAGAAAGAGAATCTAACCTAAAATTGAAATTTGAGGTCAGACTGAGGTGGAGAAATCACCTCTCAAGAATTTATTGAATATTGTGAAAGACATGGCTGAAAAAGGTAGTATTTAATTTCTCGTACACCACAAAAAAATAGTTTTGTGAAAGAAAAAATAGGATAGTCAAAGAAATGGCTTGAACAATGATAAATGAAGCCAAATTACTAGACGAGTTCTAGAAAGAGGTTGTTCATTCAATTGTATATATTCTAAACAGGGCTCAAATAAGTTTAGAACTACTTATACCCCTTATGAGTTGTGGTATGGAAAAATAGCTAATGTTAAACACTTCAAAAAATTTGGTTGTAAACGTTTTGTAAAAAAAGATAATGATGTTTTGGAAGGTTTTAGTTCAAATTTGATGAAGACATTTTCTTAGGGTACTCTACATACAATAAAGTATTTAAATGTTTCAATAAAAGACTACGCATAATTGTAGAGGCTATAAAATGGGGTTTTTAGTGAAAGTGTTCTATTAAGTAACAATGATGATAAGGATTTTGAAGATGTGTTTACTCAAAGAGTAAACATGTTTATGATATTCAAAAATTTGATGGCGTTGATTTAGATACAATAGTACTAGATTACAATGAACAAGAAATTTGTTCAAGTCCTAAATTGAATACTAATCCAAAAATCCTTCTACGATTATTTCTAGGAGATATCCTAAATCCTTTACAATAAGAGATAGAAAGGCGGACATCTTAACAAGAAGAAAAGCTAGGAATGAAGAACAAGCTCAAATTTTTGATTTTTTTTGTTTAATATCAGAATTTGAACCTAAAATAGTATCTGAAGCCCTAACTAACTCATGCTAGTTAAATGCTATGCAAGATGAAATAAACCAATTTGAGAAAAATAAAACATGGGAATTAGTACCTAGACCTGATGATAAGAATGTGATAGGCATAAAGTGGGTCTTCTGGAACAAACTTGATAAAAATGGAAATTTTGTGAGAAATAGGGCTAGTTTTGTTTGTAAAGGTTATGCTTGACAAGAGGGAATTAACTTTAGTGATATTTTTGCACTAGTAGCAAGAATAAAATCTATTAGAATGTTTCTAGCATATTCTAGCTATAAAAAAATTACTTTTAATCAAATGGATGTCAAAACAACATTTCCAAATGGTCATCTTGAGGAGTAAGTATACATGAAACAACCAAAAGGCTTTGAGTCTTCTGAAAAAAACCATATTTTGTTTACCATATTAATAAGGCATTATGTGCCTTGAAACAAGCTCTTAGAGCTTGGTACTCGAGGTTGGATAAACACTTAATTGCAAATGGTTTTAACCATGTTGGTTTAGACGTGCCACTATGTATACCAAGATTATTTGTGATGATATCTTGGCAGTTGAAATATATTTAGATGATATTATCTTTGGATCCACCAATGATGATTTATCCAAAGAATTTTCTAATATTTGGGAATCTAAATTTGAAATGTCTCTTTTAGGAGAACTAAATTTTTTTCTTGGGTTGCAAATATCCAAACTTGAACATGGCCTATTCTTATCACAAACAAAATATGCCAAAGAAATGTTGTAAAAGTTTGATGTGACTAATTGTAAACTAGTCAGTACTACTATGGAAATTGTTTGTAAACTTGTTAGAAATGATGATTCTCTTACAATTGGCCAAATAGAATACAGGTTAATGATTGGCAATTTTCTATATTTAACAACTTCAAGACCTAATCTAATTTAAGGTGTGTGTATGGTTTCTAAATGTCAATCTACACCTAGGCAATTACATCTCAATGTTGTTAAAAGAATATTCAAATATATTTAGAGAACACTTGCTTATGATGTGTGGTATCCACATAGTACTATTTTTTCTTTGATTGGTTATACATATGCAGATTGGGGAGGAGGTTACTCTGATGACAATAAAAGCACCATTGGTGTTGCCTTCTTTCTTGGTGATGGGTTGGTTGATTGGCATAGAAAAAAGAAAGAATGTGTTACATTATCAACATGTGAATTTGAATACATTTCTGCAATAGCTTCTTGTACTCAACCAATATGGATGACATATTAATTATTAGAATTGGATATTCAGGTATCAAATCCTATTTCAATCATGTGTAATAATACTAGTGTTATTCAATTGAGTAAAAATCCAGTTCTACACTTTAGAAAAAAAACATATTGCTATTAAGCTTCATTTATTATGAGATAAGGTGCTAGAAAATGAGTTTCAATAGATTTATGTTCATACTCAAGCTCAAGTAGCTAAATTTTTTACAAAATCTCTACCTAGAGAAACCTTTGAACGATTTCAAACATCATTGTGAGTTCTCTATCAATCTGTATTGCAATGATTATTTTCAATCTAGGGAAGTCTTTTTATAGGTTATTGCTCATACAAAAAGTCATTCATTTTCATAAAAGAAGTTGTCACTTCCATACTTATAGTTGTGTCTTTGATGCAAAATGGGGGAGAAAATATATTTTCTTTATTATCCTCATTTCAATGTTTTTGGATATTTTCAATCATGTGATTTTCAATGATTCCAGATGGTTCAAATTTTTAGTGTGATTTTAGATATGGTTCAAATTCAGTGATGTTTTTGGTATTGTGACTTGGTTTTGATACAGTTATGATTTTAGTTGATTCAATCTTATTGACATGTTCAATATGACAAGTTTTTCAAGCTTGACATTGTACTAGAGTGGGCAGGTTCAACATAATAGGTTGATAGGTATTCATTGCATCTCATTTGCTACATTTTATACATCATAATCAATTATAAATGAATGTTTACCATATAGAAAAATATGTATATGTTCAAATAATTCTTGCTTATATATATATATATATATATATATATATATATATATATGATCATGATTCTAAAATATTTATCTACATTTACATATATTATGATGTTTAAATTAAATAAAATGATTTTACCTCAAGAAAAATGGGGGAGTTTGTTCACCTTGTTGTTTCCTTGATGCAAATTCATGTTATTAAAAGGTGGAAAGTTTGATGTGTTTGAAAAGTCAATAAGCTTTGACAAAAATATTTTATATAAAGTGGCAAAGTGGTTAACTAATATTTTGTTGTGCTCATTTAAGGCAAAAAGTATGATCACTCAAGGGTTAGATTAGTTAACCAGAAAGGGCACTTAACTTGGTCATTATTATGATACTTGGCAAAGATGTATGGAAACTTTCAAGATGATTTTGTTTTGTTTTAGAGTATTCTTGAAAAGGCTTTGAAAGATATGCATCTTTGTTTAGTTGAAAACTCTACCTCCTCCATGATTAGCTTGACTATAAGGATAATAGTGATGTTGCTCAAATTGACTTGTGTGGTTTTTATATGTTTATCAAAATGATGATCTTGTTCTATTGATGTCATTTTTGTAGAGTTTTGGGTCAATCCAATAAGGTTAAATGGTGATTTTAGTATAGCTAACATTGGTATAGCTTTTGATAGTATTGTTTCATCTCTATTCTCATTTCAAATGATGTTTTTGAAAGTATCGATTATGTGACTAAATTTTGAGTTCTAAAAATGTTATGGTTAATTTTTGAGAGTAATAATTTTTCTTCTAGATTAATATTGTGTATTTATTTTGAGCCAATGTTTTAGGTTATGCCCTCTAAACCATCATCAGGGAAAGAGAGCAGCAAGGTCCTTGTTGCTCTCTTTCTTTGATGATGGTTTAGAGAGTGTGATCCAAAATGTTGGCTCAAAAGGAATGCACAATCTTAATCCATAAGAAAAACTACTACTACTATGGATTGTGGAAACACATTTACAATTAATTTTTTATAATTTTAACTGACTCATTGTATTTGAATGTGAATTTTATTCTACATATGCTCCTGAGATTTGGAAGAACGCAAAGGTCTGAGATGGGTTTCAATTTCTATCATCATCATTTAGAGTATTGGCAAAATGAGGTAATTTTTTTTTCATACCCTACATTCATGGGTATGTTGGCTTCTACTCTTTATTTCTTCTTGTAAAGTTGACATCAAAGAATATGAAAAATATTGTTGTACAATTTCAATCGATTTCATAGAAGAGTGTTAATTTCTAGGGTTTATAATGATTTAATTCTTTTTCAATGTTAGAATTCTGAATCTTCTTTTAAATCCAATAGTAGATATTTGAAATAAGTTTTGTGGGTTTGAAAATAAAGAACACATTCTTCATACTATTTATTTTTTGTGTTTGTGAGTTGAAGAAGGAAAGTTATTTCTTTCAAATAAATTATTTATGTGGGTTTGACAATTATCATTCTATGGAATAGTTAACTAGCCACAACAATTTGTAAATTATGTTGATAGTTTGACTTTATTTTAAAATAAAAAGTTACATCACTGCAATGGATATTAAAAGAATATTTTATTTTAGTGTCACATAAGATTTGGAAATCAAATGTTTATTCCTTATTCAGCTGCTCTAAATGAACTTTCTTAACAATAAGGTTTTTCCAATCAGTTTTGTTCCTATAACTGAATCTAGGAATGGCTCTTTTGATCTAGTCATGAAGCACATTTCTTTGGATGATAACCTAATAAATGTGTATGAAGATACTCTATAGTTGAATATTTGGTTATGAATAAAACAATTTTATGGTTTGTAAAACCAATTACATAGTGGTAATTGATATTGAATCAATGAATGTAAAATTTGTTAAGGGAGTATGGGCAATTGTCAAAAATAGTAAGAAGTTGTAAGAGAGACATACACATATTTTCTTGTATATAGAGTATTGGATTGATATTGAAAGTACAAATCATAAGGCTATCTATGTACATGAATGTGTGAAATCTAAAACAAACATTTGTGTATGTATCTAATCTAGTGAATCAATACATTGTAAAAGAAAAGAAAAGCAGGAGTTGAAGGTCCTAGCAGTTGAAGTTGTTGAATATTGTAAGTGAAGCTTTGTTTCTCAATAAAAATGACAGGTTTTATTGGACTAGTTTTTTTCCTATAAAAAACCTCAAGGTTTTGAGGGTTTCCCACTCAGCACAAATTTCTTGTGTCATCTCCTTTTGATTTCTTATTATTGCTATGATATCTTGCATTTCATTTCATTTATTTCATTTTATGCATATACAATTGATTTTAAAAAATTTATGTTCATATTCAAATTTTTAATTTAAAAAAAAATCTTCACTCCCATCTCAAAATTCATACACCATCATAAATATGCTACTGAATTCATATTTCAAACTAGATAAGACTCCATATTTGTTGCAATTATAACTAAGTCATTAACTTGGCTATCAATTTAACAAAACAAAATTGTATACTAGTGACAACTTAGAAATGAACTATGATGATTCCATGAAGCATCACTCCCACTTGAATATCAACATCTTGCCTCCAACAATTTGCTCCTTCAATAATTTTCTTATACTACTACCCCCATCTGATTTCTTATGCTCTATGTTAATTTTAAGCTACAATGACTAGCAACCCAATTCCATATAATAGAATTTTGTGATAAAGTAACTACTACCAACATTTAAGTTGGAGAACTCCTAGAAGAATTTTCAAATCCATAGCCTTGAATCCCTAGCTACTTCTTTTGCTAAAAATAAATAGAAAACCCCAAATATGATTTGGTGAAAGTTTAAATCAGAATAAAAGAGGGAATGTAAAAGGAAATAATGATGTTAATAAGTTTGTAGAGGCTCTCATTTGAGAATTTAAGTGCAATTTGAAAGCCAAAGTAATTCAATAGTTTAAGCAATACAAGGTAATATGAAAAGCCAGTTATTTTAGTGATTATAAACTTCTCTAGTTTGTAAATTAGTCATGGATATAGGCTGAAGCTCAAATTTCTATCAGTTAAAAAGAATGCGACCAAAGTTAAAGAAACTTACAACACTCATAAATCATGTAGTGCTAAAGTAGTCTGAAGTCCTTTCTAGACACCCACGGGTTTGTGATAATTTAATTTAAAAGCTCTTTACATTTTTTTCTACAAATGTCACCTTATGCACTAAACTATTTTATTAGCTACCACCTCATAACATCCAAGATAACTATAAATTCTTATTCACAAGATCTTTATATCTAGAAAATGTATGTTGCAAGAACAAAAGTTTTTACATGTTGAATATTATTCTTTTAATCTGTCATTATTTATGCAAAGCATTTTTTAATTAAAAATTACACATAAAACACAATAATAAAGAACATTACATGAAAAGAAGAAACAATAAATGATTTTTGTAACAATACATGCAAAAATAGCATGTGCCCATCGCAATATCTAAGACTTTTTTCCTTTTATCTGGTTGTCATGGCCTATGCATGTCCTCTGCAAAAAATGGAAATAGATAATTGCTACTACTAGACAACTCAAAGACTTTGATTTTTGCACCCTTGCTCTACAATTGGAGCATATGTTTTGGCCAATAAAATTCTTCCAACATCTATAATGTACAAAATTTTGTTAGTTTGATCATTTTTAACCACCAAACATAATAGAAAAATGTAACATTGAATTTTTTTTTATATACTATTGAATGCCAAAGAAGTGTTTAATTATTGTTTAATAAATTAGCCTTGACAATGTAGAAACTAAAAATTTGAACCTGGCATCTTTCAAATCTTTACTTTCTTCTTTTAAAATAATCTTCTTTTAAATATTTATGTGGCTTAGCTTTTGTTAGACCTCCTTTTATAAAGTTTAATGAACTTTGTTATTAAGTATTATTAAAGAGTGTGTATATAATATTTGTATACGAGGATTAGTAATGCAAAGAACACTAAATATCAAATCAAAAGTATTCACAAAACTAAATAAACGTAACTTCAAGATAGACTAAGATGAGCTCTCAATTGAGAATATGAGCCATTAATGGGCTCTCTCAATGAGAAGCTCTCTTGTTGAGTAGCTTTGTCTAATTAGATAGGATGTATGCTTGATTTTCCAAAGGCTTCAATGGTGTTCTTGATGGATTTTGGCTTGGGTGAATGGATTTGATGTAAAATGGCTTCTCAAAAATGGCATTATGGCTTTACTTCATGATCAAAATGGCATTACTTTGTTACTATGGGTGATTGTGTTAAAATGGCTAGGGAGAGGATTCCTTAAATAGGCAAAGGGCTTGAGGGATCAAGGGCTAGGATGCAAGGATGAGAGAAAGCTTATGGAAGGTTTAGATTGAATGAGAGGAGAGCACATGGATTGTGCTTCAGGGAGTGACACATATCACAGGGTCATTGGCTAGAGCAAGAGGGGTTGAGAGGTCAACAAAGGAGGCTCAAAGCTCATAAAGACCCTCATAATGGCTTGTAAGAGCAATGAATGGGCTTGTAAGAGTCATTTATCGCTTTGTGGGCTTCATAAAGTTTTATCGTTGGGATATTTGTAAGAGAGTTGAGATATTTTGACTTGGGTTGAATTAAGAAAGTCTTAAGCTTGACTTAGGAATGTGCAAATGATTAAGGCTTAGATTAGGCTTGGGTTAAGATTATATTAGGCTTGTTAGAGATGGGCAAGTGGATGGCATTTAATGAGGGTGGGTGAAGAGGAGATATTTGTTGGCTTTGGCTTGGATTAGCAAGTCTTAACCCATGTTTAAGGAATGTGACAAGGTTGGGGGGGATTAGGATTAGGGTCAAAGATAAGGATTGACATCTTTTAGAAGAGTCTAGACTTTGGATGAGGATGAAGACTTTCTAGAAGAGTATAGAACTTCCTAGGATGAGGATAAATAAGGTTTTTAGAAAATAAATAAAATTTTATTTATTTCAAGAGTTTGGGTTGAGGAGATATTTATTAAAATATTTTTAATAAACATGAGGATTAATATTTAATCTTAATTAAATATTTTGAGTTGGGATTAGGGGTAGGAAATGATGGGATTAGCTTTTAATCGAAATTAAAGGAGGATTAGAAGATTTTGGAAGAGGTTAGTGGTCTTAAGGAAATTGGCCAAGTTCTGGGCAAAAAATAAATTACTTATTTGTTTTAGGATTTTTGGTCAATTTATTAATTAAATAATTAATAAATAAGGAAATAATGTTTAAGTAAGATTTAAAATTTTTTGGGAGGGATTCCTTAATTAAATATTTTTAATTAAGATAAAGGAATTTAATGGCATAAAAATAAATTAATTAATTAAATAATTAATTAATTAATAAATGATGATGTCATCAGGGACTTTTTCAGAAAATAAAAATACTTTATTTTCTAAAGGATTTAGGTGTCTACAATATTTAATTTAGTGTTTTTTAAAATAACAATATTAAATTAACTTGAATTTTCTCAGCCAAATTACATCAAATCAAGTCGGATGAAGACTACTTTGAATTGGCTTCAGGTATGCATGTGTTAGGATTAACCATAGACATAGATAACAATTACATGCAAATATAACCAATATCAGAAAATAATAAAACACACAAATGAGAACACAAGACATAAGGATTTAGGATTGGTGGTAATCCATTTAATGCAATTGTAATACCTTATTAATGCCCCAGGACCCTGTCTTGGGGGCACTGCCCCCAAATCCCCATAGAAATAATCTAGTGGGAAATTGTGCTGAATAAACCTCCAAGTTTGATTAGGCTCCACATCACAATAATCTCCCACTTTGAGACTAATCAAACTCCATAATAATAATCTCCCACTTGGAGATTGATCATAGTACTACTAAACCTGGAGCTCCCACTAGAATATCAAACCACCCTGAACTCTGTTGTTCTTTTATGTTGTTTAGTCTAGAAGACCAACCAAAGTTAAAGAGGAGATTAGCTTCTCCCATGTTACTGCCTTCATAAACATATTTTTTGGATTATCATCTATATGTATCTTCTCCATCTTTAATTTTCCATCATCCAAAACTGACTGAATGAAATGGTACTGCAACTGTATGTGTTTTGTCTTTGAATATAGAGAAGAATTCTTTTCAATATGAATGACACTCTATCTATTTGTAAACAAATAATTATCCCTTTGTAGGTGTCCTAGTTATTCCATGAAGAACTAAATCCATATCATCTCCTTGTCTGCCTTTATAGCACCAACATGCTCTGCCTCTATAGTGGATAAAGCATTAACCATCTACAATCGAGAAACCCAACTCACTACTGCTCCACCAATAGTAAATACTTAACATGCAGTACTCCACCTGGTTTCAATATTCCCTGCCAAATCTAAGTCAACATAGCCCTATAAATTAGTAGTAGAGCCCCCAAATGTAAACACTTACTAGATTTTTCTCTCAAATATCCAAGAATCCATTTAATTGCATTCCAATGCTCAAGCCCTAGACGACTCATAAACCTACTAAAAACTCCCACTACATGTGCAATATCTATCCTAGTACATACCATAGCATACATCAAGCTTCCTATAAATAAAGCATAAGGTACCTTGGACATCTTATCCTCCTCTTCTTGTATCTTTGGACACATCTCCTTAGTCAACTTCAAATGATTAGGTAAAGGTGTGTTGACAGCTTTAGCATTCTCCATAGAGAAATGTTATAACACCTTCGCAATATAAATAGCTTGAGATAATGTCAATTTCTCGTTCTTCCTATCTCTACAAATCTTCATACCAAGGTTTTTTTTCTACCCCCAAATTCTTCATAGAAAATGCATGTGCTAATCATTCCTTTAACCCCTTAATGTGATCTATGTTAGACCCAACTACAAATATATCATCAACATATAAACATAAATTAATGTAGTTGTCATCATCCAACCTCTTAAAATAAACACAATGATCTGAATGACACCTATATATCAACACCCATGCATAAAACTATCAAATTTTAGATACCATTGTTGGGGTGCTTGCTTCAAACCATAAAGACTTTTCTTCAATATGCATAGTAAGTTCTCCTTATCTTTGACCTCAAATCCCTATGGCTATGCCATATACATATCTTCATTCAAATCACCATGAAGAAAGACTATTTTAACATCAAGCTGCTCCAAATGTAAATCTTCAATTGCCACAATACTAAAAATAGTTCGAATAGAAGTCATTTTAACAACATGAGAGAATATCTTATCAAAATCAATTCCATTTTTCTATGCAAATCCTTTTACAACTAACCTAGCTTTAAATATTTTCTTACCTCCATCCTCTTCTTTCAACCTATAAACTCATTTATTCTATAAAGCCCTTTTACCTACATGCAACTTGCATAAATCCCATTTCTAATTTTTTAGCAAAGAGTTCATTTCTTCTTTCATCACAAACTCCGACTAGATCTTTATATCCTCTTGCACAACTTCATCATAACATTCAGGTTCACCAACATCAGTAAGTAAAATAGAATACAAAGAAGGAGAAAGCTTTCTGGAGGTCTACTTAGCTTTGTTGATCAGTAGGGTGTGTGGTATTTTTTTTTGTGGTTGTTGCAGATCATGAGGAACTACTAGAACATCAACTTTTGGAGTATCATCCAACACTATATAATCATTTTCTTTCTTCTCATGTTGATGCAATAGATCTTTATACAAAACTTTCTCTTTGAATATGACATCCCCACTTCTTACAATTTTATGATTTTCAAAATCTAAAAGCCTATAAAAAAATTCATCAATGCCATATCTAACAAATTCACATTTTAACTTAACTTCAAACTTGGTTCTATTTTCATAATCTATATGTGCAAATGCTTCACAACTAAAGGTTTTGAGAAAAGAATAACTCACCTTCTTACCACTCCATGTTTCCTCGAGAATACCACAATCCAAAGGAGTAGAGGGACCTCTATTAATCAAATATACAATAGTATTGAAAATATAATCCCACATGTTTAAGGGAAGCCCAACATGCAACCTCATGCTCCTTGCACACTCCATTATTATCTCATTCACGTGTTCAACCACTTCATTTTCTAGTGGAGTCAAGGGAATAGTTTTTTGTCTATGAATACCATTAGTAGAGCAATAATGTTCAAATTCATGACTACAATACTCACCACCATCATCAAATTTGAGACATTTTAATCTCTTGCCAGTCTCATTTCCAACCAAGCATTTCCATTTCTTAAAAGTTTGAAATACTTTAGATTTCTGTCTAAGGAAATAAACCCATACTTTTCTAGTTGCATCATTGATAAATGTAAAATAATAATGAGAGCCACTAGGGAAAGATACCTGAGTTGGCCCAGATACATCAGTATACACAAGCTCTAATTTCTCATTTTTCTTTTCCTTGCCTCTCTTCACAAAACTTACTCTCTTTTGTTTTCCATACACACAACTTTCATAGAAATCCATATTGGCACATTTTAAACCTAGTAAAATTTTTTTTGAATGAATTAATTTCATACCTTTCTCACTCATGTGCCCAAGTTTTTTGTGCCATAGCACTATATTAGAATCTACAACAATCATTTGTTCTCCCTGCTCAACTATAGTAACTTTTCCTAAACATTCATTTTTCTCTAAAAGAATCAAAGTAGAAGGAAAAAATAACCTGTACGAAGATATATGGTGCCTACTTTCACACCTTTTACTACTACAAGGGAACATTTTGAAATCTTCAAATTTTTATCATTAAATGTAACTATACAACCTTCATCACCAAGTTGCCCTGTTGAAATTAAATTCCTACTTAGCCTTGGAACATTGCTAACCTCATGTAGTAGCCAATGACTCCCATTTTGCAACTTAATCTTAACTTTTCCCTTTTCAAAATTTTGACAAAGTTCATTATCCACCAAATAAACAAGCCCAAAATCCCCTTGGACATAATCAATAAAATAGCCTCTATGGGGTGTAGCATGACATGAAGCACCAAAATAAAAAACCCATGAATCATCAATACTTTTTAAAGAAAGAAGCAAAGAGTCCTCTTTGGATTTGTTACTTACCATGTTTGCCTCCTTGTTCCCTTTTGATTTACCTCCTTCATTATTTTTTCAAGTCTAGCAATCTTTCATCTTATGCCTTGGTTTTCCATAATACCAACAATCTCTCAGTCCTCTGGATTGAGACCTCTTTCCCTTTGACTTTCCTCTTGATTTCCCTTGATTTCTAGAATTGTTTCCTCTCTCAGTCATTTCACCTCTACTTTGTGTGTTCAAAGCACTTCTTGATGTAGATCCACCTAAGGTTTTCCTATGAGTTTCCTCACTCATAATAATACCAATCACATCATCAAATTTTAGGGTATTAGATCCAAAAGAAAAATTACTTACAACGATTACCAAGCCATTCCAACTTTCTGACAAAGAACACAAAGTCAAGAGAGCCCTAATTTCTTGGTCAAAATTTCCATTCATAGAAGATAACTGACTAGTAAAAGTATTAAACTCATTTAAATGATCTACAATAGATGCACCTTCTACCCGATTCATCTTAAATAAATGCTTCATGAGAAATACCTTGTTTGAAGTGGAGGGCTTTTCATATAGTTTCACTAGGGTTTTCATCAATGCTTCCTTCTTCTTCACTTTTGTAATGTTAAATATCACTAATGGTGCCAAGCATAATTGAATACTTCCAAGTGCATTTTTGTCTAAAATATCCCAGTCCTTGTCTGTCATAGTTCCCTATTTCTTTGTTTTTCCTTCTAATAGCTTCCATAAATCCTTTTGATAAAGATAGTCCTCCATTTGCATCTTCCATAACTGAAAGTTCTGCCCATTAAACTTATCAACCTTCATCTTACCCTCATCTTCCATCACTCCCACTCAACTATGAGACCTTCTTGTAGAGGATGGATAAAAAAAAAATAACGATGGTTTGGCTAAAAAAAAATGACAACAGTCTAGCTCTGATACCACTTGCTTGGATTAACCATAGACATAAATAATAGTTACATGCAAATATAACCAATATCAAAAAATAACAAAGCACACAAATGAGAACACAAGACACAAGGATTTAACATGGTTCACCCAATCCCTATGCTACATCCACCAACTACAAGTCCAATATTATGGCCATGGTCTACTGGTTGAGATCTTCTCCTCTGTGACATGTGATCTAGTTCATTCCTCCTCTCTATCCGTGAGCTAGTATTCTTTGGGCTCTTACTTTTTCCTGGGTGGTTTTTGCTGAATTCTTCTTCCTCTTCTCTTGTCTGGGCCTTTTTGCTTCTACCCTTTGTGTTGTCTTCCTCATCTGTCCAATGTTTAGCCTTTTTCTTAGTTTGGCTTGGTTGACCTAGGGGGGTTTAATATATCTGGCCCTATTTTTCTATTTTCTCTAGCATCTCATGATGTTCAGCTATGTATATATAAAATTACATGTACAAAGATGGATTTTCAATAGAAATATTATGCTAAGCTTTCTTCTCCTTTCATAGGTTCCATGGTTTCTTAATTTTCTAGGTTTGATGTTTATGGGTTTTTGATTTGATCTTTATCAAATATTATGGATTTTGGCATAGTTTGTTTGATGACATTTACAATTTAAGTGGTCTTGATGCTTTTAGTATGTAAATTTGTCATCCATATCTTTGTAAATACGTCATCCAGATCTTTGTAAATATGTCATGATCTGTATAGTCTGGAATATGTGTAAATTCATACTTCTAATATAATGTCAATCTTTAGATATGGTGCAATTATTGAATCCTTTTGTTATGTATTTTATCAGACCACTTTGGCTTATATTTGGCTCATTCTCCATCTTTTGAATCATTACATAGATGAGTAGTATTAGGGTATCTAATTAAAATACTAAGGGCTTACTATTAGAACATTAGTACTTTCTAATTTCTGTCACCAAAGCCATGAAAATTTCCATTATGGTAGATTGAGGCTTTTCTGTATTTCTTTATTAACTTGATGGGTAAATTGAAATATTCACATATTTAGCTTGTGGATACTACCATTTTTTATCATTATCCTTAATTAGGGCTATAATTAAAAGGTAATCAGAATGAGACTACTTAGATATAATCTCTCTCTCATGGTCACTGAAAGTATGACTATGAAGAATTATTAGCTAAGACTTTAAAAAAAGAGTAATTAGACCTTAATCCAAGTTATTTATCCAAAAAGGTTAAAGTTTTCCTCCTATTCAGTTTGTTCACATCATGTGGTCTCAGATTATATTTTAGTTTGAATACAAATGCATCCCCATTTAAGTTGAAAGGGTAAAATTAAAAATAATTCAAAAGAATATAGTATGACTCATACATTGTCCTGAAGAAATTTTAAAGGAATTTTAGAACTATGCTATTAACAATTAGAATATGGAAAGCATTTGAAATGAAGCAATCTCTTTTTAATTTTAATGTAGCTTGGTGCTAACCATATATGTATTAAATTATTCATGTATTAGTATTTGATTTTGGCAAATCCAATGTCCAACATTTCTTAAGTGGTAATAGATTATACATTGGATTTTGAGAACTAACATTTAAGGATGAGTTTGAAGTGCTTTTGGGTTGCAAAGAATAAAAAAGGAACATCTCTTCAAGAATGTCAAACTTATGATAGATAAGTTAAGAGGCTTCACTTATGGCTTCAAAAAGTTAAAACAGTGGATCATTTATCAATCCTATAAACAAAGAAGTAAAGGAAAGATTGCTTTTCCTAGGATCCCAATTGTAGCAAAGACTTAAGAATTTGATCACAAACAAAAAGAGTAATATATAGTATAGAATGATGTAAATGAAAAGTGTAATGGTAATTTTCATATTTGAAGGGTATTTATTTTAAAATACATTTCAATCCTTTTGTAAACTATTTTTTCCCATCAAATTCAATATTATAAAAAAGAAAGTTAAGTAATACTAATTATGTACTAAAGAAAGTTTTTGTAGGAAAGGAGAATACTTTCATTAAACAAAGGGGTTAATAATTTTTTCTCTAGCTAGTCCTTTATTTATAACAAAATAAATTACCTCATTAAGAAGCATTCTGCTAAATCATAAATTGTTTGTCCCTAACTATCTATTATTTCATCTCACTTTATGACTATGATATCTCATAGTCCAGAAATCCATTACACTATTCATTTAAAATTATATATTTTTAAAGATTCTTTCCTATTTCTATGTTTAACATACCCTTAAACTATCATGCACTTCATATTTTTATAATTTATTTGTTGTTTCATCACTGCTTTGTTCAAATCTAATATATTTCATTTTATATTATTGATTATACATTTATTTAAATGATAAATTTTAGTATTATATTTAATACAACTATGATTATTTTCAATTATAAATTTCTTTCAAAACAAGTAATTATGTTCTAATGACTATTTCAATGCATTGCCCATTGGCGCAAGAGCACCTAGGGATTGCTTAGGCAATCTGATATTTCATTCTTTTGTTGTGTGGGTGTGAGCCTTAGATAATTTTGGATGTGTTGGACATAAGGTCATGTTGACCATAGTAGGATTACAATAGGGCTTTTTTTCATAGGATCTTAGAGCCTTTTTACTAGGTGCAATTAGGGGCTAGCAAGTTGTAAAGCCTTTTGGTTGGCTCAAAAAATGATGATGATGTCATCATGAGGTAAATAGGGTCTAGGAAGAGTTAGGGTCAATATTTTACCTTAGTTAAGATTTTTGGTTAAGTTTGGGAATGTATGAAGGTCATTTGAACAAATTGGGGAAAAGTTGCTAAAATATATAAAAGTTGCATTGTGTACCTTTCCAATTTTTGTCAAGAAAGTTGAAAATCATTGGAGAGGAGTCTTAAAGGGTAAATAACTACCAAAAAACCTATATAATGCATGATGATACTTATGAGTAGGGTTGGATGCTCATTGTATGGATTGAGTGTTTTTGCAATCAACATTTGAAGTAGTTTTGTGAGCAAATTCATTGTTTTTTATGATAGTAGGTAGTTAGAAGTTCAAGATTCATATTTTCACCTATGCATCCTTTAAATTATATGTTTTATTGAATCTTTTTGTTGTTAGATGGGGATTTTTATCAAAAAAATTTCCTTTTGTGAAATTATTTTTGTTTTACATTGTCACTGATTTTGTCCAGGCAATTGATGAAGATGGAGCTCTAGCTCACTTTTCCACCGTTCATTATGTAGGGTCTCTTGGGAATAGTTAGTATAATCCATGTACATAATGTGTATAGAATCTAGGGCCCTCAAATTCAAAGAAAGTATTTTTAAGATCTTTCCCTAGCCAAGCCTGTGGTGAGTTTGGCTAGGGAAGACCATATAGAAATCGACATTTCTTGCAGAGGAGAAAAGCTAGAGTCCAAAATAATTTTGGACATGGAAGAAGGAATTATTACCATCATTAGATGAATTGAAGAGGCTCTTACCAATCCTAGAACAATCCTAAAACAATACTTATTGTTGAAACATCTTGTGAACCCTAAAAAGCCTGATTTTCACCTAATTTGGTTTAGGGAAATGGTATGACCCCAACACCCCAAAAAATATTTAAGGGGATGAATAATGAATCTAGAAACCTAAAAAATATCATAGGGTTACTTTGGAAGGTATAGGCTAAAACCCTATTTTCTCTCTATAGGTGACCTGATTGGAGCTACTAGCCTTTTAGGCCTATTTGTGAAGAAATGAAGAAATTGGATGGGAAGATGAAACTGATGGGACTTCTAACACACCTAATTGATTGAGTTGAAGTGTTTGAAAATAACTCCACACCTTTGCAAGGTCTAGTTCAAGATTTGAAGGTTGAGAGCCTTTATGTTGCTTTAAGGGCTAGGGTGAATGAAGTGAGAATGCATCAAGTTTTGACTTGATTGAGGAATATTTATTGGTAGTTGGGTTGGATAGAGAGACCAAGAGATTCTTAGGTAGTTAAGGTCCTATAGGTGACAAGTGGTGTGGAAGAGACACCCTAAGAGTCTTGTAAAAAGACCAAGAGTATGAATCAATGAGTGATTCATCCAACCCCCCTATCAGAGTGGTATCAGAGCCTAAAAATATTAGGCTTATGAACAGATGTTTTAGACTAAAGAATTAGTAGGAAAAATTACAATGGTGACCAATATAGAAGTGGCTAAGAAGATGAATGGGAAAGAAGAAGAAAACAAATCTCTCAAGGATAGATTAATCCAACTAGAGGATAATTTGGATTAGGTGGAAGAAAAGATTGATGAAGTCAAGAAGAAGGTTGATGGGAAACAACTAGAAGTTGATGTAGAGGACAAAGTTCCTATGCTAGATAATGTTCTCACAAAAGAGCCTTTCTTGAAGGCATTGAAGGCTATGAGTGGGAGGGCACTTGAAGGCATTCCATTGTTTAGTGCAAAGATGGAGGTAGATCTAGTTATAAAATGGATATAAGGGATAGAAAACCATTTTGAATGTGATTGCATCATAGAGGCATAGAAAGTCAGGGTGGAAAAATCAAGATTGAGAGGCTCTACTCTAACATGGTAGAAATTCATTCAGGGAAAAAGGGAAAAAGAAGGTAAGAAATAAATCTCTTCATGGAAAGGGGTGGTTCTTAAGGTGAGAGAAGCATATATACCAGAGGATTATGAAATTTAGTTACACCAAAATAGGCATAATCTATGGCAAAGGGATCTTGATGTAAGTTCCTACACTAAGGAGTTTCAAAATATTTTCATGAGGTCAATTGTGGTAGAGGATACCTTAATGGCCTAAAGTGGAACATTCAAGAAGAGACGATGCTTCTTAGTCCTAAAATAATGTATCAATACTATCAATTGGATATAAAGATTGAACAAAAGAACAAAAGACAGCATGACTAGTCCTCCAAAGGTAGAGGTAGAGGAAGAGATCAAAGAGGTCATAGAGGTGGACACCAAGGTAGAGGGAGTGAAACAAGAAATAAAGGAGAGTATAAGTATGCAAATCATGGAAGTGAAATTACTTCTAGAGGAGACCATGGAAGAGGTAGAGGATCTCAAGGGGGTCCCAATAGAGGAAGAGCTATAGGAAGAAGTACCTCATACTTTGCTACCATGAAGTGCTATAGCTATAGATATTTAGGTCATCCAGCTTATAGGTGTCCTAAGAAGGCATCCTCTTCTAATAATGATAAAAGGATTGAATATGCTCAAGAAGACACATCAAGTGTCAAGTCACTTAAGATCAACCCCATTGAATCAAAAATGGGGGAGAACCTAATTTTTAAGAAGTTTTTGGTTAGACAACCTATGAAGGAGGAACCAAAGCAAAGGAAAGCCCTTATTCAAAATAAGGTGCAAAATACTTGGAAAAGTTTGCAAGGTTATTTAGGATTTAGAGTCCCCAGATAACATAGTCTCTAAAGAGGTAGTGAAGAAGCTCAAACTTGAGAAGGTACCCCATACCAATCCATACAAGGTGACATGGTTGAATAAGGTTCAAAGTGTCCCGGTGAATGAATAAGAATGGGTGGAGTTCTCTATTGGTGGATACAAGGATAAGTTGATTTGTGATGTCTTGTCTTTGGATGAATGATATCTCCTATTGGGAAGACCATGGAAGTATGATAGAGGTATCATTGATGATGGGAAGGAAAATGTCATTTCTTTTAAGAAGGATGGTAGACATTGAAAATATAATCGTTGATGGAGGATAAAGCACCACAAGAAAAGACCCCTAGCTTTTTGATGAGTAGTGGTAAGGAGTTTTTCAACATCCTACAAAAAGGTGGTGAAGGATATGCTATCATGGTACAACCTAAGGAATAAGAGAAGAGCATGCCAACATCTATACTAAACGAGGTGCATAATGTTCTCCATAAGTTCAAAGACATAATCACTGATGGGACACCTACAACATTACCTCCTAAAATGGCTATTAGTCATTAGATTAAATTTATCCTAGGAGCTTCATTACCAACAAGGAAACCTAAAATCTCACTCTAGAGTATAACCAAGAAGTGGCTAGACAAGTGCAGGAGTTGCTAGACTAGAGATTAATAAAGAAGAGAATTAGTTATTATGTAGTACTGGAGTGGCATTAACATCCAAGATAGGTGGTAAGTGGAGACTTTGTACTTATTCTAGGGCTAGTAATAGGATCGCAATCAGATATAGGTTTCTTATACCTAGGATTGAGGATTTTATGGATTGTATAGGAGGATTTAGGTATTTCACTAATTTTAATTTAAAAAGTAGCTACTATCAAAATAAGATTCAGGAGGGAGATGAATGGAAAAAAAAATTCAAGGCCATTGAAGGGTTATATAAGTGGAGTGTTATGTCATTCAGGCTTAAAAATGCCCCTAGCACATGCATGAGGTTAATGAATGAAGTGCTTAAGGATTACATTGGTAGGTTTGTGGTTGTGTACCTACATGACATACTCATCTTTAACAAAGCTAAAGAGGAATATATGAAACACTTGGAGATTGTGCTCAAAAGATTGCATGAAGAGGAGTTGTCTATCAACTTGGAAAAGTTTGAATTCCTCAAGCGAGAACTTGTATACCTAGGATTTGTAGTATCACAAGGTCTATTTAAGATGCACCCAAGATAGGTTGAGGCTATCTTGAATTGGAAAACACTTACCATGGGGATAGAGGTAAGGAGTTTCCATGGGTTAGCTCAATTTTATAGGAAGTTTATAAGGAAATTTAGTGGTATTTGTGGACTAGTGTTGGACACCATCAAAGGTGGATTGAAGACCAAATTCAAATGAAATCTTGAGGTAGGAAGAGCCTTTAAAATATTGAACAAGAAGTGGCTACCCAACGTATCCTATTGTTGCCTAGTTTTGAAAAATTGTTCACATTCGAGTGTGATGCAAGTGGAGTTGTAGTAAGGGGAGTATTAAGTCAAGAAGGCATACCTATAGATTTCTTTAGTGAGAAGCTCAATGAGGCCAATAAGAAGTACTCTTCTTATGACTTTGAGTTATATGCTCTAGTGCAGTCATTAAGGAAGTGGAGACATTACCTCCTACCTAAGGAATTTATGGTGTTTACTAATAACCAAGCACTTAGCTACATCAACTCTAGGGAGAAGTTGAGAAATAGATACTTAAAGTGGATGAAATACCTACAATATTTCATATTCACTATTAAGCACAAGAAGGGACAATTGAATAAGGTGGAAGATGCACTAAGTAGAAGAATGTTGACATTACAAGAGGTTGAATTGCATAAAATTGGCATAGAAAGTATCAAGGAAATCTATAAGGGTGATGAAGATTTTTTTGAAGCAAATAAGGTATGAGCTAACTTTCAAAATCATTTTCATATTCATTTCTCTAAATATTCTTTACAAAGTGGGTTGTTGTTTAAGGGGAATAAATTATGTGTTCCTCAAGGTTCAATGAGAGACAACCTTATTCAAGAGAAGCACATGAAAATCTTAGTGGCCATTTTGGTGTTAAAAAAATATTGGAGTTAGTTTAGAGGTTCTACTATTGGCCCAAGTTGCTAAGAGATGTCAAGAAGTATGTAGAGCAATGTGTAGTGTGTATGAAAGAAAAAGGGGGAGCCAATAATGTAGGTAATAGGAATAGTCTAGGGTAGTGTAGGTAGATGATACCTACTCCTTGAAATAATCTACTTACACAAGGTTAACCCTAATCACTTAGAGATAACTTTCCCTTTGACCAACCTACCCATTTAGGCTTGCATACTAGTTTGAAACTGCTTTCTAGGCCTCCCAAAATGAATTTATTATGTTACAAGGGTTAGAGGCTCTTCATAGGGTTATTTGGTATTAATTACATCCATCTTTCACAACCTATTCATTAGCTTCCTATACAATCTCTTCAAAACAAGGGAAAACTTCTTTTTGGCCTGATAGCCCCTAATTAGCCCTCCTAATGGACTAATATTAGATTTTTGAAAATATTTCCTTAAAAAGGTCCCAAACTAATCCTAGTTAAAGATACCCTTTTCAAGGGCCTCCAAGATTCATAAAGTCTTAGGTTCCCAAGTTACACCAAATGCCCTAATCCAAATTTTGAAGGTTTGCTAGGGTTTGACAACATTTTAAACCAGTCTAAAGTAAATTTTCCTTTTCTCCCACATTAGAGAATTTAAATACTTTTCCATGCACCCATAGTATATTTACTTAATTCTTCCTCCATCCTTTTCACCCCATTCCATCAACTTTGCTTCACCCTTGTAAGAAAATTTCCTTCCTTGTTTTAATTTCTACTCAAGAACAACTTGTTTGAAGATGGCTTTGGAAAGTTAGCTACAATTTCTTGAAAGTTTTTATCCATTGCTTAAATAGAAGGTGGAATAGGAACCTTTTAGGATACCAAATCTACAACATTAAAAGTAGTGGATATGCCCATATCTGCTGGAAAATCTACTTGATATGCATTGGCTCCATACTATTGATATTAAGGTCAATTTGTCTATTAGTGACTCAACACTTAATCAAAATGGTTATATTTCTACCAAGATCTATAGCCTCTACCAAGATTATCATTTAGTTTGTAGTGTTAACCAAGTGATTCAGTTGTTCCTAAGCCAAGTAGTCAGAATATAGTGTTTACCAAGCACCTGAGTTAGTTTGCAATGTTTGCTAAACTACACAATGTTTATTGACCTTCATAGTCAGTGTACAGTCCAAATCGAGCGTAGTAGAGGCTACTAAGCTATTTAGTGGAAGTGAAGAATATAATAATATTAACCAAGCTTGTAGTGTTAACTAAGCTCTAAAATGTCTACTAAGATCATAGTGTTAACAATGTGAATCTAGTGTTGATCAAGTCATGCAGTGTCAATCAAATGATTCAACAACTATTGAGTTTCTCAGTATTCATTAAGTCCCACAATGCTAACTAAGTTCAATCTACTTGGAAGTGATTAGTATGGAATAAGCTTCAAGTTCAACCGACTTCCAAAGTTTGTTGTTGATAGTTTTTGCCGTGTATTAGAACATCACTGAGTTTGTCTTCAAAACTTGAGTTATAGTAGTTGGGGTAACTTTGTGAATTATGATGAAATTGGTATTATAGCCAATTTCAGTAAGTTGTGATTTGAATTGGTATATATGTAATGCATTCTATCACATCCAAACAAGAATGTGAAAAAGTATATAGTGAGTAGGAGTGCAAATTAAAGAAGGCTACAAGTTATATAAGGAACAACATAGATTTATCTATCATAGTTAGGTGATCATTGTAATTCAAGAAATCTCATTTAGCAAATTAGAGTTGTAGATTAAAGATCAGCCACTGGTTTATCCTAACAGGTGCATCAGTCAAATCCTCTAATAGGTTAGACTTAATAGTCTTTTGCTAAATCTCTTAACTAGGTACATACTTCATTGTATGTTTGTAAATCTTTTAACAAGGTGAACCTCATAGTTCTTATTGCTCCTAATAGAAAAGATCACTAAAAGTGGTCAATTGTAAGCCTTAACATTTTAAATTTATACTATAGTACTAAAGCTTGTGGGTATCATCCCCACCCAAATTTTACTTTCTAATTAGAAGGTTTCTATGTCACCATATCTTGTGTCAAAGTGTTATGAATTTTTTATTGCTTTCATTCTTTTATGCATTCAATTAGATCAAAATATTATATGAAGGATTAATTAGTGAAGTAAGATAAAGTTTTATTGGTTCCTAATTCACCCCTTTCCTCTTAGTAGCCTTGCCTACCTTACATTTCCAAAAATTGGTATCAAAGCATTTGGTTCTCACATTAGAGGCAATGGAGGTATACAAGCTAGATAAGGCTATTGACAATGAAAAGTTGGATCTAGAATTGGCCATTGGACAACTCAAGAAAGAAAAGGAGTAACTCTCTCAATCATTTAAAAGAAGGAAAGTCTTGTAGTACAAATGAATGACAATCTCTACACTAAGGAAAGAATTGAAGACATATGTCCAAAAAGAAATTTTGATGAAGCTAATGAAGCAATCAAAGACCTATTAAAAAAAAACTCCAATCTTCAAGAAGAAGTCAAAAATTTGAAAAGAGAGCAAGAAATCTAGTCAGTCAGATTATGTCAAGTCATGGAAGAAAACTACAAAGCCAAAGAAGAGATAGAAGAAAAGAACAATTAAATTCAACAACTATCCCTTCAAAAAGTAGACTTCATTGATAAAATCACTAGTGCAAATGAAGAGCTTATGAATCTAAGATCATAGAATGAAAGATTGCAAAATGATCTCAGCATTGAAAATAAAACCTATGAAAAAATGATGAAATCTTAGGAAAGCATGAATCAATTGAATGAACAAAGTTAGTATAGACACAAAGGCAAAGCTAGAATAGGATATACAAAACAAGGTGAATAATCTTAGCAAGGAGCTCAAAAAAATAAAAGTCCTACTTACAATCATTATAGTAAGGTAGGTCATACATCAAACAAATGATGAAGTAATGGAAAAGAAAAAATTAATGAAAAGTGTTATAGTTACAACAAGCATAGTTATAGAGAAAGTGAATGCTTAGAGAAACCTAAGTTTGAAGGTAAATGTCACAATTTCAAGAAACAAGGACACAAATATTTAGAGTGTAAAACCAAGAAGTGGTACCCAGCATAAGAAATTTTGAAAGAAATTTTTTGGATGGGATTATAATACATGGTGTAAATGTCACTACTATGGTTAATTTGGCACATTGGAACAAACTGTGTGAAACATCACATGAGGAAAAGAGATACTACAAAAAGATTTTTTATTTGTATAGAACTTAGACATCTTTCCAAGAACTATATGAACACAGGAAGAATTGAAGATGAAAAGAAAGCCAAACTTGACAATATCATAAAACAAATGAGGAAACAATGGGTACCAAAATCTCTAGAGAATGAAAATAAAAATCATGAAGTGAATGACACCTAAGTGAATGAGTTGGGTGGCACAATAATTTCAAGTTAGTTCCCTATGGAGATCACTAGAATTGTGATT
Source organism: Cupressus sempervirens (assembly GCA_028749045.1). Lineage (NCBI taxonomy): Eukaryota > Viridiplantae > Streptophyta > Pinopsida > Cupressales > Cupressaceae > Cupressus > Cupressus sempervirens. The sequence goes on along the minus strand of CM053790.1, from coordinate 824,411,016 downwards.
CATAAATGTCATCTAACATCAATTCCAGCTAGCAAGAAGAAAGATCCATATCAACATTCAAGATGCACAGGGATGACTGCGCATGATGAGAAGCAAAAGACCCTAGTGAGTGTGTGTTGGTGTTTTAACCCCAATTTTAAAATTTGATAGCTTGGTCCCCTTGATAACTTTTTCATATTTTTCCTCTTAGTCTCCCCTAATTTGCGTTGAAAAATGCTTTATGGAGTCTTGTTTCAAGAGGGAAATGTTTAGATTGATTGTTATAACAAAAAATCTAGTAATACATATGCCAAAATTTGAGATTGAGAAAATAGTTTTAGATTGTACAAGGTGGTTCTAAACCTCTTTGTGCCTACTAAATAGATTTTAGTGATTCAATGGTTTAGAGTTTGAGTTTGCAGAGCCCAAATTCCAACTTCATTTTTAGATGTATACCATTTTCAGACTTGGAATGTGAATTTAGACTCAAATTCATTGGTTAGCTTTGGAAAATGTTCAAATGGTTCAAAGGGTACAAAGGGTACGAAGATTCAATATGCTTTTCAAATGGATTCATTGATTTGATATGGCTCAGCAGTTTGAAGCTCAAATGCAGATCCAAGTCAGAATTTGATATGAAGATTTAGATATCTTAGTTTGAAGTTCAACTTCAAATTTAGAGTTCAACTGAAAGACATGATTATGGGTGTAATTTAGTGATTCAAGAGTTTCAACAATTCAAAGATTTAGTTTGAACAACTATAACAAAATTTTTATAAACTAAAAATTGGGTCTCAGTACGGAGGTCATAACTTTCAAACCCATTGTTGGATCATGCTTAGCTTTGGATATGTGTGAATAAACATTATTTTCTAAATTGATACAAGATAATTTTCAAAAAATTTCCTAATTTTTGAAATACATATGATTTTTCACAACACTGTCAAATCAGCACTAATAGTCACAGAATGCAAATTACAAAATATTAGTCATATTTTGGGCGCAATATTTTTCAATCCAACTATTAGATCAAGACTCATTTTAGATATGTCTTGGAAAACCTAATACTATAAATCTTCTCCAAATATTTTTATCAAATTCATTATGGATCCAAAGTTATGGGTTTCTAAGTGTGGCACTATCGAAATCGACACTAATAGTCACAATATGTAAATCATAGAATATCAATCATACTTCAAGGGTCATAAATTTTATTCTAGTGTTGGATTTGTCTAAATTTTTAATATTTTTTCACCAACCTAATTCTATAAATAATTTCCAAATGGTTTTTTTAGATCTATTACAAATCAAAAGTTATGACCATTTCCATGAAATATCAAAACTATCATGACAATTGTGAAAAGATGACAACATTTCATCACTGATAAATACCACATGTCAAAGTCTTCTTATAAACATTATAAAATGATATCCATAAAGTCTTAATTATAATTCTTATAAATAATTTATGTTATAGAAGGATAAAGGAAAGTGCCCATGAACAATGATCAAAGGAAAGGAGATTTAATTTATGATAATTTCCAAGAATTAGTTGCTTGAACTAAATTGAAACCGACAAGAGAAAAGATAAATATACCTGTGTATGTGAATTTGGTGATGTTAGGAAAACAATGAAATAAACAAAGCATTCACAAAACCAAACTAACAAAACATATAAAGAGAGACAAAGTGAGGTCCTCAAGTGAGAATATGAGCTATGGATAGGCTCTCTCAATCAGAGATTTTTTTAGTGGCTATTATTTGCCAATTGGCTGATATGTCCTAATTGGGCTATAGAAATTGGCTAAAAAAACACCGTATACTAGTTGACCGGTTCGCCCAAATTTTATAAAATACTCATATAGTGGTCGGAATGTTTGCCACTATTATTACATAATTTCAGTTTGGTAGTTGGTTTGTTTGCTCATATTTCTCTTTAATGTTTACTGTTATTCACCACGAAATTAATTGAGTGTCTCTTTCGACGATCATCATTTGCCAAATTCCCATTTTTCTATGTGAATTTTTTAAATTTATGAGTGACACTGTACTCCACAGACAAGTACAACTTACCTTGATATGTGTCAACATTTTGGTGACTACCTTGACAATTCTTCTTCCTTCAAGAAATGTTGGTCGAAATTAAACCTCAGCCATTGATCTTGGATCATCAGACGGTCTGAGTTCTCAAATAATACATTTAATATAATTACATTTCAAAACATAATTCGCCATCAATATTAATAATGTTATTAAAAACAAAAATTATAATCGCCATTATTTTATAAAAATTGTCTAAACTATTAAAAAAATTTCCACCAAATATCCATCGATTGACACATAATTTGCCAACACTATTAAATTTTTTTCACCCAAATGACATGTGATTCACCACAATTTTATAAATTTTGGGAGAGGGGGATTCCTTAAAGCTATCCCTACTCTTAATGAGGATGATCACTTGATTTAGAGATGTGTCTATTTGATAGGATGTATGCTCAATTGCTTCCAAAGGCTTCAATGGATGTTTGATGGCTTTTTGGTGTGAGTGAGTGAGATTGGTAAAATGGCTTCTCAAAACAGCATTATAAGTTTATGGTAATGGATTTTGCTTAAAATGGCTTGGGAGGGGATTCTTTAAATAGGCAAAGGGCTTGAGGGATCAATGGCTAGGATGGAAGGAAAGGGAAAAGCTTATGGAGGGCTCAGATTGAATGAGAGGAGAGCACATGGATTGTGCTTCCTTATAGCCAATCAAGGAGTGACACATGTCATAGGGTCATTGGTTAGAGAAAGAGGGGTTGAGGGATCAACAAAGGAGGCTCAAAGCTCATAAAGACCCTCATAATGGCTTGTAAGAGCAATAAATGTACTTGTAAGAGTCATTTATGGCTTGTAAGAGCACTTATGGCTTGGTGGTTGGGATATTTTGAGGGGAGACTTTGGCTTGGTTTAGGAAAGTCTTAAGCTTGCTTAGGAATGTGCAAATTATTAGGGGATGGGTTAGGCTTGGGTTAGGATTAGTTTAGGGATGTTAGAGATGTGCAAGTGGATGGTATTGATGAGGGTGGGTGAGTTAGTGGCTAAGCTTAGTTAGTATGGGTGGATGGGGTGGATTAGGCTAAATGGAGGATTTAGGATAGTTTATGGGCTATTAGATTTGAGGGTTTTATTTATTAAAGTGATTTTAATAAATTTGAGATTTGGAATTAGATAGGAGAATAAGATTTAATTGATAAATGATGGGTTATTTGATTTATCAATTAGGGCTATAGATGATTAATTAAATTAATCAGCTAGAGGATGGCAAAGGATTAATTAAAAAGGAATTTAATTAATGATGCCTTTAGAAATAGCTAAATAGGATTACCAAAGTGGTGTAATCAAATTTAGGTGTCTACATTTTGCCCCTCTTTGACATAGTGTTGAGACAACACTATTTCAAAGAAGTTTGAACGAAGACGACACGAGAAAGATGTTTTAGCAACAAGGTTGCCCCAGTCTTGGATAAGAAGAGGAGAGACTAGACTTAGAGATGCCCCCTCAAGAAGGTGGCAGAGAGAGAAGATGAGGCTCAATAGCTTCTTGAAAAGAAAAAGAATTCGAGATGAGCAGAGACACAGATTGGCAAAGAGAAGGGGTTGAATTAGCTCAAACTCTCACTACGAGAAAATGATAAAGGGACGTCAGATGCACAAGCGGAAGCAAGCCTAAGACAATCTAGGATTGGGGGGGGGGGGATGAAGGGGTGGACCACGATAAAAGGAGACCAAGAGGAGGGGATGGATGATGGGAAGATAAAGTGGTTTGGATGGGGGATAATGGAGATGAAGGGAAGTCATGGAAGCAGTTTGAGCGGGGGGAGACTTCAAAGGGAAGTACTACCACGTAGTTGAGCATGAGATTTAATATAGGAAGGTTGGTTAATGGCCAAGGTTACCAAGAACATCAAGGCCTTTTTACCAACTTTCCAGAGGACTGACAAACTGACTCAAAACAAATACACAAGGATTACCCCAACATCGCACATGAATCCCAGAGGAAGCAACATGGAACCAATACTGGGTAATCCACAAGCAAAAAATAAAAATAAAAAAAAGACCTGATCAAGACCTTGCACTCGAATTGCCCCATTCATAGCACACCATGATATAAAAGATCGTGGTGATTGTGAGGAGGGAACAACCCAAATCACTTGGAAGAGATATGTCAAGACCCAAAGGGAAGATGCCAAAAGTAAAAGAAAGAAAAAAGCTAAAAGAGAACTATTTTCCAATGAGATGTGTAGGATGAGGTACTAATAGACCAAGATTAGATAGGAGGAAAGCTCTATCCTACAAGGATCTATCAAAGAGCATCTAACCTAAGGGATCAGGATGAGTGATGCATCTGGCAAGCTGAACTAAGAAAGATAACACTTTGGTGACAGGAGATCGAGCTAAAGGATGCATTGGAATAGCTAACTAAGAGTTGTGTGAGGTGTGCAAGATGTGGAGCAAGGATGAATGGATACGAAAGCTGGGATAGAGACAATGATATGAAGAAAAAGAGGATGGACAAGCTGACAAACCAAGAGATGTTACAAGTGTACAAAGTTGTTGTGTTTTTTTTTTGCGTGATGAGAATTTGTTTGAAGGGTGGGATGACTGAGAGGGGTAGTCAAGGTACCAAGGTGGGGTATAAGGGGTGAAGAGGGGGCTAGAAGGGGCTATTTGTAGTCAGATTGAGGAGGAGATATTGTTGATTAGGAGCTCTGTAGTAGAGATTACGATGGCGAGTATTGGGCAACCAGAGCACTGAGCAGACATAATGCGATGAGTATGAGTACAAGGGATGCCCGATCGATCGGTAGGGTCTAAAACCTCTTCGTGATTTTTGTTTATGCTTTTAGTAGATTAGTCTTGCGAAGGCAAAAATGCACTCCCGCAAGCACGAGTCCAACGGGAACGCACGCGAGATCAGCAGGATCGCGATCCCACAAAAAATAGCATCGGGTGGGAGTGATGCAGGGGTTTAAACAAGAATTTATAAGAAAGTGATCACAAGGTGGGAAATTATGTGAGAATGGGGTAGAGTCAGTAGGATCGCGTCCCCATAAAGAGGAACATGATTTAGGTAGCAAGAATGCGTCCCCATGCATTAAGGGTTTTGCGCAGTGAGAAAGTGGAAAAAAGGGGATAGTGTTGGAATGTGATCTTGTGAGATCAAGGATTGGTGGGATTGCCAGGTGTAGAGACCACAGGAATGCGCTAGCAAGATTGGGGTAAAAGGTCAAGGGTTAGAGCAGAGTCAACATCACGATCCCGCTGGAAGATAGTTTCTCAGGAACACGGGAGGTTAGGCTTCGCAGGAACACTATTTCTACGAGAACATGATTTTTGCAGAATAAAGGCAAAAAAAGTTGGGGAGGGTGGGAGGATAAACAAGGAGATTAAAAAAATTGACATTTGGATTTTCTTTGGTGGTATGCAGTGGTCGTTGGATGCATTAGTATCACGGAAGCAGTGAGTAGTAGTGTTGTGCATTGGAGAGACATTGACGCCAGCCGACTGGGTGCAGATCGAGGTGGTCAGGCTAGGATACCTGGCGAGGTTGCCCCATACCCACACCTACATGATGATGGTCACAGTGTTGTATGAGAGATGGCACAGTGAGACAATAACGTTCCACCTACCGATAGGGGAGATGACGGTGATGCTGGAGGATGTGTACTACTTATTCAGATTGCCAGTGCGAGGGATGCCAGTCATTACGACTAGAGAGATGATAGCAAAGGCAGCCATGCAAAGACTAGTGGGGCCTAGAGTGGAGTACAAGATCTAGAGGGGATAGTTTGCACTAGACGAGCATCTTGATCGCATGACAGTGGAGAGGTAGATCTACTTCTATGTGCTGGGGCTAGTTTCGAGGTACATTGCTGCAAATATAGGTGGAATAGGGGTTACACTGGCATTGATTCTTGTAGTGATGCAAATTGTGGATGTGGGACAACCAGCGGCATGGGGTTCTCTGATGTTGGCTGAGCTATATTAGGACCTACATCAGATAGTGTACCAGGGCGATGGCCGACAGGGGAGGAGTATTGGGTTCCCTGCACTTTTACAGGTATGGGCGTGGAAGCATATCATAGTGCTCAGGCCATTGGGGCACAGAGATAGGCAGCCAGAGGAGCCAGTGGCATATAGCTAGTTTGAGCCATTGACATACCACCACATGGATTCAATGGATTACTAGAGAGTGCAGATTGATGAGATAGTGACAGTGGCATGGAGACCATACATGGGCTCGGGACCATGGGTAGAGGAGGGAGAGTAGCTCCCATACACCATTTCTTTATGTTTTGTGTTCGAGAGATGGGAGTATGTGGTAGAGCAGTATAAGCCAAATAAGGCACTATGGCAGTTTGGGTGGCAGCAAGTGGCATTAAGAGATCCGCACTAGTATCAGCAGGTCACACATGAGATGGTGTTGATGTACGGGCCAGCCCTGCGGAGGTATGGGTTGTTGAGGGCATGGAGAGAGTTGGAGCCGTAGCAATGGGATTGGTTTGGCGGGGTAGCAGATGCAGGCTCCACGTAGGAGAACCAAGATACTTTTGTGAGGTCGAGACTAGTGGGGAGAGCACAGGGCACGAGGACGATGGTGGTGGTAGGGGAGCTAGCTTGAGCAGCCCAACAAGGGCAGTATGTGGCGAGGGAGTTGCGGCAGTGAGCAATAGCGGTTACACAAGAGGAGGAGCCAACCCAGTAGAGGAGGAGGGTGGAGGGGAGGAGAAGAGAGCTCAGCCAGAGAGGAGAGCAGAGGAGAGGGGAGCCCAGCCAGAGAGGAGAGGAGAGGAGGCACAGGGGTGATAGAGGGCAACAAGGGGAGAGGCAAGGGGATCATCTTCTGGGGGAGGAGATGATGGATTGGTAGGTTGGTATGCCTTGCTAGAGTAGTCACACGTAGTGATGAGCCAGCTGCTCCAAGATACATAGTAGGAGAGAGATCAGCTCCGGGTAGAGCGGGATCAGTTTAGACAGGAGAGAGATATAGCCCAGGGGCAGTAGACAGGGTAGGGGTGGAGGTGGGGAGGCTACAGACGGAGGTGGGCTGGGTGGAGAGGAGGTTGGATGCCATGACTGTGGAGCGACAGGGGGTGCAGGCTAGACTAGATGCCCTCTAGCAAGAGTGAGATAGGCTGGTGGTGGAGGTGGTGACCTTACAGGCATAGGTGGGAGTGGGAGGGGGTTTGGATGAGCTATGAAGACTGTGAGCAAAGATGGAGGAGTTGAGGGAGAGGGTTGGATTCTACTGGGGGAGGTACCATGCCACAGTGTCAGCATTACACATTGAGCACTACAGGAAACTTACGCAGTTAGGGACAGCAGGTACCCACACAGGGATGCAGGGAGGAGAGAAGAGTGGATGGAGCACTGGGGGGAGAGTACAGGCGGGTCTTAGTGCATAAGGCAGAGTCAGAGGGTAGGGCTGAGCCAGGGGCATGGGATGAGAGAGGAGGAAGAGAGCTCTTGGATAGGGGGAGGATTGATGAGGCCACCACCTCTACCACCACCAGTGTCAGGGGCCAAGAGAGGGGCACAGGAGGAGACTGATGAGGCAGGTATGATGGGTTGATCATCAAGGAGCAGGAAACTTTTTGGGATACTGAGTACCGTGTATATATTGACTTTTTGAGACATATGGAGGTTTTGTGCGAGCTCAGACCCATTTGTATGATATGGACATTGTACACTGATGGACTTTTATTCTTTCATTCTTTCATTGATATATAGATTTGATGATTCTAGTGATATATGTGTTATGGACTACTGGTGTTATGTATAGTGGTTAATAGTGATTTTTTGATGGTATTGCTGATGATTGGTGATGTAGAATGTGATATGTGCTCTAATTTTATGATTGTGCTGACAGTTTGTGATGCAAGATGTGATTTTTGATGACATTGTATACATGATATATATGATTTTGATGTGATTCAGCTATGATAGTGCAGATATGATGTGATGTGATTTTGATCTATGATATCACAGATGTGATGTGATTTGATGTGATCCTTGGTGAAATGTTTTTCCTTATGATATTGTAGATTTGATGATGATGAGATTTTTTGTATAATAAATGTGATAGGTTTTTGATACGATCCTAATGATGTGATGTGGCTTATGATGGATGTGATGTGATCTCAGAGAATTGATATCTTCAGAGAGTATTTGATATGATGTTGTATGATGATAAGTACAAACTATAAAAATAAGTGACAAATGTAAAATGAATCACCAACTAAAGGATAATCAACAAATGTATGATATGAAAAATGAATACAATGTCATGACATTTATGATATGTTAACACAAACTAAAGATGGATGAAAGATTAAAACAAATGAATTTACAACAAAAGATGAAAATACAAAAAATGAAGTACAACTTTAATGATGAACCTCAATGCTAAAATGAAACCTAGTCTAATAATGAATAACTATAATGCTAAAATGAATCATAATCTAATGATGAGTGACTATGCTAAAATGACTATTAATCTAATGACTGACTATGCTAAAATGACTGATAATCTAATGATGAATGATTATGCTAAAATGAACTAAAAGAGAGAACAATAAATTTATGATATGCTAAAAAGAACACAAACTAAAAGATACACCTAGGATTTATGATAAGCATGTGAGAATAACATAAAAAGACCGAATGCAATGATATTCCACGATATGATAAAAGGATACAAGCTATGATAATACAACATACGAGATTCTAGGAGATGCAAGACAAACAATGATGGTGGAATAGGATAACCAATGCTTTAACTTATGATAGTGTTTTATGAGATAAAAAGTGTTCATAGGAGATACTGACTCTAAGGAGAACAATGTTGGAAAAAGAGTGACCAACAAACTCGCAATCAGGAGGATAGCAGAGATTTTTTAGAGCTAGGATAGTAACTTATGATAGGGATCACATCATGAGAAAGAATAAGGATTGATGTTCAAGGTTTTGAATCAAATGATTCTGAGGCTGGAAAAGTGATAGTTCAAGGGAGAGGGGTGATGACAAGGAGGAAGATACCAGGGGTTTCTAAAAATAAAAGTGAGGTGTAGGGGAAGCTTGAGCATGGGCTACTTCGTGAGGAAGTACCACTATGTAGTGTGAACACTTTAGTTGATATAGGATTGTTAGGGATCTTCCAAGGTTACTAAGAGCATCAAGGCCTTTTTCCCAAAATTCCATAGGACTGACTCAAACAGGCATGCAAGGATTGTCCCAGCATAACACATGAGTCTCAGAGAGATTAGTGTTGGAATGATGCTAGATGATCCACAAGTAAATGACATTACCCAAGTGCATCATGTTTTATTGAAAGATGAAAACATGTTGTAAATATGCAAGGATAATATCAAACTGACTCACAAGAAGTAAAAGACTGTGATCGAAACCAACCTCCTTAGTTGTCCTAGTCAAAACACACCATGATATGAAATGATCATGGTGATCTTGAGGAGGAAACAAAAAAAGATACATGGAAAGAATCAACCAAAAAAGAAACAACACAAGATTCTACAAAGTGAAAAAGGAACCTTTTGTCAAAGGGATCAACTGACGGGTTGCAACAAGACCGGGATAGTATGTACAAGTATGACTAGTTAAGGACATGGGAACTCATGACTAGATAGTAAAACATAGTAGTAGGTATATACATGATGGGGGAAAGCTCAGGATGAGGAGATAGAATTGTTATAATACATGGTTTTGGTTAGGTGGGATTATGTGAAGCGTGATTTATGTACAAGGGTTTGGATATTGTTGTATTCACATAGGTATGATATATGGGAGACAAGGGTTAGTATAGAGGTACGAGACACATGCTATATGGGCTGTATATGCTACACATGGTAAAGTACATGCATAAAAAGAACTTAATAGGGTAGATCTAGTAGAATAAAATAGTGGGATACATCGAGTATGATACATGGGATGCTATAATACCGAAATGAGGTGGGATGTTGGCATAGTGCAAAGTGCTAGAGGATGATGTTGCAAAGCATGTCGAATAACCATAAGGAACACCTTGGAAAAGTGAGGGGAGATGAGTGATATATTATGGAGGAGTGATAAAGGGGTGTGTGTTGGTGATAGATAATGGAAGAGTTGTAGTATACCTAGCGCTTATTTGCTAGGTTTTCACCAGAGACCTATCCAAGGCACTTGAATTGCCAAGTTTTCACCATTGGACACTTTATTTTTATTTTGTGCCTTTTTTCTTTCCTTGATTTTCAAATTATGTCCTTAGGAATAGAATTTCTTGAGGTGAATATTATTAGTAGGATCATTTAGGACTTCACCCTCAAGGGTAGATAGCTGATAGGCTCTTGAGCCAAAAGATGCCGTGACCCCATAAGGACCAAGCTAGGTGGGCTCTAACTTGCCTTTCTTTTCTCTATCATCTTGAACCTTCATATTCTCTCTAAGGACCATGTCCACCTTCCTAAAAACTGTGTGGATGGAATTTCTTATTGAATTTGCACTTGAGGTGACTTTGATAGACCATGAGGTGGTCATAGGCCTGTTGCCTTTTTTCATCAAGTAGATCAAGTTGAGTAAGTTGAGCCACTCTATATTCTTCATTAGATATTTTTCCTCAGAGAGAAATGTGGAGTGATGGGAGTTCAACCTCAATAGGTAGGACTACTTCAGCACCATAGACTAGGGAGTATGGAGTTGTGCCAGTGGTTGTGCAGAATGAAGTGCGGTATGCCCATAGGGAAGGATTAATTTGCAAATGCCAATCATGGCCGAAGTCATTGAAAACTTTCTTGAGGATTTTGAGGAGGGTTTTATTAGTTGCCTCAACCTGACCATTACCTTGTGGAAAATATGGGCTTGAGAAGGGGTGGTGGATGTGGAGGGAAGTGCACAATTCTTCCATATTTAAGTTTTCAAAATTACCTCTGTGGTCTGTGAAAATGGTAGCTGGGATGCCAAAGTGGCATATGATATGATACAATATAAACTTGGACACCTGAACTCCCATGGCCATAACAAGGGAAACTGCTTTGACCCACTTAGTGAAATAATCAGTGACAGTGATTATTCATTTGTTCCCTTTTGAAGAAAGTGGTGTGATAAGACCAACAAGATCAAATCCCTAGCATGCAAAAGGCCATGGTGGTGCAATGGGTTACAAGTCCTATGTTGGAGCCCAGATTAAATTAGCATGTTGTTGATAAGGTAAATGTCATTTCAAAAATTCACATGCATCCTATTCTAGAGTAGGCCAAAAATATCCAGCCCAAAGGATCTATTTTGCTAGCACCATCCTGCTCGTGTGAGCACCACAAAGTCTAGCATGTACCTCTTTGAGAGCCATCGTAGCCTCATTTTGATGTAAACATTGAGAGAGAGTATTATGATAACCACAAAAATATAGGGTTTGGGTGATGATAGTGTAATGGGAAGCTTTGCAAATAAGGTTTTGGCGTTGGATTCATGTGAGGTGAGGAGATATGATACCATTTAGTAGGTAAGCATGAATTTCATGGTACCATGGAGATTGGGGACCAACTAAGATACAGACCCGTGTTGATTCATCATTCTCATATGCAGGTTCATGCAACTGCTCAACCAAGAATTCATACCACGTAGCTTCATGTGGTATTTCCAAGAGAGAACCAATAGTAGCCATAGCATCAGCTACCTTATTCTGGAGTCTAGGTATCTATATGAACTGGATCTGAGTGAAATGCTCCTTAACTTGGTCAACCAGATCTTTTTAAGGTAGTAAATTTTCATCCTTGGTTTGATATTCATTCAAAGCTTGTTTAATGATAAGCTGAGAATCACCATAGACCTGAAGCTCTATGATATTCCATTCAATGGCAATTTTTAGTCTGGAAACAAGGGCCTCATACTCTGCAATGTTATTGGTACACTGGAATTGTAGCTTGAAAGACTTAGGGATATAATTGCCTTGAAGTGTAACCAAAAGTATTCCCACACCAGAGCCATGAGATGTGTAGGAGCCATCAAAATATAGCTTCAAGAGTGATTTTTTTTTATAAAATAGAGGTATTCATCTAGAAATTCCATGATGAGTGGGTGATCTACAACTAAGGGTGCATTAGCCAAGTGATCTACAATAGCCTGGCCTTTGATGGCCTTTCTATCAACATATTGAATGTCAAATTCACTAAGAAGCATAACCCATTTTTCCAGGCATCTGGTGAGTACTGTACGAGAGAGCATATATTTCAATGGATCAATCTTTGATATCAGTTGTATAGTATGACTCAACATGTAGTGATGTAGCTTCTGGGTGGCAAACACCACTGCTAAACATGATTTCTACATTGGTATGTAGTTGAGCTCATAGCCCACTAATGTTCAACTGATGTAATAAATAGCTCATTCCTTTCCTACATCGTCAAGTTGTTCTAGCAAAGCACCTAATGTTGTAGGAGTAGTTTTGAAATACAATATGAGGGGGCACCCTGCAACTAGAGGAACCAAAATAGGTGGATTAGCTAAGTATTGCATGATGAGCTCAAAATTGCACTGGCAATCTGGGTCCCATTTGAAATTTTGATCTTTCTTAAGCAAGTGAGTGAAAGGTTGACACTTATCACCAAGCTGAGAAATGAACCATCAGACTGATTAGAGTTTTCCTCACAAAGAATAAAGGTGCCTGTGTGTCTTAGGAGGAGCCATATCCATGATGGCTTTGACCTTCTTAGGGTCAATCTCAATATCGCGTTGTGACACAATGAAGCCTAGGAGCTTCCCTGAAGTAACATCGAAAACACACTTCTTTAGATTTAGCATGAGATGATATTCTGCCATTCGGTTGAAAACTTCCTTGAGGTGAGATAAGTGATCCAAAGCATTGAGAGACTTGACTAGAATATCATCCACGTAATCCTCAAGTATCTTATGGATTAGGTCATGGAAGATGACCGTCATTGCATGCTGATAGGTTGCCCCAACATTCTTTAACCCAAATGGCATCATATTGTAGTAGAATGTGCCCCATGGTGTAGTAAATGTTGTCTTATGCTAATCTTCTTTTTCTATATGAATTTGATTATATCCAGTGAAACTATCCATTAGTGGTAAGAGTTCATGACCTATCGTGAGATCCACAATCATGTTGATATTTGGTAGGGGAAAGTCATCCTTTGGACAAGCTTTATTAAGATCCCTGAAATCAGTGCAAATTCTGATATCACCAGAGAGCTTGGTAATATGTACCATATTAGAAATCCATTCAAAATAATATATTGGTCAAATTATTTTGGCATCTAGCAACTTCTCTAGCTTTGCTTTGACTAATAAAGCCACTTTGGGGTGCATTTTTTGAAGTTTCTGCTTGACAAGCTTGGCCCCTAGATCCACTGCCATATGGTGTATAACTAATTTGGGATCCAACCCTAGCATATCCTAATATTCCCATGCAAAGTGGCCTATATTTTCACGAAGAACTTCAAGAAGAAGATCTATTTGTTCAGGTGGTAGAGAGGCTGCGATGTATGTGATATGTGGTATCTCTGTCAGACTAATGTTTAGAGGTTGAGTTTCTTCTGTCAAAACTGAACATATAGGAGGTCAATGCTCTTGTGGGGGGAGGATGAAATCTCCATCCTCAGGTGCCTCTAAGAGGTTTTCATTTTTGGATACATCCTTTATTTTTGTTTCATTTTTTGAGTCACCCAATGGCGCTCCAGAGGAGTTTTCACCATGGGATGTTTTTCTTTTATCTTTTTGCTTTTTTTCTTTTTGTAGAATTTCACTTTTGTGACTAGAGATTTCCTCCTCCCCGAAGTAATTTGTAGGATCTAGCTTGTAGACATATGCCGATGGTGGAGGTGGTCGTTTATGTGGCATTTTTGCCCCCATGAATTTAAGGAGTGTGTGCTCGATAAAGAACTTGTCAACATAAATGACACTTGGTTGATCCCAATCTATGAGTTCGGGGTGAGCGAGGGGGAGGTCTATGAGATTCAAGGATAACTAGCAGAGCACAAAGGCTCCAAGGATTATTTCATCAAGGAAAATATCGTCGTAAGCTTTCTTTTCAACTTCGTCAAGGATGTCTTCAACCTCAACAAGAGTGCTTTGGATGTTCATAAAGGCATGGCCTTCCTTTTTAGTGCCCCCAGTTGCAGGAGTCCATAGCCCAAGCCTTTGGTTTTCTTCCCTTGGTGTGCTTCTATAAGCTATCTCATATCTAATTCCTGGTAGCCTAAATCACCTCCTTGATAATCCCATTGCTCAGTGGCCAAGCGATGTGACCATGGATATTTTTGTTTAAAGTGATCAAGAAGTGCTTCACTTTTAGGAGGTGGCTCTTTGTATAACCATGTGTTAATGTCTAGTGTGTTTTCTACTTCGTCAAGGATACCTTTGGTGAAAAATGTGGTAGGGCCCAACTGGTGAAGTCGAGAGGTGGTTTGTGGTATAGGCCCTTGATGTATTGGGCATCCTTGAGTATGTGGGTCAAGTGGTAGAGCACCAACAACAAAAGCATATGTGAGACTATACTCACCACAACCTTGGTAGTTGATCTTAATTGTGGAGAGAGTGGAGGCTAAAATGGTGTCTGGATCATGGCAAGTTCTAGAGGAACTAGCCGTGGTGGTCCCAATTTCAATCCAAGGATAGTGATTGGCGTATGAAGCTTCAACTGCATTGCAATAAACAAAGGGTTTAGGATCTGTGTGGATGGTTATCTCAGTGCCATTATGTGGAAATTTGATGCACTGATGATATGTGGATGGAACAGCCTTCATGGCATGAATCCATGGATGACCAAGGAGGATGTTATATGGCTGGATTAAGATCAACTACATGACAAAGTGTTTCTTGAGTGGCTAGGCTAACTCTGATAGGGAGCAAGATGGTTCCTTCAGTAGTATGCTCCAAATTGTCATATGCCTTGATGGTGATCACCTCATTGATGATATCTACCTCAATATATCCTGCCTGCTTGATGAACTTTAGATTACATAGGTTTAGAGCTGATCCATTATCTATCATGACACGTTTAACTGCAAAGTCAGAAACCATAACAGCAATGCACAGTGGGAGGATGTGATCGGGTTCAACTACTACGATATCAATATTTTTGAAGGATAAGGTACATGAGGCTGAAAGATGGCCAACCAAGTTGTGAAACTTAGTGGTGTTAATGTTAGAGGGGACACCAGACTCATGTAGAGTGTTGTCAAGAATCTCTTGATAAAGTGGGCTTGTCCATAAGAGATCCAGGATGGAGATCTGGGCCGGCGTGTTTCCAAGGTGTTCAAAAATGTTATACTATGGCCATAGTGAAGTGATTCTGATGGAGATGCTCAATATGGAGGTGGTCATGCTGATGGTGGTTTGATTTGTGTGGATACAGGTGGACCAGCTATATTGAGTCGTGTTTGACGGGTAACAACTGCACACTGAGTGTCTGGGCCTCTGATATTGATCACATTGATAGATGGTTCAACTTGGGATATGCAACCAATTAAGCTACCATATTCTAAGTATGCTGAGGTATAATTTTGAGATTTGTCTCTGTTGTCACCTTGTTTACCCAGAGCATTGTTGGGTTTGTTGATAAGAAGGTTTGCAGGTGCCTTTCCCAAGTTTGTGTCATGAGGAGGGAAAGCATTTTGATACATCATTAATCCTACATTAGGTGAGGGTTGTGCCCCTAATGTGATCTCTTTTTGTTCAATGAGGTCTTGTACATAATCCTTAAGCTGCATGTATTTAAGGGTAGTGTGCCCTTTGACACGATCGAATTTGCAATACTTGTTATCTTTGTACCAGGATGCTCTAGACTGATTGGGTTCCAAGGGTTGCATTTGTGGATATCGAACAAGGTTATCTTTCGCCAATTTTTTGAAGATTGTATCAAGAGGTTCCCCCAACAGGGTGTATGTTCATGGTTGTCTCTAAACATAGGGTTTATTACCTATTGACAATGTGATAGCATTAGTTTGATTGTGAGGAACAGGTATTTGCTGATGAGTTTGCACAGATGGCTGGTGATACGCAGGAGGTTGTTGTTGATAAGTTTGTTGTTGGTAAAATGTGTTGGGAACACTGGTAGCTGCCCCAACAATATGGACCTGTCGAGTATCAGTAGCACCATCTATCACTGTATTCTTTTTTTTGTTCCAATATCAGGTTTTGTCATTGCTTGAACTATTGTCCTAGGTGTTTTCTTTGTACAATCTAATGACACCATCCTTAATGAGGCCTTTCTTAAGGCCCATTCCTTTTTCTTTGATGTCCTTGTATGTTTGGAAATAGTTCATAACCATATGATGAGCGAGGCTAGGGTGTGTGTTGTTTATGAACATCTTGACAAGATGGCACTCAGGGATGGTGCAAGAGATCCTTGTTGTGAGGATCTGCCAGCGTTGCAGGTACTCTGTAAGACTTTCTCCTCCCTTTTTTTAAGTGTGGACAAGGTCTACTATAGATAATTTAGTTTCAACAAGATGGGTATACTGAGCAACAAAGGCCTTAGAAAGTTCTGCAAAAGTTTTAATAGTACCTTGAGGGATACGATAGAACCTTTCCAAGGCTGGTCCTGCTAGGCTCCTGGGAAAGAGCCACATGAGGAACACATCATTATAAGCTACCTCCTGACAATGCATATAGAATTCCTTAACATGTGTGACTGGATCACTCTTCCCCCTAAATTTTTCAAACTTGGGGATCTTGAAATGTTTAAGAAATGGAGTAAATGTGATAGTCATATCAAATGGATATGGGCAATCATTTTCAAATTTGAAAGTTTTGGTGTCTGTCCCATCCTTGAGAGCTTTGAGAGCATTTTTCATCTCTTCCCATTCAAACTTTATAGGTGGAGGAGCGGGTGCCCCCAATCCAGGTGCCCCCAATGTAGGATATGTGCTAGAATCTGAAGTGTGATATGGAGAACTCTGATGACCATATGGCATCTGTGGAAAAATGGTTTGCATAACTAACAGAGTGGATGCTATGGTTTGCTGGAAGGTGGTTTGTGCATACTGTTGCATCTGCTAAGGTGGGTGTGGTAGATAACTATGAGGTTGTTGCCCTATGAGGTAGTTTTGTGTGGGTGCTTGGACATACTGTTGATGTGAAGACTGTGGCTAAAAAGGTGGTAATATAGATAATTCTTGTGCTATGCTCTGGGAATATATGCCATGCCCAATATATGTGGGTTGTGCGCCTGCTTGAGAGTAGGACTGATTTGGAGTAGGTGCAAGGTAGTTATATTGTGGCAAAGTGTTTACTGTAGGGAACTGCAGTGGTGGTGGATTTGGGCTATTTCCTAGAGGTGGCATGGAGAAAAAGTTGGTGAGGGGTGGGAGTGAATAGCTATGTGAAGCAATGGATGACAGTGTCGGAGGTGCGGACATGACTGCAGTGCTAGGGGGAAGACTAGTGATAGGTGCTTGTGTTGTAGCAATATTCCAAGGTCCCAAAGGAAAAGTGGTAGAAGAGCTTTGGCTAGTTACAAAAGGGTTGATAGTAAAGTTTGGTGGGATGGAGGATGAGGTATTGGACCCTAATGGTGGTATTTGAGTAGAAAATAAACTAGATGTGATATGGGGTGGAAGTGAAAAGGTAGTGTTGCTAGATGCAAATGGAGGATTTGGTGGAGCGGAAAAATGAGTGGTGGAAACAGATGCAAATGGTATACTTGAGGTTGGTTGAGATGTAGTATGCACTAATGGTTGAATGAGAATGGGATGAGTGTTATGTCGAATGGGAACCGACACCTGGGTCAAGGGGATATTTGGGTCTGCTAGTTCTACCTGAGGTGGTTGCCATCCAAAAAATGGGTGAGTAGGATCTGTTATGTTGATAGGTGGTGGACATCCAAACTCAAAGATACCAACATTGTCTCGTAAGAAATTTTCCATGATGGTTTCCTTGTTGGAATCTATGATGGCATTTACAATAGTAGCATGACTAGGTTGGTTCATGAAAGCCTCAATATCTATGGATGATCCTGGTTCTTCTGGGATTTGCAGTGGTGGGTTTGATGGTGTCAGAGATACTATAGAGTATGACTAAGCTTGGGATGTGTTACCACTATGACTAGGATCCATGTCCTTTTTTTGTGTGTGCCTACCAAAATGTGTGGTGGGTGGCATGAAAGGATGCTTCTCCTAAAGATGCAAATGCAGCGAGGGATGATACTAAGGGTGTCTAAAGGATATGGTGCTAAGTGCAAGAAGCTTGCATTTTCCTAAAATATGAATATGGGAAATCTGATGGTGATGCAAAAAAAAGTGTGACCCTAACCTTTGGCTCAAGGTGATGTGGGACACCAATAACAACCTGTTCCTAGAAAAGTGTTGTGTTTCAAGGATACTTAAGATGATGAGAGATGAGATGCAAAAATGTTTCTAAGTGAGTGAGGAAATAATGCTAAGACTTTAACAATGCAGGTGGACGATTCTTCTTCAACAACCCAAGATGAAAGGAGATGGTCTAACCTCAAATGCTTGAATGGGATAGTGCAATTCCTAGATGAGAGACTAAACTTATAAGTTTGTAAGTGTGTGCAGAAAAAGGAAGGACCTAATCAGAATGAGTAATAGTAGAGTTGTCGATAAGGCTCGTATTAACACCACGTCGAAGGGTTAGGTTTTGGATTTTGTAGTCCCATTTAGTTTGCAATGCTACCTCAGCTCCGTCTTTCTCAATTTGATCCAATTTGGCAATCCTAGGGTTAGGGGTATGCTTCTTATGCTCTACTTCGATTTCCCTATAGGCTGGTATTTGAGGAAGCTTAGCCTTCTTAAACTTAGTCTTGGGATGGCTTGACATGAGATATTTCCAAGGATTAAAATCACAACCATGGGGTTTTTGGAGGTAGTGACTGCGCTAAGTTCCCTAAGCTAGGATTGACCAAGTTTGACAAACATTCATTCAACAAGTAAAAGATCAAGCAATAGATAGGAACAACCAGATAGAAGTTGTGATTCCCAGAATGTGATACTTGCACCAAGGAGTGTGTATGTTTTTACAAATATTTCTAACAATCACTTCAAGCACATGAACATTGTAGATGGTTGGCTACAAAGATGATAGTTGGTTTATTTAGGGAGTCCTTGATATACGCAAGGTACGTGAGGCCCAAATTCTTAGATGATACCAAAAAGATGTCACACAGCCAAGAGGAGCGGTAACCCACTTCTCCTCTTTCACTTCTCAAGGGTATAAAGTTCCTTGAGGCTTAGCCCGAGTGACATAATCTTGATCCCAAGAGAGGTTTCTTTGGATTCACCTCCTGATCTTTATACTCTACCGGAGCACTAGAGTTGAGGTCATCCCAAGGGGTGATGAAATCCCCAAGCAGGCCTCCTAAAAAAACTAAGACAAGATTTTGGATTCTAATCTTATGCACCCAAGATGGCCTGCAAAGGCGACAAGGGGAGAGAAGACTTGGATGATCTTGGGCTAAAAGGCAGATGTTCTTTTCCACTAACACTTAAGTTTTCTAGTCTAGACCTTGCAAACACACGTGTTTAGGATGCAAATGTTCAATTCCAACTTGATATATGTGAACAAAAGAAAATGTGATCGAAGAATGAATACACAAAGGAGAGTTAGGGTCAACAAGAAAGTAAACCCACACGCCCAGAGGCCCTCCACGTTAAGTATTGATTGACTTCCTTTAAGGCATTCAAGAGTTGGTTTTTGTTCATTTTAAGGCCAAAACAAAGATGTGTGTAAAGTTTAATTTCAAGCGCGCACCCGAAGGCCCTCCACATCAAGATTTGTTCAATTTTTATGCCCAAATGAAGTGTTAGCGAGACTAATGTGCATTCAAAAAAAATTCTATCTTAGAAAAACCAATAAAAACTCAAGTGAGTGGAGTTTGATTTTTGTGGAGCACTTAACACCCTCTTAGGTAGACCTATCCCCATATATGGCACCGATATTGCAACCAATGTTTAGAATGATGGGTGATTAAAGAGGGTGAGTCCAACAAAAAACTCACTCAAAGTGTCTTTATTTTTTTTTATGACTTAGAAATTTTTTAAAATGTGGATTCTTTTTATGCCCTAAAAGATGAAGTGTGTTTGCAAGATTTTTTTCAACGTGCACCTAGAGGCCCTTCATGACAAGATGGTGTTCATTTTAGCTTTGCATTCAAGAGTGAATTTGAGCGAATATACATTCCAATAAATTTAAAAAAAACATTGTTCATTTTAAGCCCGAATTGAGATGTGCATTTTTTTTATGATTATGCATACATGTTCATTTCCTAAGATTTAACCATGCAAGATAAACACAAAGACAATGGAAATGATGAGACTCTACAAAACAGATAGCATTTCCATAGGGAAAATGTGAGAAGTAGCGTTCCCGCGAGGGTAGTGTTCCCACAAGCGGGTTCGCGATCCTGCTAAAGTTTTCTTTCATGGGGATGTGTTCCCGCAGGTTTACCGAGGCACGAGAATGCCAGGAAAAATGTTTAAAAAAACAAAATAAAAACTAGGGAGCTCGTTTTGAACAGAGCGATCCCGCTCATTTAGGATTTTTACAACTTTCCTACACATAGGAATGAAAGTCTCATGGAAAGATAATTTATTACAATTTAAATAGTAGCTATAAAAACAAAGCGTGTTCCCACAAACAGGAATGACAATCCCACTTCTTTGAGGTACATTTCCACTGGAGGATATACGTGGCAGAACCTGTTTGGTGATGAACTGCAAACTCATTGTCATGAGTTCGTGTTCCCACTGGCGAATGACCGCATTCCCACGGTTGCGTTCCTGGTTCAAGGGATCGCAAAACAAGTTGTTTTTGAAGTCTTCAAAAATAAAAAATGATGAGATGGCCAGGAGCATGATTTCCAAAAGTTGACCTGTGTACCTGCAACAAGATCAGAAAACCTAACACAAAAACCCACAAGCAAACAAGGTTTGGTTAGTTAACAAAAAAAAACTTAAAAATTGATTAGATTGACCCAAATACAGGGTCCCACCGGGTGTGCCAAAATGTGTATGTGAATTTGGTGATTTTAAGAAAACAATGAAATAAACAAAGCATTCACAAAACCAAACTAACAAAACATATAAAGAGAGACAAAGTGAGGTCCTCAAGTGAGAATATGAACCATGGATAGGCTCTCTCAATGAGGATGATCACTTGATTTAGAGATGTGTCTATTTGATAGGATGTATGCTCAATTGCTCCCAAAGGCTTCAATGGATGTTTGATAGCTTTTTGGTGTGAGTGAGTGAGATTGGTAAAATGGCTTCTCAAAACAGCATTATAAGTTTCTGGTAATGGATTGTGCTTAAAATGGCTTGGGAGGGGATTCCTTAAATAGGCAAAGGGCTTGAGGGATAGATGGCTAGGATGGAAGGAAAGGAAAAAGCTTATGGAGGGATCAAATTAAATAAGAGGAGAGCACATGGATTGTGCTTCCTTATAGCCAATCAGGGAGTGACACATGTCACAGGGTCATTGGTTAGAGCAAGAGGGGTTGAGGGGTCAACAAAAGAGACTCAAAGCTCATAAAGACTCTCATAATGGCTTGTAAGGGCAATAAATGGGCTTGTAAGAGTCATTTATGGCTTGTAAGAGCACTTATAGCTTGGTGGTTGGGATATTTTGAGGGGAGACTTTGGCTTGGTTTAGGAAAGTCTAAAGCTTGCTTAAGAATGTGCAAATGATTAGGGGATGGGTTAGGCTTGGGTTAGGATTAGTTTAGGGATGTTAGAGATGTGCAAGTGGATAGTATTGATGAGGGTGGGTGAGTTAGTGGCTAAGCTTCATTAGTATGGGTGGATGGGGTGGATTAGGCTAAATGGAGGATTTAGGATAGTTTAGGGGCTATTAGATTTGAGAGTTTTATTTATTAAAGTGATTTTAATAAATTTGGGATTTGGAATTAGATAGGAGAATAGGATTTAATTGATAAATGATGGGTTATTTGATTTATAAATTAGGACTATAGATGATTAATTAAATTAATCAGCTAGGGGATGGCAAAGGATTAATTAAATATGAAATTAATTAATGATGCCTTTAGAGATAGCTAAATAGGATTACCAAAGCGGTGTAATCAAATTTAGGTGTCTACAATACTAGTTGAAGATAGAATTGAGGTTTTGACTTTTATATCTTTTCTTTCTTTAGACTTTGTGCTAGAGAAGAGAGGGCCATTTTTCTAGTTTTTCTGATTTGTTGTGTTCCAGAGTTCCACTGTTTGGGTAGACTATGTGTTGCATGAGAGGAGAAATTTTGATTGCATGAAGGGGCAGTTTTTTATTGTAATCAAAGATGCTTGCTTTTATTTTAGTTTTCTTTTCTAGTTATCTGAAAATAATTTGATCAACAGTAGTATTTAGAAGTAGTGTTGTTTTTTAGTTGAATGAGGATTTCATCATTTTGAAGACTATGTGCTTCAAATAGTTCTCACTCTAGGTTTATGTGTGAATTGAGACTGAATAATGTAATTGAGTTCTACTATTGTATTCATTTATTCTAGGGGCTATTTGTTGTTTGTTTAACCTTTCTTTTTCTTTCTGAGTGCATATATGGATGAGAAGATTGTATGCTTTCATTGTTATATGTTGAGTCCTTTATTTCTATTTCAATTGTTATAATTTTCCCCCTATCCAAGAATAGTGTGAGTAGCCATTTCTTTTAGGTGAAAAGCTTTCTTGAATCTTATTCATTGTAAATCTAATTGCCCTATAAAATTCAGAGGGTGCTTGCATAATTCAATGGAAAAGTGGCCCAACTATTAGTATCTTTTTGCATCTTCATTTTTGGGAAAATAAGAGTTATTTTGATGGTTTATTATGTGAAGAAAAATCTATTTACCAACACTAAGCAAGGTCAGGTCACAAGACTTTACCAAGCAAGGTTGGGTTGCATATTGTTTTAAGTTGCAGACACAGAGTTGGCAATTCCTACCAAGTGTTTGTGAATCTAAAAAGCTATAGATGTCTCCCAAGAATTAAATACTAAATGAAGTGGAGGAAAGCTTGTCACTGAGTGAGTATGAAGTACAAAGAATTAATGGTGATGGAAAAGAGGAAATTTTTTAAATGGAAGAAATCAATTGCATTATTTCACTATGAATTTCCAAAACTATTTGTGAATAGAAAATTCAGAGCCCCCAAGTGATTTGAGTATTTTTTGTTTAAGATTTCTTGCATTTTTAGAAACCCTACCAAGCAATGACATCTTCAAACAACAAAGTCAAGAAAGGTTCTAAAATCTTGATTTGTGGAGTCAACTGTAAGGCACCAAATTTCAAGTTGAGTCCAACAATTGAAGAAGGGCTCAACCCAACTAGTGCATAGTCTCAAATTCCACCCAAGGTATTACTAATGCATGGCATCCATTCATTTTACTACTATTCTATTTAGGAATTTAGAACCCTAGAAATGAATGAGGCATTCAAGGAATTGTGTGTGGATGGTGCATTGAAACTCGAGCATCAACATTTGGAAACTAAGGGTTTGATGCACATTTCACATTTTCCAAGGGATTTTCAAGTCAAATGGATTAGACTTATTCTAAGTTGTGTTCACAATGGGAAAATATGGTTGGATCAACCCATTCAAATTACTAAGAAAATGATTCATAAAATCACTAGGCTTCCAATGCTAAATAAACCTACAATGACCAAAACCCTAGGTCAGGTTGAACTTGCCAAGAGGACTCTTTCCATATGGGATAGAAGAGGCATGAAGCTTAGTGGTCTAATAGAAGTAGAGCTAAAATTTGGGATATATGTAATTGCACACAAAATATATAGTTCTAGTTAGTTGAACATTGTATCATGTGAATTTGTTGATCTTGCATACAAGGTGGTGAAGAATAATCTATCCTTTGACCTTGCCAAGTTGTTGAACCAATTCAACAAGAATATGGAGAGCATCAAAGTTTCAAAGAATAACCCATGTAAGTTTAGTTCTCTTTTGACATGTTTATTTTTCTTTATTCAAAAGCTTCTCCCTTCCAAAGGTGCAGTAGTATGGCGGAAGGATGTTCCTATTTTATATCAGATCAATAAATATATAGTAGAAATGGATGAAAATTTTGATAGCATCATGGATAATTATTTTTAACCATTCAAAGAGAAGATGCAAAATTAGTTTAGGATACCCAAGAATCTTGTGAAAGACTATGAGAAAGATATTTGTTTCATGGTTGACTGTGATAAAGTATACATTCAGGTAGTCAAACCTATAGTAGCATGGGTTAAGCCTCTAGACTATGAGGTTAAGATTGATGACACCAAGGATGTTATAGAAGCTTTGTTGAATGAGTTTATGGATCCTAAAGCCACCTATTTTGGAACATATAATGAAGCAAAGGAAATAATTGAGGTTGAGATAAAAACACCTCAAGCAATAAACAATGGAAGGAAGAGAGTAGAAAAGTTAATGAAAAGTACAAAACAAGCAAGTTCTACTCTCATGCTAATAGAAGGCAAAGGAGATGATGTAGAAGATGATGATGAAGAAGACGAAGTAGAGGAATCTAAATCTAAGAAGGAAGAACCTCCCAAGAAGAGGGGGAAGGTCATCATAACCAAACCTACCAAATCCTCCCCTATTGTATTTTCAAGAAGGGAAACCAAATATAAAAATAAGTTGAAGTCAGGTGAAGATGAAGCTAAGAAGATAATCTTCAAAAGATCTACACCTACACTTCAAGAAAGATTGAAGAAAATGGAAGAAGGAACTAGCATGGCATATTCCAAGTTTCTCAAGTATGAGACAAGGAATGAAGAAGAGAAAAGGTAGATAGAGGATACACTCATGACAAAATTGGGCAAATGGAAGTATTCACCAGATGAGCTTGCACAACAAATTCTTGATGAGCTTATGCAAGAAATAAAACCTAGATGGGAAAATGCAAAGAATACTGCCAAAGAAATTTTTGAACAAAATTTGAAGCAACTCATGTTGAGTCTCAGTAAGGAGGTAAAGGAATCCTTGAAGTAAAATGAGAAGAAGTTCACTCTTAAGTTAAACACATGCATGATATTGCTTAAGGACATTGAATATGTGGTTAAGGTAGCTACAACTACATGGAAGAACATCTATTAGTTGCATCAACCTAGTGACTTTGTTGTACATGTTGATGACAAGGATGATGAAGATGAGGAAGAAGGAGATATAAAAGATGATGAGATAGATGATGTCAATCTGGATGATGAGGAGGAAGAATAGGAAGCTACTGGAGGAAGCCTTCCAAAGATACAAAGCATTGAGGAAACTGATGCAGAGAAAATTGTAGCAGCAGTCATGGCCTTGTTCCCTCACTCTCCAAGCCTAGCCTTAGCACAATCTATCTCAGAGATAGCTTCTATCAAATTGGTTATGGATACCACTGTTATACCAAGCACCCAACAAAGCTTTAGATTTGTTTTGCTAAATGTTACCATTGACTAAAGTGCCCAACACTTCATCTACCAAGTAGCAAGTTCCTCCATCATTAGGCTTGATCGAGAAATAGAAAGGTATTCTTGTTGTTAGTGTTGTTTCTACATGTGTTGCTATTCCATCTATTTCTACAATTTTTCCTATTCCAAGTGTATCCATAGCTAGTACAATGATAGTTGAGAACTAGTCTCAATTGAGTATTAAAGTATTAGATAAGGGTAAACAAATTGTTTCTACCATTCCAAAGGAAAATCATTAAGAAGAAGTAGAAGCAATTGATCTAGATGAGGACATAGTTATTCCAAATTGGGATATCTCTACCCTCACCCGTGATCAAATGGATACCATGGGTGAACTACCAAAGAAGAGAGCTAAGAAACAAAATCTTAGAGAAGAGAAGAAGAAAGAAAATCAAGTTCTTGAAGACATAAAAAGCATATTTATTGATGCTCTGAATATTGAGGTTGATGGAAAATAACCCATTTTGGACCAGTTAGAAAAAATGATCCACAAATATAATGAAGATTTGAATGGACAGGATAAACTACTACAAAGAGCTGAAAGAAAATTTGAGAACAGAGTGTTAGAACAAGTTGCACAAAGAATTATAATAGATAAAGTAGAGTTATCTACTATTCTTATTTCTCTAGAAATATCTGTAAGTAATTTTGTATCATAATTTGTTAAATTGAGTGACACATCTATCTTTACAAAGGAGATCAAGGATAAACTATCCAGATAGATGAAGATATGAAGGCAAGTGCACACCAGCTACTGCTTGACCCAAGTCATAGTTCTACACATTACTCAAAGATTAGATATCTATCAAATCCATAGGCATAATTATTAAAGGAAGAAGCCAAAATTAGGGCCACACTTGTAGAAATTCAAGGCATGATTCTTCCAAACATGGATGCATTGCAAAAACACATTGCACATGTAAAGACACTCATCCATGATAAAAAATTCTCCATAGTTGATCACATGATGGAATTATTAGTAGAAGTTTAGATTACATTACATGCAAGCAAGGTATTACAAGAAAATTGGGACAAGACTATGGTACTAATTTTGAAGGTATACTCTGATTTCTTGTCACATTTTGGTATTAACATATAGATATTATACACCTTTGGAATTTATGTCAAAAAGGGGGAGTAGTAATATGTAAAGAGGGAGAAGATATTGTAAAAGGAGGAGAATTATACTATACTCTAGTTGTATGTATATAAGAGAGATATATGTATGGGGGAGTAGTATAGTAGTATGCAAAATACATGTACAGATAAGAAGAAAATATCTTTACAAAAGCAATTTTGAAAAATAAAAAAAATAGAGTATGGATACATTTATTCTCATGAGAGATGGATTCATGTTGAATCACTACTCATGAAACATGGCTCAATGAGTTTGACTCAAAATCACATAGTTAAATATTGATAATAATATCACAATTTGACTTGCTATGGAAATTATCTCCTACTTGTCAATTGATGAGCTTAAGGGGCTTTCTAATGAATGGTTCATAAGGAACAACACTTGGTGAAGGTTTTGAAAATGGGGTTGAAAGTTTTCAGTTTAACCATGGAGGAAACTCTGTAGTTAAATGCGCTTAGGTTGGAGTATTACTGGGATGGGTGACCTCCCGAGAAGTCTCAATGCTTCACCCTTCTGAGCATCACCTAGATTCAATGAGTGCTAAGTATTCCATTTATTCTCACAAGAAGTGGATTCATGTTGAGTCGCTATTCATGAAACATGATTCAATGAGTTTGAATCAAAATCACATAGTTAAATCTTGATAGAAATATCACAAATAGTGTAAGTCACTGAGCCATGGCTGCTAGGAGTCAAAACTAAGTTGAAGACACAAAATGATTATAAAGGAAGCTTTGACTTATATTTTTGAATTTTAGATTTTTTGGTTTGATAAGTTTTTTTGTTACTAATTCCAAAGGGGGAGATTGTTGACATTAAGGTCAATTTGTCTATTAGTGACTCAACACTTAATCAAACTGGTTGCATTGCTATCGAGCTCTATAGTTGCTATCAAGCTTATCATTTAGTTTGCAATGTTAACCAAGTGATTCAGTTGTTGCCAAGCCAAGTAGTCAAAATATAGTTTCTACTAAGCACTTGAGTTAGTTTGCAATGTTTGCCAAGCTAGATAGTGTTTACCAAGCTTCATAGTCAATGTACAGTGCAAATCGAGTGTAGTAGAGGCTACCAATCTATTAAATTGAAGTGAAGAAGATCATAGTGTTAACCAATCTCTATAGTGTCTATTGAGTTCACAATGTTAACAATGTGAATCTAGTGTTAACCAATTCATGTAGTGCCAATCGAGTGATTCAACAACTACCAAGTTTCTCAGTATTCAATGAGCCACATAGTGTTGATCAAGTTCAAGCTACTTGGAAGTGATTAGTATGGACTGAGCTTCAAATTCAACTGAGTGCCAATGTTCTTCAAGTTTTGACACTATTTTTCATGTATCAAAACATCACTAATTTTTTCTTCAAAACCCAAGTTATAGCAGTTGGGCCAACTTTATGAATTATGATGAAATTGGTATTACAGCTGACTCTAGTAAGTTGTGATTTGGATTGGTATATATGTAATGCATTGTATCACATCCAAACAAGAATATGAAAAACTATATAGTGAGGAGGAGTGTGAATTAAAGAAGGCTATAAGTAGTATAAGGGACAACAAAGATTTATCTATCACAGTCAGGTGATCATTGCAATTCAAGGAATCTCATTTAGAATATTAGAGTTGCAAATTAGAGATTAGCCACTAGTTTATCCTAACAGGTGCATTGGTCAAATCCTTTAATAGGGTAGACCTAATAGTCTTTTCTATATCTCTTAACTGGGTGCATACTTCACTGTATGTTTATAAATCTTTTAACAAGGTGAACCTCATAGTTCTTATTGCTCCTAACAAGGAGGATCACTAGAAGTGGTCAATTGTAAGCCTTAACATGTTGACTTTATACTACAGTACTAAAGCTTTTGGGTATCATCCCCACCCCAGTTTCACTCTCTAATTGGAAGGTTTCTAGGTCACCATATCTTGTGTCAAAGTGGTATGGATGGTTTATTGTTTTCATTCTTTCATGCATGCAATTAGATTAGAGTATTATATGAAGGATTAATTGGTGAAGTAAGATAAAGTTTTATTGGTTCCTAATTTACCCCTCCCCTATTAGTAACCTTTTCTACCTTAAATTTAGAACACATACTTGGCCAAATCTTGCAAGGGACCACCTTCCTCATCTGCAACTTGTGAGATTCCCCTTTTGATAACATATGCTTGTTAAGGTGAACCATGACATAGTTCTAAACTACAAATTGAACATCTCTCTTCCTTGAATCAGCCCTTCATCTTCACTATATTTTTCTCCAAGGTCTACTTTACCATGTCATGAACTTTTTTCATGGAAAAAGAAAAGTCTTTAGCTACTCTACTAACCTCTGCACCAGCCTTCATGTCCCTTAGTTCAAGAATACCTCTAGGATGCACTCCATACATCACTTCAAAAGGAATTTTCCCAATAGTCTTGTTTACAGTATCATTATATAGGCATACTCTACTTGAGAAATCATGTGATCCCAAATTTGACCATACTCATTGGTCAAGCACCTTAAGAGGTTTCCTAGGCTCCTACTAACCACCTTTGTCTTCCCATTTGTTTGAGGATGATAGGCAGATCCAAAGGATAGGTTTGTACCTAACTTGTGCCACGGAGTCTTCCAAAAGTGACTCATAAATTTAGTGTCTCTATCAAACACAATGCTAAGAGGAAGTCCATGTATCCTTACTACTTTCCTAAAGAATAGATTTTCAATATCACATGCATCATGAGTGGTTTTACATGGCACAAAGTGAACCATTTTGCTGAAACTATCAACAATGACATAAACATTATCAAATCCCTACTTGGTTTTACATAGTCCCACCACAAAGTCCATGCTTAGAAATTCCCAAGGTCCTTGGGGAATTGGAAAGGGTTGGTACAATCCTACATTGGTGGCAACTCCCTTGGGTTTTTGACAAACCATGCAACATTCTACATACCTTTTCACATCCCTACACAAGGTAGGCTAGAGTAAAACCTCTAAACCAAATCCATTGTCTTATGTACTCCAAAATTACCACTTAAAGCACCATTTTTCTTCTCTTGGATCAAGTTTTCTCTAATGGATCCCCTTGGGACACATAACTAATTGCCTTTGAACAAGAGGCCTTCTTGCAAGGTAAAATCATAAAACTCATGATGGAAATGGTTAGTATAATTAGTACAAACTTAATAGGGCTTGGAAAAGTCTGGATCATCAAGGTATAGCTCCTTGAAATTCTCAATCCCCACACTCCTAATGTGTACTTCTTGAATAGTTAGCAACCCATGGCTAAGTGCATCTACAAATTTTTTTTGTAATTCCTTTTTTATGTTTTGTGGTGAATGTATAGGCCTAAATATACTCCACCCACTTCATGTGCTTGTGGCTTAATTTGTCTTGAGAATTAAGAAAACTTAAAACCCAATTGGTTGAATAAACAACAAATTCTTTAGGCAATAGGTAGTGCCTCTATTTGTTTAACACTTAGACCAAGGCATACATCTCAAGGTCATAGGAAAAATACTTACTCTTTGCTTCATTTAAATTTTCACTATGGAATGCAACTGGTTTACCCTCTTGGCTAAGGACTACTCTAATGGAAAGGTTACTATAAAAAACTTCTCAAAGCTAGGTAAGACCAACATTGGTTGAGTGGCAATCTGATGTTTCAACAATTCAAAGTTCCTAGTGGCTTGCTCAATCCACTTGAGCTTTTCTCTAATCCCACCTTTAAAGATTTCTAACAATGGTGCACATATATGACTAAATTGCATGATGAAATTTCTATAAAATTGAGTTAATCCATGGAAACTGCTTACCTCTAAGGTAGTCTTGGGTTTTGTCAAACTAAGTATGGCTTCCATCTTGCTAGGATCCATCTTGAGTTTTCCCTGTGAGATGACAAAACCCAAGTAGACCAATTCTTCCTCCATGAAATCATATTTCTCAAGGTTTATGGTGAGCTTAGAATTAGACAACCTTTTCAAGAAAATATTAAAATGCCTTAAATGTTCTTCTTTTGTGCTACTAAAAATTAAGATATCATCAAGATAAATGACAACAAACTTACCCAAGTAATCAAAAAAAACTTCATTCATGAGCCTCATGAATGTGGAGGGGGCATTTAAAAAACCAAAGGGAACCACTATCCACTCATACAACCCTTCAGTAGTCTTAAAATTTGTCTTCTCCTCATCTCCCTCCTTAATTCTTATTTGATGATATCCACTATTTAAGTCAATTTTAGTGAATTACTTTATATTTCCCAAGCAATCAAGAAAATCTTCAATTCTTGGGATTGGGAATTTGTATGTAATTGTTATTTTATTGATTTCCATTGAATCTATACACATTCTCCAAGTACCTCCCTTCTTTGGCACTAGGACAATTGAAACTATACATGGGCTCACACTCTTCCTTATCAACCCACGATCTAGAAATTCTTGCACTTGCTTGGCTATCTCCTCATGTTGCCTAGGTGTCATCTCATATGCTGCCTTAATAGAAAAAGCTGATTTAGGGATGAAATCTATCTGATGGCTAATAACCCTCATAGGTGGAAATTTTGGCTTCCCTCACTCACAATGTCTTCAAATTGATCCAACAAATTTTGTACTTCCTTAGGCAATTGTGATCTAATTGTGCTTTGTCCATTTTTTGCTTGACAACGATGGCTTACCCTGTGCCTTCTCCTTCTTTTATAATGTTTAGAAATTCTTTCGTACCTACCATTAGGATATTAGGTCCCACCAATTGTGTTCCTTCTTCCTCTAACAAGGACTAAATGGTATAAGACTCCTCTCCTTTTTTAAACTTGTACACATTCTTCCTGCCATCATATTGGGCTTCCCTATCATATTTCCATGGCCTCCCTAAAAGGAGATGGCATGCATCCATTGGTAGTATATCACAAATAATTATGTCCTTATACCTACCAATATTGAAGTCAACCCATGCTTGTTCTTTTACCTCTACATGCTGACTCTTATTTAGCCATGTGACTCTATAAGGATTGTTATGATGAAGTCTTTTAAGCTTTAATTTTCCTATTGCTTCATCTAAAACTATGTTATTAGGAGATCCAGAGTTAGTGATAACCTTACATACATTTTTTTTCCCTTACATTTGACCCTAAACATGGCTCTTCTTTGGCTTGCTCCTCCTTCATGGGATCTCTAATGAGTGTCCTTCTAAACACTAAGTTCTCACCTTCTTCTAAATCCAATAGATGGTCGACTACCTTCTTGCTACCACTATCTTCTTGACCATAAGCCACCTTTCTTTTTCCTGAGGTAGAAGCCTTCTATGGAGATCTATATGAGGAATGTCCTAGTTGGTTATGATTGTAACTATAAGAATTTTCCTTAGAGAAAAATCACACCAAGATCAAGAAGCTCAAGCGCTAGCACAATATGGACCAATAAAGTATTATCAAAATAACTATATGAAAATGAATTGATGTATAGTCACACTAGGAGTACCTAAATATAAAGGCCTCTAGAATGACTAAGATTTAGCAAAGTGATAAGCCTCACAACTAAGCACATGTCCACCAAGATTGGATTATCCTCTATTGAGCACAGAAGTTAGTGTGATGATGAGAGGATAAGCTTACATAGGTGTGTCATGTAAAAAGATGTTGTAGTCATAATATGCTTAATTAGAGTGTGAACAACTATGTTGTCTACATGAAAACTTAGATAAATATACAAACTCTTGTGTTGTAGACACCATGTGCTAAATTAGAGTTGCTAACTCTTGTGTTGTCAACAAGACAACTCATATGAATATGCATAATCCTAGGTGTCTAACTAATAAATAATAAAATAATGCATTAACCTAAGAAAACTTAAGTAAAGTGTAATAATAATTAATTTTTTACACTAAAAACCCCCCTTAAGTGCAACTTAGGGGAATGCACTAAAGCTCATGAGAGCTATAACGAAAATAAATGATGGGTCTTGACTACTAGGCTATGTTAGGTACCCACATATAAATGCAATGCAATCTCTCTAGAAATGGAGAAAGAGGGAAAACCTCATGGGAAAAACCCACCCCCAAAAAGAGAGATAAAAAAATAAGATGCATGGATGGATGGAGTAATTAAGACCCCCCCATTACAACATACATCATGTATATACAATATAGAAGTATGAGAAGGACAAAACCACATAAGAGGAAAAGGTCCCCCCCATAAGAGAGAAGAAGAAGAAGAAGAAAGGAAACAAAGTAGTCCCCCCCCCCCCTGCTAATTAGTGATAGTTTCTCCAAGATGAATGTAGAAGTTGATCAATGACTACTAGATAATGTTCCTCCCTTAGGAAGAAACAATGGCATAAGTACATATAAGATGCTTCCCCAACGTGTAGAAAGAATCCTAAAGATGAATGGTGTCTCTGAAACCTACTCAATTGTCCCTGTGTTGATACTAACAGTCATCCCTTCCAACACTACTAAAAAGAACATGTTCAAATATAGCAAGGATGGATGTAGAACATATCCCAAAGAATAAATTGTCTCCTCGAATAATAAAGAGACCCCTTGCAACTAATGTACATAAGGATCCACAATCATATCAACCTTGTAAGACTGATCATGTAGAGAATGGACAAGAGGGTTAGAGTGTTCCCTTGTAACAACTAAAGAAGGATCTTCTTCATCAAAGAGAATATGTATATCATCAATAATATCTCCTAGATCTACTATGAAGGACTCCACATCTGCCATGTAGTCATCCCTTGATTTTGGAACTAAAAGACAAGGTGTACCCAACTGTATTGAATTACATGGACCTATCACTATAGCAATGTATGCATGTGGAATTTTTTGATGTTGTGACCTAGTCCTACATCTATCAATAGGATCCCCCACAAGTGAACCTGTTGAATCACTATCACTATTGTCACTATCAATTTCCACAATGTATGAAGTATAGAGAGGATCAGAGGATAAGCTAGGTGAACTTTCCTCAAAGTGAACATTCCTCTCTATGAATATCTCATGAATCTTAGGATCTAGAAGTCTATATGACTTAACACTTTCTTCATATCTAATGAAAGTACAAGGTCATGGTAGTGGTGCCTTACATTCCTTTGAAGATATGTGTGTCTATGTTGGACAACCAAAAACTCTAAAGTGTTTCCCAACTAGTTTTCTTCTGCACCATGCCTCAAAAGGAGTCATTCCATCTAAGACATTATGATGAGACCTATTAAGGATGGGATTGGCACTATTTATAGGTTCAACTTCAAGTGATGGATCAAGAGACTTAGCTTGAATCATACAACTTGCCATTGACTTAAGAGTTATAATCCTCATTGCTGCAACACTTATCTTTTGTGCACTAAATGCTACAGGATTCTAAAGATCAATACCCTCAAGTTCACAAAAGTCTCTAAGTCTTGAGTCCATATATCTAATTTCATTGTCCATATGAAGAACCTTGATGGCTTTACTTGATTGCTTCTCAACATGACTCTTGAAGGCTAGAAACTTATCAAACACTTCATTCTTGTGATTAAGAAAGTAGACCCATGTGTAGCATGAAAAGTCATCAATGAAAGTGAGGACATGGTGACCCTTGCTAACTGATGTCACTACAAAGGAGCCTACTAGATCTATTTGAACTAACTCAAGAACAATTGATGCTCTCCAAGACTTCCCTTAGTCAAACATCTCTTCTAGATGCATATCCATTAAACAAGTTGAGCATTCACCTTTACAAAAGGTGATTGTAGGTAGACCTTTGACCATATTTTTTAAGCTAAGTTGACAAAGATAATAGAAGGCAAGATGTCCATACCGCTCATGTCATAATTTACTTTGTGATTGTGAATGTATCAACAAGGCATGTGAAGGAGACTTAGGCACAAAGTGGGAGAATGATTAAAGCCTTGTGTCATGATTAACTTTACCGACTACAATTAATGAATCATCCTTAAGATTTTGCACCATTACTAAATCAAGAAGCAACTCAACTTTATTGCCACACCAATAGTGAGTGATTTGGTAAATTGAAAGGAGATTAGTGCTAAAGTTAGGAATATAGAGAACCTCTTTGATCTCTTCATTTTTCATCATAACTTGTGCTTTCCCTTCAACTTCTACTTGTGTATCATTCCCTACAAAGATGTGAGGTACCTTAGACTACTTTAGTGAAGAAAAGTGTCCTTTTGAAGAACTCATATGACATGAGGCACCTGAGTCAAGAATCCATTCCCCTAAAGAACTTGAACTTGCCATAAATGCTTGCCCTTTTCCCTATAAAGTGGATGGATTTGAATCCTTGGAAGCATTTGGCACATTGATTTTATTCTTCTTAAGTAAGTTTTCCAACTCATCTATTCTCTTAGTCTTGCAATATGCATAAAATATTTTATCGTTCTTGTTATTGTTTCCCTTCTTGTTGGAAGAACAATTGCCTTGTTGTAAGGAGGAAGATTTTTGTGTCTCTGATTGTGATTTTGACTTCAACTGCTTTTTCTTGTTGTTGGTAAAACCTTTTCCATCTTGATTTGTTTGGTTCTCATTACTAGCCACCAATGTTGTAGACCTGTGTATGACTTGAGAATTCCCATATCTGTCAAATTAGATTGTTCCAACATCAACATTTCTACAAATGCATCAAATGAAGGATTAGTGAAGGTACTTCCCATGGTCAACCTATGAGTGTTGTAACTCAAAACAAAGGATGCATACTCTAAAGGTAGTCTCTTCAACATGTGATGAATCAATCTATCATCCTTCATGGGATTACCACAATCCTTAAGTAGTGCTCTTAATTCATTGGCTTTGTTGACATAGTCTTGAATTGTGTCAAAATTATTAGGATCCAAGAGAAGTAGATCATCCTCAATCTAGAATCCCTTTTCCTCATCCACCTTACCATACAACCCAGCTTCAAGTTTCTCCCAAGCACCCTTGGCATCCTTAAAGCTTAAAAATGTGGAAGAAGAGATCTCTATGAACACAAATCCTAATAATTCCTAAAGCCTAGTTGTCTTTAACTTGCCATCAACTTGTGCATTAGCATAAGTGGTTTTATAATTGTACCATCAACATATAGATTTAAACCTTTTTCCATTAGTCTACTTCATACAATATCTTTCCATGCAGTATAATTGTGTGAAGTTAAAAGTGGAGTTTTAGGTGAATCCATGATGCAAAAAAATTAAAAGAGCACAAGAGAGAAAGAGAGACACAAGAACATAAGACACATCCCCTTATTCACTCAATCAAAGAACCCCCCCAAAAGTGATGCTTTTGGCACTCTATATGTAGTGTGTTTAAAATAGGCCACTTGTCAAAATAGACAAAAGTGGGCTTCTAATTTTTTTGTTTACAACTTCCTTTTGGAGCTCAAATTTGGTACTTAGCAATGTAGCTTAGATATTCAATAATTTTGAAGTCTTATCAAAGCAATACAATGCAAAAAAGGACCTATTTCTAAAAGTGGTTTTTTTTCTACACAATCCTATAATCTAATTATAGATATGAAAAGTAGACAAAAATTAAGCACTTTCAAAAAAAATAGAACCTAAAAATGTGTCTAGATGAGCCTGT
The DNA here is from genome assembly GCA_028749045.1 of Cupressus sempervirens. Lineage (NCBI taxonomy): Eukaryota > Viridiplantae > Streptophyta > Pinopsida > Cupressales > Cupressaceae > Cupressus > Cupressus sempervirens. The sequence goes on along the minus strand of CM053790.1, from coordinate 824,374,917 downwards.
ACGGAGCATTTGAAGTTGCAAAATGCACGATTGGATAGGTATAGCCACCAAAAACTAAAATTTTTGACAAATCCATGCATCAAAACTAGAAAATAATAGCACTACTAAAAATTTTAGAAAATTTTAGCCAAAAAAAAAAGCACCTGATTTGGAGTTCAGATGATTGAGATATGAACTCTTGAAGTTGGACTGTCAAATCAAACTTGCATATGGTGAGGGGTCTACTCAGCTAAAGACTATGTTAAAATTGACATCCAAATGGTTGTCATAGTAGTGTAATCTAACCTATTGGTGATGGTCAAATGGCTATCAAATTTAGGCTCGTAAAAAGGTGACATTAGCAAAGAAATTGGCTCATCTAGCTAATGTGGCAGTCCTTACAGATGATGATGTTAGTAAGTGATTGGGTGTATGGAAGTGATGATATGGCTAATGATATCACTGCTAATGTGTCACTACTTGTGTGATAGGAGAGGTGGCAATGATGTGTCCCTGCCAGACTTGCTAATGTGGTGGCCGACTAATTTGGCACAAAAGTCCATGTGGAGGCCACAAAGATGGTCACATGGACACCAGACTATGGTCATCAAAGGTCCATGTGGTGATGTAGGTGAAGTTGATAGAGGTACATGTGGACACCAAATCATGATCGTCGATCATCAGGAGGTGGATGGTTGGAAGGTGATGAAAGACAATGCTAAAATTTGAAGGCACCAGTGGTAAAGATAGCTAGCAATGTATGATCACCGATGGTGTGTGGGACTTTTAGTCCCACATGCACCCAAAAAACAACTCCTGCAAAAAACAAATTCCAAAGCCTATAGTATGTGAAATAGCTTAAGGCTATCGGGAATTATGATCCATCGTGGGTTGTGAAATGTTATCAGTTTCCGATCATGTGTGGTGAATGTCACTAGAATGTGAATGAAATATGTTAGAATTGCAAAGGAATCTGCCAATTGTAGGCACTAGGAATTGACCACCTAGTTCCTGCAATAAAAGCTTCTGTACATGCCCAATAGGCCAAAAAAATTTGAAAAAAATAAAAAATTTGCAAAGAAATTCCAAAAATTGCAAAGTCAAAAATTAAATACAAATCCAAAAATAAATTACATAGATTTAAAAATGATCATACCAAATTTGGAAATCAGGCCTTTGGGTGCCAGTTTTCAAAAAAAAATTCCTCACATTTGGCTATGGCCTAGGGTGGGCAAATTTATAGTCAAAATTCACCGAATCAATGTTCTAGATGCAATGGTGAGGTTCGCTTTGACTCTAGACACTCCCAATGACTATGATACTCTGGATATGAATTGAGGTCCTCTGAGAGGTGAAGCAAAAATGGTCTCCAATGGCTATGAAATGATGCTCCTATGGTTATGATACCATGTAAGAATTTTCCTTAGGGAAAAATCACACCAAGATCAAGAAGCTCAAGCACTAACACAATATGGACCAATAAAGTATGATCAAAGTAACTATATGAAAATGAATTGATGTACATACACACTAGGAGAGCTTGAATATAAAGGCCTCTAGAATAACTAGGAGTCAACAAAGTGATAAGCATCACAACTAAGTACATGTCCACGAAGAGTGGATTATCCTCCATTGAGCAAAAAAGTTAGTGTGATGATGAGAGGATAAGCTTACATAGGTGTGTCACATGAAAAAATGTTGTAGACACCATGTGCTTAATTAGAGTGTGAACAATTGTATTGTCTACATGAAAACTTAGATAACTATGCAAAATTATGTGTTGTAGACACCATGTGCTAAATTAGAGTTGCTAACTCCTGTTTTGTCAACAAGACAACTCATATGAGTATGCATACTCCTAGGTGTCTAACTACTAAAGAATAAAATAATGAATTAACCTAAGTAAACTTAAGTAAAGTATAATAATAATTAATTATTTACACTAACTAATGGAGGAGCATCTTGGGTTTCCTTGTTATCCCACTCATTTTTGTTCATTCTGCAAGTTGATGCCTAGCAAGTCCTTCATGTTCCTAGTAGTTCCTTCATGTGCCTTGTAGTCCTTCATGTGTCTAGCAATTCCTTCATGTGCTTAGCAATCCTTCATGTGCCGAGTTACTGTAGTAATTCCTTCATGTGCCAAGTTACCCAATGTATGCCAAGTGACTCTTCATGTGCTGAGTTACCCAGTATATGTTGAGTGTTTCTTCATGTGTCGAGTTACCCAATGTATGTCGAGTGTAAACATTTGGACATGATTTCTATGATCCAACTTGCAGGATTTATTTTTGATCGTGACATTTATGTTAATATATTTTCTTGGGATGTGTCCAAACCATTGTTGGGTTAGCCCTCCTCTTATGTAATGTTCTAGAATAATCTATAAGCTATTTTCTCAAGTATATATAGAGTGTTTAGGCTTAGAATTAGACAAGTTTTTGGGGAAGCAAATTGTAGAGTAGAACTTAAAGTGCAAATTTATAGTTGGATCTTTGAATGTGAATGTATTTGTAATTGGCCGTAACCTAGAAGGCTTTATAGCTAGGCATGTATGAAGATATTTTGATGAATCAATAAAAGTATTTCTCTCTTCTTCCTCCTTTGGTTGTTCTTCTTTGTGTTTGCTTCCATTTTGTTAACTCTTGTAGGGTGGTTTGGATAGTTGGGTGAGCCTTTGGCCCTATTTATTCTACCTTTGCCTATGTTAGTTGGTATCAAAGCTTGAGGTTCATCCTTGTAGAGATTGGACCATATAGAACCCTGATTTGGATTTGGTTGTAGGGTGGAAAATCTGTGGATTTGACCTATAACTTGTAGAGGGTTATGATCTTGTAGAAACTTATTTGTAAAGATGGTTCATGGTAGAAGAAATGTTGATGATGCTATATTGGATCAGTTGAGACAAATTGTAGTCCAATTAGATGTTGTGGAGATAGCCCAGAGGAGAGGAGTAGATCTTGATGATGTAAGTGCCGATGAAGCAGTAGCACCAAACCATAATCTAGAACCTAAAGAAGATCAAGATCATGAGGAAATATTGTTGCGAGTGTTGTATAGGGCCAATTCAAAGCTTGCTATAGAAATTGTTCCTTATGATGGAAAATTGGATACCAATGTTGTGTTGGATTGGATCTCTGATATGGAAAAGTTCTTTGAATATGAAAATACTCCTGATAATAGAAAGGTGAAGATTGCAATCACTAGGTTGAAAGGTCATGTATCACTATGGTGGGAGCACTTACAAACTGATAGACAAAGGAGAGGAAAGGAGAAGATCAAAACTTGGCCAAAGATGGCAAACAAGGTAAAGAACAAATTCCTCCCTACTGATTACAAAGTTAGCCTATTGAGAAAGATGCAAAATTTGAAACAAAACGACATGACTATGAAAGAATATACTAAGGAATTTTATAGATTGGACATCAGATTTGGACGTGTGGATGATGATGATGAGATAATTGCAAGGTACATTAATGGATTGAGATATAGAATTCAAGATGAAATGTTTTTTGTGAAGTTGGAAAGTGTAAAAGAAGCATATCAATATGCCTTGAAAGTAAGGAGATCTTGACAAAGAAGCATGAAAAAAGAAAAAGAGGTAGAGGTGGTAGACTCTAAAGAGACAGAGGTAGATCTTATGGAGAAAGTGGTAGATCTAATAGTTCTATGCAGGATAAAGGCAAATCTAAATGGAAGAATGATGACAAAGGCAAGACCAAATGAAAAAGTGGTAATTCTTACTAAGGAGGCACTAATTCTTACTGAGGAAGAGGTAATTCCTATTCTAGAGGTGGATTTCATGGTAATTGTTTCAGATGTGGTAAAGAGGGACATATATCTTTTGAATGTACATCCTCTAAAAGTAGGCAAGGTAACAGAAATGTTGTGATTCAAGAAGATGATGAGGGATCACCAAGTGGACCTAAGGCTAGAGAAAATTTGATGGTGAGAAAAACATTATGTAATAAGGGAAGTGATGAGGAACTTGTTTTAAGGAGAAGTCTTTTCAAGACAAGATGTAAGATGGCTAGAAAATGTTGCAAAGTGATCATTGATAGTGGAAGTTCTACAAATCCGGCATCAAAAGAGCTAGTTACCAAGTTGTAGTTGCAGAGGCTGAAACATCCCAAACCTTATCACATTCCATGGATCAAATATGAGCATAAGATATTGGTAAATGAGCAATGCCTTGTGAAGTTCAAAATTGGACATTACTTTGATGAAATTTTGTGCGATATTATGCCCATGGATTGTTCTCATATTTTGTTGGGTAGACCTTGGCAATATGATAGATATGTTGTGCATGATGGAAGATTGAATCAATATACTTTTTGTGTAAATGGGAAGAAACAAATATTGCTTCCTTTAATTGAAAGTCTAGATGCGGTTAATTGTACTGCTGTAAAAATTTGCATGGTTAATGGGAAATAGTTGGAAAAGGAAAAGAAAAAGAATCAAGTCTGTTTTGCCATAGTTCCTAGAGGATCAAGTGTTGGTAGTAATTATTGAGTAGTAGAAGCTAGTAATGATCAAGTGACAGTAGATAGTGATAGTCGAGTACCAATAGAAATTATAGAATTGTTGAATGAGTATAAAGACATTATTGCTAATGATATTCCTAATGGTTTACCTCTAGTAAGAAGCATAAGTCATTGTATGGATCTGATTCCTAGAGCTAGTTTTCCAAACAAAGAAACATATAGATTAACACCTACAAAGAATGACAAACTTAACAAACAAGTGCATGAGTTGTTGCAGAAAGGTTTGATCAAAGAAAGCTTGAGTCCTTGTGTTGCACCTGCTATATTAGCACCTAAAAAGAATGGATAATTGAGAATGTGTACTGATTCTAGAGTCATTAGCAAGATAATAGTGAAATGTAGGTTTCCTATTCCAAGGATGGATGACATAATGGATTTTTTTAGTGGTGCAAAGTATTTTACCAAGATTGATTTAAAGAGTGGCTATCATTAGATTAGAATCAGAGAAGGTGATGAATGGAAGACTGCTTTCAAGAAAAAAGATGGTTTGTATGAATGGTTGGTTAGTGATTTTTTATTTGGATGATATTTTGATATTTAGTAAGACTAAGAAAGAACATCTTGAGCATATTAGACAAGTATTGCAGAGGTTGAAAGAGAAAAAGTTACTGATTAATCTGAAAAAGTGTTCTTTTATGTAAGAAGAGATTGTGTATTTGGGATTTTTTATTTCAGCTGATGGATTGAAGACAGATCTTGAGAAGGTTAAAGCAATTTTGGAATGGCCTAGACCTAAGAATGTGGGTGAGGTAAGATCATTTCATGGTTTGGCTAGTTTTTACATAAAGCTTATAAAGAATTTTAGTGCTATTTGTAATATTATGACTGAGACAATGAGAGGAGATAAAAAGGAATTCAATTGGACACATGGCGCTGATAAGAGTTTTGAGACTTTGAAACAAAAGGTTTTTGAATTACCTATATTGGCTTTTCCTGATTTCAACAAAGTATTTCAAGTTGAATGTGATGCAAGTGGTAATGCAATAGGAGCTATATTAAGTCAATAAGGTAAACCTATTTCTTTCTTTAGTGAAAAGTTGAATGATGCTAAAAGGAAGTATTCTGTGTATGATCAAGAATTTTATGCTATTGCTCAAGCTTTAAAGAAGTGGAGGCATTATTTGATTCCTAAGGATTTTTCATTTATACTGATCACAAAGCTTTACAATACTTGAGAAGTCAACATAAATTGAATCATAGACATATGAAGTGGGTTGAGTACTTGTAGAGTTTCACATTTGTTATTAATCATAAGAGTGGAGTTACTAATAGAGTTGCTGATGCATTGAGTAGAAGATATTCTTTGTTGACTAAAATGAAGGTTGAAGTTCTTGGTTTTGATGAAATGAAAGAGTTGTATGATGCTGATCTTGATTTTTCTGAGGCATGGAGAGAGTGCAGAGCACCAAATCTGACAGATCACATAAGTAAGTATGATGAATATTTCATTCAAGAAGGTATGTTGTTCAAAGGTATTCAGTTGTGTATTCCTAGAAGTTCTATGAGGCTGAATCTAATTAAGGAAAAGCATAGTGGGGGATTAGCTAGACATTTTGGAATTGATAAGACATTGAGTTTGCTAAAAGAGAAGTATTATTGACCACAAATGTATAAGGATGTTCAAAAATTTGTAAAGAGTTGTGGAGTTTGTCAAGTTGCAAAGGGAGTGAGTCAAAATACTAGTCTATATACACCTATTTCTATTCCTAAGAAACCTTGGACTGACATCAGTATGGACTTTGTTCTTGGATTTCCTAAGATAGTGAAAGGGTATGATTCCATATTTGTTGTAGTGGATGGATTTTCTAAGATGGCTCATTTTATACATATAAGAAGACATCAAATGTTGAGCATGTTGCTGAACTTTTCTTAATAGACATTGTGAGATTGCATGGATTACCAAGAAGCATTATTTATGACAAAGATAGTAAGTTTGTTGGTTATTTTTGGAAGACTTTGTGGAAGAAGATGGGTACTAAATTGAAACATTCCATCCACAAACAGATGGACAAACAAAGGTTATGAATATAAGCTTGGGTAATTTGCTAAGATGTTTAGTTGGGAATAAGCCAAGTAATTGGGAGATGGTATTGGCACAAGCTAAATTTGCATATAATAATTCTATGAATAGGAGTACAGAGAAGACACCTTTTGAGATTGTTACTATAATGCATCCTAGAGGTGTATCAGATTTGAGAGATGTTGCTAGTAAAGAAAAGAAAAGCATTGTAGGAGAAGAATTTGCTGATTTTATGAATGTTTGCATAAGGAAGTGAAGTTGAGGTTGGAACAAGGTAATCAAAAGTATAAAGAGAATGTTGATCAGTCTAGAAGACACCATGATTTTCAAGTTGGTGATGAGGTGATGGTTCATCTAAAGAAAGGAAGATTCCTAGTTGAACATATAGTAAGCTGAAGATGAAGAAATTTGGACCTTGTAAGGTGTTGGAGAAGTTTGACAGTGGTAATGCTTATAAAGTTGAGTTACCTGATTGCATGGATATGTCTCATATATTCAATATTGCTGATTTGTATAAGTATCATGAGTCAGAGGATGAAGTTGCTATATCAGATGATTATCCTAAGAAGAAAATTGAAGAAGTTGAACAAATATTGGATCATAGAGTTAGCAAGAGTACAAGAGGAAAATATTATTATGAATATTTGGTGAAGTGGAAGAATAGACCTATTGAAGATGCTTCATGGATTTCTCAATTTGAGTTGGATTCAGCTCAGGTTGTGACATCTCAATGATTTAGGGGAATCATTTCTTTCAACCCTAGTTGTTTGATGCAGGAGCATCCTGGGTTGCCTTGTTATCTTGCTCATTTTTGTTCATTTTGCAAGTTGGTGCCTAGAAAGTCCTTCATGTGCCTAGCATTTCCTTCATGTGCCTAGCAGTCCTTCATGTGCCTAGTAGTCCTTCATATGCCGAGTTACTATAGCAATTCCTTCATGTGCCAAGTTACCCAATGTATGCCAAGTGACTTTTCATCTGCTGAGTTGCCCAGTATATGCCAAGTGTTTCTTCATGTGCTGAGTTACCTAGTGTATGCTGAGTGTCAGCATTTGGATGTGATTTATGTGAGCTGACTTGAGAGATTTATTTTTTATCGTGACATTTATGTTAAGATCTTTTCTTGGGATGTGTCCAGGCTATTGTTGGGTCAGCCCTCCTCTTATGTAATGTTCTAGAATAATATATAAGTCATTTTGGCAAGTATATATAAAGTGTTTAGTCTTAGAGTTAGGCAAGCTTTTGGGGAAGCAGATTGTAGAGCAGAATTGAAAGTGCAAATTTACAGTTGGATCTTTAAATGTGAATGTATTTGTAATTGGTTGTAACCCAGAAGGCCTTACAACTAGTCATGTATGAAGATGTTTTAATGAATCAATAAAAGTATTTCTCTCTTCTTCCTCCTTTGGTTGTTTTTCTTTGTGTTTTCTTCCATTGTGTTAACTCTTGTAGGGTGATTTGGATAGTTGGGTGAGCCTTTGGCCCTAGTTATTCTGCCTTTGCCTGCATCACTAATAGTAATAGTTTGTGAAAAATTATGAGGAACCTCTACCTTGACTGTCATTTATACCCCTAAACTACCATTACCTCTATCCCTTTGATTAAATCCACCTCTTGGACTACTTGAGCCACTTTGTTCACTTGGTTTACTATCCCCTTAGGGTCTAGTTGCTTCCACCACCAAAATTTCCTCTCTAATTTCTCTACTCCCTTCCTTTGCCCCTATTTCTATTGTTGAAGTCTTGCTTCTTCTTCAACTTCTCCTCTACCTTATGTGCTAGTTGGTAGCACTTTTGCATTGTATTAGGAGTCCACAACTAAATTTCATTTTGAATATTCCACCTCAAGCCATTAACACACCTTTCTATTTTAATGCTTTTAGCCTCTTTCACCTTGGATCTGAGACAAAAATTTTGAAACTCCTTAGTATAACTTTCCACATCATTATCTCTTTGTTTGAGATTCTACCTCTTTGTATGCATCTGTACTTCAAAGTCCTCAGGAAGGTAGGTTTTTTGAATTTGACTCATCATAATCTTCCAATTTGCAAAGTTTTTTTTTCCCTATTTCACTCTTTCATCTTGAGTAAATTTCCACCATGTGAGAGTTGCTCCTCTCATCCTTGCTTTTGCTACCTTAACCTTCTGGGATTTTGTCACATTTTCACTCTCAAAGTAGTTTTTCATGCCTTCCAACCATTCTAAGATATAATCAGTATCCAAATTTCCACTAAAAAATGGCACTCCTTCCAAGGCCTTTTGATTTAGTACCTTGATTGCTCTAAGAAATGGTTCTTCAACTATTTCAAAATTAGGTATAGATGCCTCCACTTCATTAGACACCTGTTGCTTTTGCCTGCTATGCTCCTCTTGTTGGGTGACCTTATTAGTCGCTGCTTCAATCTTGAGAGTTGTTCTCTTGAGCATTGTCTCCAAGGCTATCATCTCAGCCTTCAACTCTAGATTTTCCTCATGTTCTTCTTGAACCTTCTTAGTCAACTTGCATTCATCACCATAGTGGATTCTATGGAGGATTCTTCTTCATAGTTAGACATGCGCTTATATCTCCCAAAATCAAATTTCTCTTATACCAATTTGATAGGAATAGTCTAGGGTGGTGTAACTAGATGATACCTATGTGCTAAAATGTTGACACACTTCTATGAGTCATTATATCCAAGATTTCTCAAGAATGAAATCTCAAATGGCGACTCATAGCTCTCCATTCATGGAGTGCAAGGGTTTTTAATGGAGGCCCTCAGTTTGACCTAGTTTATTCCCCTACAAGTACACCATAGAATGAGAGATTCAAAGAGGAAAAGCAAGAGTGCTAGTCTCCATGTTCATCAAATATGCATGCAAATGAAGATGCAAGCTAATCTAAATGATAACAATGAAAAGCAATGCAAGAAAATAAATCTAATCTATGAAAGGAAATAACAATGCAAGATTAATCTATGAAAGGAAATATGACTCTAAGATGATATGAAAATGCAAGGATGAAGCATGATGATAGAATCCATGGATACATGAGAGAAGAAGACAAGAAGAGAGAAGTTGCAATGAAACTGTAATTTTCGAACCCTAATGCTCAAACTCCTTCTTCAAAATCATTCTCCAAACCTGCAACATAACAATACTATAGCAACTAACATCCATCTAAATGAGAAGAAGAGGCCTCCTTATAAAGGAAAGTGTGGAGAGAGGAATGCATCCTCAAGAGCAATGTGGGATAAATCCCTAAAAAGGCAAGTAAGAGGGAAAAAAAGCCCACAACTTAGAGATATGTACCCAAAAAAAAAATCTTTATAAGATTTTATTTTATTTTTTCCATAAAAAGAGAGCTTTAAGTGGGGATTTATTTATTTAATTAAAAGATAGATTTTTTGTTAATTAAATAAGATAAGATTATTTAATTAAAAGAGAGATTTCAATTAAATAAGATAAATTATTTAATTAAAAGAGAGATTTTCTTTTAACTAAATAAGATCATTTTATTTATTTAAAAGAGATGTTTTCTTTTAATTAAATAAGATAAGATTATTTAATTAAAAGAGAGATTTTAATGAAATAAGATTAAATTATTTAATTAAAAGAGAAATTTTATTTTAATTAAATGAGATTATTTTATTTATTTGAAAGGGATTTTTTTTAAAAATTAAATAAGATAAGATTATTTTATTAAAAGAGATATTTTAATTAAATAAGATAAAATTATTTAATTAAAAGAGAGATCTTCTTTTAATTAACTACGATCATTTTATTTACTTAAAAGGGATTTTTTATTTTAATTAAATAAGGTTATTGATTAAATGATCAAATCTTAGGAAATATTAAAATAATTAAATTAATTACAATTTGATCAAGGAAAATGATTTGAATTGATTCAATAAAATATTGCAATGCATTGATTCAGGAAATTGATAAATTGAAGAATGGGGGCCCATAGTCTAGGCAACCATTTTAGGGTGCATACAATATCCACTACTTGAAATAGTCTCCTTCTACAAGGTTAACCCTAAGCACTTAGAGACAACTTTCCCTTAGACCAACCTACCCATTTAGGCTTGCATACTAGTTTGAAAATTCTTTCTAGGCCTCCCCAAATGACTTTCTTATCTTACAAGGGTTGGAGGCTCTTCCAAGGGTGATTTGGTATACATTCTATCCATCTTTCAGAACCTAATCATTAGCTTCCTATATGATCTCTTCAAAATAAGGGAAAACTCTTTTTTGGCCTAATAACTCTCAATGGACTAATCTTGGATTTTTGCAAATCTTTCCTTAATGAGGTCCCAACATAACCCCAATTCAAGATAACCTTTTCAAGGAACTACAAGATTCATAAGGTCTTAGGTTCCCAAGTTACACTAGATGCCCTAACCCAAATTTTGAGGGTTTGTTTGGGTTTGACATCATTTTAAAATAGTTTTAAGTAAATTTGTTTTTTCTCCAACACTAGAGACTTTCCACACTTCTTCTTGCACCCATAGTATATTTACTCAATGCTTCATCTATCCTTTTCACCCATTCCATCAACTTTGCTTCACCCTTGCAAGAAAATTGCTTTATTTTGATTTCTAGCTGAGAGTAGCCCAGTCTCTCCTAGGGCATCCAGGGAAAGGCCTTGACCTTGTATTTCTTGCTCCATAATTCCTATTATATAAATTAAAATGTGTCTACTAGATTTCCTCAAGGTTTAAGAGAATTTCAACCATAGGGAATGCTGGTAGACAATATTTTGTAAAGTTTTCCCTAGTACTATCCAACAAATAGATAGATTACAAAAACATTTATCAATCAAATTCATTCTATTATAGTCAAAAGTGTCAGCACTTTGCATGAATTCACTTGCATTTGTACTCCTCAAATCTTCCAACCTGTACAATGGTGACTTGGAGGCATTTATCAAATCATTCTCCAAAAAACTAAACCAACTCCTACTCTTTGGTAACCTCCTTGTGCCTTCTAACTACTTTTGCAACTTTTGGACAAGAAACATAGCACAAATTGCAAAATTGTCAATGTACAACTTTTGCAAAATTGTTGGCATCTTCTTTAACACCCCTTTAGGCAAACAGAAGAAAATTGCTAGCATCTTGGGCTATAATACTGGTGCCCTCCCTTCCATTTATTTATGCCTCCCATTGGGTATTAAACCTTGTAACAACTTTTGGGACAATCTAATTGACAAATTCAATAGGAAGTTGGTGGGATGGAAAGGCATCACTTTGAGTCAAGCCGGTAAAGTATTGCTAATTAAATCTAATTTGTAGAACTTACCCACTTATGTGCTTAGCCTCTTCTCTATCTTTTCTAAGGTGCTTGATCACCTGGAAGCTATTCAGAGGAATTTTATGTGGTCAGGCACTGAGAATACCCTCTAGTAGCTTGGGATAACATCTACAGATCTAAGAAGAAAGGAGGCTCAGGGATTAGAAAGTTAAAAAAATTCAACTATGCCCTTCAAGAGAAATAGATTTGGACTCTTTGATAAGAAGGGTGAATGGAGGGATATTTTGATGTTTAAGTATGTTGCAAACCTCAATCTTAAATAGTTCATCAGTAGGGATCCTGACCCATGAGGCTCTAATATCTGGAATGGCCTTTTAAGGACAAAAGGCATAGCCTTTGAGAAAGTGAAATGGAAATTGGGTAATGGTGAACATATTAACTTTTGGCATGATGACTAGCTTGTTTCTAGTCCTCTATGGGATATTGATCCTTTTAACAAATGGGCCAATCTTTGCAAAGAAAGATTTGGGAGTAGGGTGAGTGACTACAGGAATCATAATGAGTGGATTGATCTAGCAGAGTTGGACTAGGAGCTCAAGATTCTAATGGACATGGTTAGGCATATTTCTTTGTCCCATAACAAATATTCCATCATCTGGGGGGAGACTATGTATGGCATTTATATAGTGGCCTCTGGCTATGAGACTTTGCAAAATCATGTCCCAACCCCTATGTGGGCCAAAGCTTGGTACCTGAGACTTATCTTAAAAATCAACATCTTTTTTTGGATTATGCTCCAAAATTGTATCCTCATGGTGGACAACCTCACCAAGAGGGGTAATATATGCCCAACAGATGCATTTTATGTAAAAAATACAGTAAGAGTGGTGATCATCTTTTTATCCACTATCCTTTCATTAGTACTATATGATCTCCTTTCCTATCTTTTTTCAACATGTCCTAGTGCTTCCCATCCAACATTTTGGAGAATTTTGGTCAATGGCACCTTGGTTTGTTAGGGAGTGATTCCATATCTTTTTGGAACTAGACTCTACCCCATGTGTGCTGGGGGGTTTGGAAAGAGTAGAACAACAAAAATTTTAGGGATAAAGAAACTAAGTTAGACATTGTTTTTCTTAAATGCTTTAATGCCTTGATGGAAAACTACACCAATATCAAAGGCCCTATCCCCTCTCCTAGTTCTAAGGATAGGAACAATAGTAAGAGGGATGGATGCAGTCGGTCTCTTCCACCTAAGGGATGTCATAAGGCTAATTATGATGGGATGGCCAAAGGCAACCCAAGAAAGGCTAGGGTGGGAGGCATCATCAAAAATGCTTTTGGTATAGGTATTATTGTGATTTCTTCCCCCCTTGGTATCCAAACTAACCATTACATGGAGGCCATTGTGGCTCACCATACTATTAAATTGGCAAAAGAAATGGGAGTGAAATACTTTTGGCTAGAAGAAGATTCAAAAAATATTATTGATTGCCTAAATGAGAAGAATAAGCCAACATGTTCGACTAAAAATATCATTGAAGAGTGCATCCAAAATCTCAAGTCCTTTGAAAAAACATATGTGGCACATGAGTACCATCAAGCTAATCAGGTGGCAAATAGGCTGGCTAACTAGGCAATAAAGTACAATGAAGTGGCTAAATGGATTGATGGTTTTTGTTGGTGTAAATAAGTATTCACTATTTACACTTTACTTGAGTTTATTTAGGTTAATGTATTATTTTATTATTTATTAGGTTGACACTTAGGGGTTTGTGTACTTTTATGTGTTGTTATGTTGACAACATAGAAGTATGCAACTCTAATTCAGCACATGGTGTCTACAACATTGGAGTTTGCATAATTAATTGAGTTTTCATGTAGACAACACAATTATTGGCACTCCTAATTAAGCACATGGTGTCTACAACATTATTTTCTAAGCTACACCTTTGTAGGCTTATCCTCTCATCATGGTACTTACTCTTGTGCTTAATGGAGGATAACCCACACCTGATGGACATGTGCCTGGTTGTAAGACTTATCATGTTGCTAACTTCTAGGTATTCTAGAAGCATTCCAGAGGCCTCTATATATAGGAACTCCTATTGTACTTGTACATTGAATTGAATACTATATTATTATTCTAATCAAACTCGTGTCTATTTTGTGCTTGTGTTTGAGTTCCTTGGTCTTGGGTGGATTTTTCCCTAAGGAAAATTCTTACATGGTATCAAAGTTGAGGGAGATTTTCATCATGTAGCCATTGGAGACCTTGTTGCTTCATCTCTCAAAGGAACTTGATTCAAATCCAGAGCATCTACAAAAATTGAGAGTGTCTAGAGCCGAAGTAGACCTTGCCATTGTGTCTGGAGCAACGATTCAGTGAAAATTGACTATAAATTTGCCTATTTTAGGCCATAGTCAATTTTGAGGCAATTTTTTTTGCAAACCAGAACCCAAAGGCCCAATTTGCAAATATGGTATGGTCATTATTTGATCTGTTTAATTAATTTTTAGATCTGTTTAATTTTGCATTTTTGGAATTTTTTTTCAAAAATTTTAGCCCAGTTAGGTGTGTAGAGAAAAAAAATTATATAGGCATGGGGCAATCACAGCCTGACCCTGCACGAAATTATTCCTTTTATCTATAAAGAATACTTTTTGAATATTCTTCATATTTCAACCAGAGGTTCAACAAATTTTTGGCAATTCCTAACTAACTGGCAGTGGATTTAAATCCAGCATCGACCAAGCATCACTTTCCAACTTCAACATACACTATTTGATAGAACACAACTTTATTTATTATAACATTGTAGCCTTTTTTTGTTTAAACACCTATGAAGGTGTTTTCCCACTACGTGTGAGACTAAACATCAATATTCTGCCAATTTTTCATCACCTACCAGCCGTTGGAGATTCTCAAAGAGGATCCCACCACTACTACCCCCTTCTCTAGCTGCATTAAAGTTTTTGGCAAATAAGAGGAACTACAATGCTAAAGATAGCTCCCACCACACCACTTGAAGCTCCACATCACACTGTGTCTAGTCAGTCACTCTTCAAGCTCCATGTGTCTACCTAGGGTTGGTCAACCAAGCTACCATGCATCTCAACCTCCATGTAGATTCATACTTGACATGTAGAAATTTTCATACGACACGTTGGTAGCCACATCAACAAGCCATGTTGAATTTATATAGTACTACATTGGACCTTGTTGTACACCTATCATATAATGCCACATCAACACATGTACTATTCTATATAGATGATGTCACTGCCACATCAACAAGGGCCTACATTTTCACTGACGTAACCATTCTACTATGCAAAATTTGATGGCCTTTTTACTGTTATTCTCAGGCAATTTTGAAATGCTACAACAGTCATCTGATCATCAAATTTAACATCATGTTTTCCTCTCCAGACCCCTCTTTAGATGTAGTTTTGATTTGACAGCCCAACTTTGAGAGGCCATAACTCGGACATCCAAACTCCAATTTAGGTGCAATTTTTTTTTGATTTTGGGTAGAATTTCCTAAATTTTTTAGTGTTCAATTCTTTTCTAGTTTTGGTGCATGAATTTTTTTAAAATAGTATTTTTTGGCAACTGTACCTATCCAATCCTATATTTTGCAACTTCAAATGCACCATACGGGATCATCTCGACTCCTTTTCAGGTTCTTTTTTTTTGAAAGTGCATTTTTTTGTCTACTTTTCAGATTTGTAGTTAGATTGTAGGCTTCTGTGGACAAAAATACCACTTTTAGAAATAGGTCCTATTTTGCATTATATTGCTTCACAATTGTTGTATTTTTGAGCTATATTGTAAAGTTTTAGATTTGTACTCTAAAAAGAGGTTGTAAATAGAAAAATTAGAAGAGTACTTTGTCCATTTTGACAAGTGGCCTATTGTAAAACACACTACATATAAAGTGCCAAAATGTTTCATTTGGGGGTGATTTTTTTATTGAGTGAAAAGGTGCGAGGGGGGGTGGGGGATGTACTATGTTTTGTGTCTCCTTGATATTGTGCTCTTGCATTATGGGTTCTTTTTCAAAGTTAACTCCACATAATTATGCTACTTGGAAAGAAAACATTATGGAACCATTGGTAGAAAATGGTTTATTGCATTATGTAACTGGTGTAGCAAAGAAACCTCCTACTGATGTTGATGAAGCTCAGAAAGAAAATTGGGAATCCAAACAAGAGATGGCCCTAGGAACCTTGTTGAAAAATATCTCTAATCCCATCAAATTTAACATTAGGAAGCTTACCAATCCAATAGAGGTATGGGCTAAACTTGAAGCATTGTATGGGATAGTAGATGAAGAAATGGCTTACACCATTGAGGAAAAACTTCTCAAGTTGGATCCTAGGAATTTTGACACCATTAAAGACTATCTTGCCCAAGTAGACATGTATAGGACACAACTTAAGGACTATGGTGAACCCATCAAGGATGGAAAGACGATCAAACACATCATGACTCATCTTCCACCTGAATATGCTCCTTTTGTTTCCAGTTATAATACTCACAAATTAATGATGGGTAGTGCCTACATTAAGCCTTCTTTTGAGAAATTTTTAGAAATGTTGATCTTAGAACATGACAATTTAGTGAGTATGGGAATTCTCGAGTCTTCCAAGGCCAAAGCCTTGGTAGCTAATGAAGGTAATTCAACTGGTAAAAACTCCAACAAGAAGCAGAAGCAATGGAAGGAAAAGCCACAAGATGACACACAATAATCCTCCTCTAAACAACAATCTTCCTCACATCAATCTTCTTCCACTCAAAAATCTTCACATCAAGGAAATTCTTCTTCTAAAAATAATCAGAAGGGGAACAATTCCAACAAAAGGGAGAAGAAAACTTGTTCCTATTATAAGAAGAATGGTCATGATGAACATGAGTGTAAAGATAAGAAGATTGATGAATTAGTAAACATAATAAGGAAACACAAAATTGATATACCAAATGCATGTAAGGATAAGGGATCTTCAACCACTTCAAAAGGTAAGGGACAAGCTTTGGTTGCAAGTACAAATAATATTGAGGAATGAGTTCTTAATTCAGGAGCAACACATCATATGGGTGCTTCAAGGGAGTAGTTTTCCTCTTTAAAACCATCAAATGTACCTTACATCTATGTGGGCAATGACACTCAAGTGGAAGTAGAAGGGAAAGGCAATGTTGAGTTGGACAATGGCATCTTCAAAGATGTTCTTCATGTTACTAAACTTAGCACCAACCTTCTCTCCATCTACCAAATAACTCACTATGGATGTGGCAACAAAGTGGAGTTCCTCCCTAATACAATTGTGGTGAAAAATATCAAAGATGATTCTATGGTGGTGGTTGGAAGGCTAATCATGAGAAAAGACTTTATTATTTCTCACATTTTGTGCCTAAGTCCACTTCCCTTTCCTTGTTGACTCATTCAAATACACAAAGTAAGCTATGGCATGATAGATTTGTACATCTCAATTATCTCTACCTTCAACAACTTAGGAGCAAGGATATGGTCATTGGTCTATCTCAAGTCAAGTATTCAGAGGGCATATGTCTAGGTTGTGAAGCAAGCAAGCATCCCAAAGAGAAATATGACAAGGGGAAGTCTTGGAAGGTTACTGTTGTTCTTGAATTGTTTCATAGTGATGTAGTTGGCCCATTTCTAGTACCATCATTTGGTAATGCCCACTATGTTCTAACCTTTATTGATGACTTTTTACGGTACACTTGGGTCTTTTTTCTTGCTCATAAGAGTAAAGTATTTGATAACTTCATCACCTTCAAAGCTTAAGTTGAGAAAAA
This sequence comes from Cupressus sempervirens, assembly GCA_028749045.1. Taxonomy (NCBI): domain Eukaryota; kingdom Viridiplantae; phylum Streptophyta; class Pinopsida; order Cupressales; family Cupressaceae; genus Cupressus; species Cupressus sempervirens. The sequence goes on along the minus strand of CM053790.1, from coordinate 824,357,325 downwards.
ATTAGGGAAAGCCATCAAGATTCTATGAACAAATAATGGCAAGGAATATGTCAACTCCAGGCTTATAGACTTTTGAACTCGTGAGGGTATTGGTCTTTAACATTCAGTTGCATACATGCCACAACAAAATGATGTCACTAAAAGGAAGAATAAAACCCTTAAGGAAATGACCACTTGTATGCTTGAACATAAGTATTTAGATCAAGTATTTTGGGTAGAAGCCATGTGTTGTGCCAATTACATCCAAAATAGAAGTCTGCATAAGGCCTTAGATGGAATTACACCTTTTGGGGCGTGGTGTGGTAGAAAACCAAGTGTAAAGCACTTCAAATTTTTTGGTTGTCCAACATGGGCAAGGATACCTCCACAAAAGTGAAAGGCATTAAAATTGCAAAGAAAACCATGTATAATTTTTGGATATCCTGACCATCTCAAGGCATACAAACTCATGGATCTAGAGACTCATGAATTTTTTTATGAGAGGAGTGTTCACTTTAAATAAACTTGTCCAAGTTTGGCTTCTTCAAATCCTCCTTCTTCCTCCTTTATGGACAATGATCATAGTGATGATTGTGACTCAGATGAGGAAATTCCTTCAACTTTTACTCATAGAACACCACCTTTGTAGGGTCCACAAATAGTTGAGGTCATTCCTTCTTCTTCCACTAAACCTCATTGGGCACAACAAATCCTTGATGCAACAGGTTCATTGGTGGGGAATCCTTCAAACACTTAGAGGACAAGGTCACAACACAAATCATTTCCACATGCTTATGTTGCCATTGCTTCAAATCCAAAATCCTTTAAGGAAGCATCGAGGATTCCAAAATGGGATAAGGCTATGGAGGAAGAATATAACTCTTTGATGAAAAACAACACTTGGGATTTAGTTCCCCTTCCTAAGGGAAGAAAGGTGGTTCGATGTAAGTGGATCTATCGAACCAAATTTGCAGCAGATGGAAGTGTGGATAAGCATAAGGCCAGACTAGTAGCCAAAGGTTTCTTGTAGGTTCTCAGTATTAACTATATAAAGACTTTTTCACTAGTCACCAAGATGAACTCCATTCGCCTAACACTAGCTATTGTTGTAGCTCATGATTGGATTGTACACCAAATGGATGTAAAGAGTGCCTTTTTGAATGGTGATCTTCATGAGGAGATTTATATGGAGCAACCACAGGGGTTCATATAGGATTCTACTATGGTTTTCATATTGAAGAATTTTATCTATGGTCTTAAGCAGGCTCCTTGGGATTGGTATGCCAAGATGGATTCCTTCCTACTTAGCAAGATTCACTAGGTGCTATTCTAATTTGAATGTATACATTCTTTAGAAGGATGACTCACACTTGATACTCATGCTTTATGTAGATGACTTGATCATTAAAGGAAGCACTTCATCCATCATTGCCAGTGTCAAGACCTCTTTGTAGGATAGATTTGCTATGATAGACTTGAGATTACTACATTACTTCCTTGGTATTGAAATCACATAGTCTTCAGTCGGGATCACACTTTCTCAACCCAAGTATTCTCTTGACTTGCTTTCTTGGTTTCACATGAGTGACTACAAGCCTACTCCTACTCCCTTTCTTTCAAGTGTCAAGTTAGAGGCCAAGTGTACCACTTCACTTGTTGATGCTACATTGTACAGACAGTTAGTTGGGGATCTTATCTACTTGACTCATACATGCCCTAATATAGCTTTTGTAGTTGGCATGGTTTCTCACTTTATGCAAGAACTACATGAGCTTCATTGGAAGGCTACCAAGTGCATCTTTCACTACATACAAGGTACACATACACATGGGATACATTATGCAGTAGGTATAGGACTTTAGCTAGTTGGATACATAGACTCAGACTATGTAGGCGACCTTGATTATCACGAGTCTACTTCAAGTTACATATTTCACCTTGGTTCTGGCCCTATTTGTTGGTAAAGTAAGAAGCAAAATAATGTTTCTCTTTCTTCAACTAAGGCTGAGTATCAAGGAGCTATCAATGCAGCAACAGAGGCTCTTTGGTTATAGCACATCCTAAAGGAGTTTGGGTTTGATCTACCTAAACCTACAATCATTCATTGTGATAATCAAAGTGCTATTGAGATCTCTAAACATCTAGTTCAGCATCAACAAACCAAGCACATCGAGGTTCATATGCACTACATCCAAGAGCTAATACATGATTAGATCATTACACTACAGTATTGTCCTACAGTAGAGTAGGTCACTGATGTCTTCACCAAACCCTTCATCGAGGTCAAGTATACTCACTTGCACGATCTCTTGGGGGTGTGGGATGTTGCAGAAAGGGGAGTCCCTTGACTTCTCTCTTCTTTCTTTTGGGAGGGATCTTTTCCTCATTTGAGGTCTTCTTCTCTCTCATCCTCTTTATTGTACTTATCTCTCTTTTTGGAGGAGGGTTTTTCCCATGAGGTTTTCCCTCTTTCTCCACTTTATGAGAGATTGCATTGCATCATTATATGTATAGCATTGCTTTTGTACATGGGTACCTAACATGGCCTCCTAGCTGAGACCCATCATGCATTTTTTAGCTTAAGTGCATTCACCTAAGTTGTACTTAAGGGGGGTTTTGGTGTAAATAAGTATTCACTATTTACGCTTTACTTAAGTTTACTTAGGTTAATGGATTATTTTATTATTTATTAGGTTGACACTTAGGGGTTTGTGTACTTTTATGAGTTGTCATGTTAACAACACATAAGTATGCAACTCTAATTCAGAACATGGTGTCTACAACACTAAAGTTTGCATAATTAACTGAGTCGTCATGCAGAAAACACAATCATTTGCACTCTTAATTAAGCACATGGTGTGTACAACATTATTTTTCATGCTACACCTTTTTAGGCTTATCCTCTCATCATCACACTTACTCATGTGCTTAATGGAGGATAACCCACACCTAGTGGACATGTGCCTGGTTGTAAGACTTATCATGTTGCTAACTTCTAGGCATTCTAGAAGCATTCCAAAGGCCTTTATATACAGGCACTCTTAGTGTACTTGTACATTGAATTAAATACTATATTGTTATTTTGATCATACTCTGGTCTATTTTGTGCTTGTGTTTGAGTTCCTTGGTCTTGGGTGAATTTTTACCTAAAGTAAATTCTTATAGTTTTAATATCTTGTTATACTTAATGATTTAATCAAAAGGGAAAGGATCCTAGGTAGATTGGGTATCATCAAAAGGAAATTATGATTATTAATAAGTTTTGGGAAGTGGTCAAAAATCTTATGTGTAAATTTATTATGATTGTTAGTATTTTATGGGGAATGTACGAGATTGTGATGTGGAAGTACAATAGCACTCATACTTCTCACACCTAAAATATCTATCAACTTATTTCAAGTACTAATTCTGGGTAGAAAATTCACAAGGTGGATAAAAGGTCTAAGAAAACAAGGCATACAAAAGTTTCTTTGATTTTGAAGGTCTTTGATACTCATTATAGAGCTAGCACACAGGAGGATATTATGGTGGGGGAAAGACACAGGAAGGAACCAGAGGATGAAGCCCAAAAGTGGCAAAGGCATTCCAAGGTTTGGAACATTCTAAAGAAAGGAGGAATTGTGAATGTTATAAAATGGCTCCATGGTTGGAAGCTATCCGTTACCAACACTATGGTAAAAAGATGGAATGAGGGAATAGTTAAAATCAATCATGTGGATTCCACAGTGATGGAGGATGTCATTTCCACTGTTACTAGCATACCCATTGTGGGAAAGAAATTCTATAGAGATAGGAAAATTTGGGGACAAGTGGAGGTGGAACTCACAAAGGATCAAGAGGAAAAAAAAGATGTTGGTGAAGAAAGGCACCCACTATCTTCCAAGCTCCATCAAGACATTGTGGAGATTTTTTTTGTAGTTTATCATCAAATATATCTCCCTCAACACCAAATTTGATCACCTTTGCACTTACCACTTCATGTTACTCAACCACTTCAGGTATGGGGTGAAAATTTCTATCATCTTCTACCTGTACTCTTCTTTGAATGAGAACATTAATGAGTATCAAGAGAAGCATACTAGGAACTCAATGCTTCATGAGGGGCTTTTACTATTACTCTATGAATTCTTCAAGGCTAGGGCAATGGAAAAACATATTAAGTATAGGAAGGAGGGAAAAAAGGGAAAAGGGGATTCTAAAGAATTGAAAGAGGACTATTTTCCTTTTGATACCGAGGATAGCCTTGAAATGCATACAGACTCTATGGGGGATGACTCCCTACAACATGGCTTGGGGAAAGGAATTGTCAAAATAGAAAGGAAGGAGAAAAAATTTCTTCCTAACCCCAAGTAGGGCCCTGATACCTCCTTAGACAAGGACTATAATGAAAGATTTGAAGGCATGGATATGGGGGAAGAAACTATCGAAGGAGAAAAGTAGCTCAAAGAGGGGGAAGGCTTGGATAGGAAGAAGGGCAAGAGAAGCATCACCATCAAATTGCCAACCAATAAAGAGGAAGAGGTCATGACTTTCTGGAGAAGGAAAAGGAAACTTTCTAAGGCCAAGGAGGATATATAGGGGGAGGAGTAGGAGGGGTGGAAGGGGACATAAACCAAAGAGATAGGGAGGAACATGATTAGGGTTTCAAGGCATTCAGCTCCACCAAATATAGATACTCGATCTCAAGGAAGGGAAAAAATGGGGTGTGGTGGAACTTTGACACCAATTCAGCTAAAATGGGGATCAATCATGAGATGATGAGAACTCTCATCAAAGAAAATGAAGAGGGTAAAATCCAAATGGAAGAGTTGATTGACCTTGCCTTAGTGATTTTTAATGACTCTGCTAAGGAGTATTCGAAGATGGGCATCCTTAATAATGCCAAAAACAATGTGGTGGAGAGTTTTCACACAACCAAGTGGATTTTCCATGAAATCCAAGAGTTTAAATACTAGGTGAGTAACTTGGAAAGGGATAACTATAGCTTAAAGGACCATATTACAAAGGTGGAAATGAGCATGGACAAAAGAGTGGAGGAGGTCAAGAATAGGGTCCAAACAATGGAGAGCTTGATGTAGATTATAGTGGAACAAAGCTATAATATTCTCAAAGAGGCCAATGAGAATATAAAGTTGTTCAAATGGAGGAGCAAAGAATCAACAAGGAGGACCCTACCCTCCATAGCACAAAGGATAGGACCCCTAATCACAGCTTGAGGAAGTGCATCAGATCCAACATGAGGAAGAAAGACACCCTCACCCCTAACCAAGAACTCTCTAACATGAAGGAGGCTACTAGTAGACTGTTAAAGCTAGAGATAAGTGCATCATAAATGCTACAAGACATCGCCTACGCGCCCTGGCTTTTTATGGCTAGTCCTAGTTTTTTGTCTTACTTCCCTGGCTTTTTCCTAGCTATATCTTTTGTTTAGGAAGTTATCTCAGCTGGTTGTTTAGGGTTTCTTTTATTACTTTAAGCATTTTGTTTTAGTTTTTACTTTGTTTTGTTTGGAATTTAGGGCCCTTTTAAATCTTGTTTTCTGTAATAAAAAACTTTTGCAAAATTGACAATTTTTGCATGTCTACACTTTAGACCTTATAGGACTACACATCATGGCTCAAAATAAACCATTGAAGTTATTTAGACCATTTTTAGGCCATTTCCATTCCTAACTACCCTCTCACACTTAACTAGCCCTCTAAGACAACTTTTTGCACCTTTGAACCTAATTGAAAACATTTTGCTAATGCAACATTTTTGACACCAAGCTACCTTTGATGCATTTCATTATTCCTTCATGTACATAAGGACCCCAAAACTAAGGACCTCTTTATTACTCCTAAGTCTTTCCAATAAACTTATTTCTTCCTAATGACCTATCCTAGGTGCTCCTACACCAATAGGTTTGTACCAACCCCTACCTATTCCTAATAGGCCATGGGAGTGCATTAGCATGGAATTTGTCATAGGTCTTTCTAAGACTAAAAAAAGGTTGGATAATATCTATGTGGTGGTAGATAGGTTTGGCAAGATGAGTCCTTTTATCCCTTGTAAAACCACTCATGATGCTAGCTATATTTCTTATTTATTTTTCAAAGAAATTGTAAGAATCCATGGACTACCTCTAAGCATAGCCTCTTATAGAGATCTGAAGTTCATGAGTCACTTTTGGAAGACTCTATGGAGTAGGCTAGGAACTAATCTATCATTTGTTTTAGCTTACCATCCTCAAACTAATGGTCAAACTAAGGTGGTCAATAGAGTGTTAAGTAACCTTCTAAGATGCCTAACCAAGGAGTATGGATAGACATGGTACTTGATCATTCATCAAGTTGAATATGCCTACAATGATAGTGTGAATAGGAAAATAGGGAGAATTCCTTTTGAGATTATGTATCGTATGCACCCAAGAGGTGTGTGTGAACTCAGAAGTTTGGAAGCTATGGAGTATAGAAGTGGTCATGTAGAAGATTTCTCTTAGACCATGAAAGAGATATAAGAGCAAGTGAACACTAGTACATTAGGTCTTAATTTTTGACCTAAGGCCAATTTGGCTTGTCAAATTCAATTTTTTCAAATACGATCCTGATAATGTCAAAATTTTGACAATCCTTAAGGATTTTGTCAAAACTTTGACAACAGTTAAGTTTATTGTCAAAATTTTGATGTTACCAGGATATAAACAAAAAAAAAGTGAAATGCCACCTTTCTTTTCATTCCATTTTATGGTAGATTGTGCATGCTCTTCTATAGTTGTAAGAAATTTCATGGAAGGGAAACATTTAGTTGGGGGAATGGAAGGGAAACTTTTGGAAATGTAGGATAGACTAGGTGATTGAGAGGGGAGGAGTGAATCAGGAACTAATAAAACTTTTACTTCAATTCACCAATTAAACCTTCACAATTTAATCTAATCTAATTGCATGCATGAAAGACTAAAAGCAATAAAACATTCATAACACTTGACACAATATTGGTAACTTGGAAGCCTTCCAAATAGAAAGTAAAACTAAGGTGGGGATGATACCCACAAGCTTTAGTACTACAATATAAAGTTGGCCTGTTAAGGCTTACAATTGATCACTTCTGATGATCCCCCCTGTTAGGAGCAATAAGGACAGTTAGATCCACCTTGTGAAAAGATTTATACAATACAATGAAGTATGCACTTGGTTAGGAGATTATGTATTATACTATTTAGTCTACCTTGTTAGAGGATTTGACTGATGCACTTATTAGGGTGAATAGTAGTAGATCTCCGATCTGCAACTTAATTTACTGAATGAGATTCCTTTGATATAGAATCATCACCTTTTTGGGATAGATGAGACTTTTATTTTCCTTATATTTCTTGTAGCCTTCTTCTAATTCACACTCATACTTCTTGTACACTCACACACTTATATTTGGATATGAAAATATATCTTACATATATACCAATCCAAATAATTACCTTCTAGAGTCGGCTACAATACCAAATTCAACAATCTTCACCTAGTTAGCTCACTATTGAAACTTGGGTTCTAAAGACCACTTGGGTGATATTCTAACACTCTACACCATAGTGAACTCAAAAAAATTTGGCACTTAGTCACAAATGTTTGGTCCACATTAATCACTCAAGAGTAGCATGAACTCAGTTAACACTGATGACTTGATGAATACTGAAGAACTTGATTGACACTATAGAACTTATTTGACACTAAAGCTTGGTCAACACTACATTTTCTATACTTGGTTAACACAGCTAGCTCGGTTGACACTATCTTTCAGCTCTACTTAGTTAACACTTACTTTATGCTCGATTAACACTACAACAGCTCAATTTACACTATGAGGCTTGGTCAACACTATAACATCTTGGTTAACACTGTGAAGGTTGATAGAAATGTGATTAATCAAATGAAGAAGTGTTTTGGTACTTAAGTTTGTTGTCAAAATTGTGACATTATCAAGATATAAACAAAATTAAATAAAAGTGAAACACCACTTTTATTTTCATTCTATTTTATGATAAATTGTGTGCACTCTTCTGTAGTAGTACGAAATTTCATGGAAGGGAAACTACAACTCACTAAATTTTGATTGATTGTGTTATTCCCCTACCTTGTTTTTAAATTCATTCAATCATTTTATAGGATTCAGGGTTGAATATATATTTTGCAGGATTAAGGATTGAGGGTAAAATAATATGTTTTATCACCATATGAGCCAATAGGGATACAAGATAGATTGATAAAGGATTTGGAATGAGATTGAAAAGATTTTAGTCCTATTTGTGGAAGCCCTAACATGACCAATACAAGGTATTTACACAAATTATAAAGTCTTAATTTAAAGTATTTTTATTTCTTTTAAAGTTGTGTAGACATAGATACACCCCTAATTTATGATATCATGTGTTGGCCAAGATATAATTTTGAAAAGAATCCCTTTAAGTCTATGAAACTTGACCTTGAGGGTGCTTCCTTACAAATCTGAGAGAGTGTATTAGAGCATATATTAATTGGAAGTTTGAGACCTTAGATAATAAGCTTGTATCTCATCCATGGATCTTAGAATGTTGTCTTTTCTTATTCCAAAGGGAGGGTTGAACAATTTGTTTATCAAATGGTGCCAAACTCTCATGAATTCCTTCATTGCATATTAATCCCAAAATGATGCTTCCAAACAGCTATGCATGCCTATACTCCAATAGTTTTTTAATTACTAATAACATCATATCCACAAAGAATGGTTGTTGTTGAGTAGAATTGAAGCAATTTTGGCTCTTATCACCAAACTTGACATTGTTGTTGAGATTCAAGGGACATAGTTTATTGATGAATGAATAATCGTGCTACTTGGATTGGAAACAACACAGTAACTTTAAGAGATTCAATGGAAAAATCTGTAAAAGAGACCTAATGTTCAAGCACCCTAATTTAGTGTATTTTTTAATAGTAAATAGTATGTTGAATTTGGATGATCTTTCATTATTGTTTTTTTTTTTTGCATGGAGTTAATTACTAGAAGCTAAGGTTTTAATTTATGTATCACTTTGTAGAATTTTAACATGGAACAGTCAAAAAATAACTATTTCAAAATGCAAACCCTAGTTCACTAATACCCACTCACTCAAAATTACCAGTGTAGTACTTATGAACAAATGTTCCAATTTAGTAATACACAAATATTCTAGTGGTCCTCAAATTTCTATTAATAGACCACAAATGACCCAATTGTAAATAATAAAAACTAAGAAACAATCAACAAATAGAAATAAAAAGGAGCCTTATTAATACATAGGAAATTAGTTAATAGACCAAAAGTGAACACTTATTTGTAAGGTCAATATGCAAGAAAAGAAAAATAATGCATTCTAGTGGCCCCATTGATTATTAGGTATCTTCCCTACAAATATGACTGAAATTCTAGTATATATAATAATCTTAAACTGAAAACAAAGAATTGATGAAAGGAAAACATGCCAAGTATTATGGTATCCTGAAGCAATGCAAGGCTCCATGCAAATAAGATAATTGAAAACTTTTATCTTGAGCAACAATATCTGATTAAAATTTAAGTTTCCATACTTTTGATTATGCAATATTGTTTTTCTAATTATGATGTAATTAACACTAGTACACATTTTGCAAACTAATACTTATTTAGTCCAATGTTTCAAAAAAATTAAATATTGATGCATTAAAGAAAAACAATAGTAGACTCATATATTGAAGCCTTGCTTACTATAGATGCAGCTATGCACTCTGATCAATTAAGAGTGGAAATTGGTTTTATTAGAGTTACTATGGAAATGGATATGCAAATAGATAGAACACTAATACTTCATTTAGACACCTTCTCACACTATTCAATAATTATAGTTTTATTTCCCTCAATTCACATTATTTTTATGATCATTTTTCATATTCACCAAAATAGGAAAATCATGATTGGTGTATTAATATGTCTAAAAAGTGTGGGAAGTAGGAAAGCTCAATGATATCTTGTATAGAATATACACTATGACTTTGAGAATAGCTTTGCTAATCTACACTGAGCCTTCCTTATTTGATAGATTTCCATTTACTCTTCATTAATTTCTTCCTCTACAACATCACAATTCTACACCTTACCTTCATGCACCCTTCTACATGGAAGAAAGGTGAACTTCCACAACTCGCTATATTCTAACCTTCCACATACTCATGTATAGATTGTATTTCTAGAAGTCCAAATGAATCCTTCACCATTAAGATTTCTTTATGCTAACATAGAGAGAAGACCTAGTGCCTTTCTTCCTCTCCAACATTGCAATTTTGTCTTCCTTTCTTTCTTAGTAAAACCATTTGCACAAATCATGTGATCATTTTATTCTAACTTAAAATCCTCCAAGATTCATGCTAGAGATGTAAGAAGGAATCTAAAGCTAAAGTGGTGCTTTTAGGTCCCTTGGGACATTTTATCATTCTTGCATTATTAACCATACAATAAGCCATTATTGGCTCTAAAACATGCCAACTAACTTTAATTGGTGTCTTCATGCCTTCTTCGATGTTGAGAGCCTTGAAGAGGTCTCTAGATTTAAGAGCTTTGAGGGGTGCCCCTAAACCACAATATTTGAACAACTATAGATGGTTTGGAGAAATAAATTAACATTTATTGAAACCTATAAATTTATTAACCATTCATTATATGTGTAGAAGTAAATAATAGAAATATAAAATTCTACACATAAGAATAATTAGATTTTTAAATGAAAAATATTCAATGTGGGAAAAACTACATCTCTCACTATATGAACACTGGCTACACAATTTTAGGCTCTAGACCAAGGAATCTCATTGATCCTAACTTGACTTTTAAGCTAACATGTACAACCTTAAGGAAAGATGCAATAGACTTGTAGACTAAACATTTCTTCTTCAAGATAAGATAATAACACATTCTTTAAAATGATAAGTGTAGTGCATTGTTGTAAACATATGAAATTGACTTCACTAATACTCATCTAGAATTGTGGACCATCATACACCATAAAAAAGAAAAACTTATTCAATTAGGATTCAATTAATCCTCTATGAGTATTCTAACCTAATTGCATGCATGAGAAACTAAAAATATTAAAGCATTCATAACACTTTGACACACAATTTGGTGACCTAAAACCTTCCAAATAGAAAGTAAAACTAGGGTTGGGATGATACCCACAAGCTTTAGTGCTGTAGTATAAAGTTGGCTTGTTAAGGCTTACAATGATCACTTCTAATGATCTACCCTATTAGGAGCAATAAGGATTGCTAGGTCCACCTTGCAAAATGATTTACAAACATATAATGAAGTATGCACTCGGTAAAGAGATTTACATAAGACTATTAAGTCTACATTTTAAAAAGATTTGATTGATCCACTTGTTAGGATGAAATGGTAGCTGATCTCTTATCTACAACTTGGTTTGTTGAATGAGATTCCTTTAAGTATAGTAATCACCTTGCTATGATAGATAAATCTTTCATGCTCCTTATACTATTGTAGCCTTTGTAATTCACTCTTTTTCTCTTTCTTCTTATTTTATTACTTCCATACCATTCATTGGATGTGATACAATATGTTGCATATATACTAATCCAATTTACAAATTACAAAGTTAGCCACAATACAAGTTTACACAAAAACCACAAAGTTGGCCCAATTGTAGGAACTTAGGTTCTAAAGACTAGCTTGGTGAGGTTCTAATACTTGATATCCACTATCAATGCTCAACATCGATATGCACTCAGTAGACATAGAAGCTCGATCCATACTAATCACTTCCAAGTAGTCTTGAACTTAGTCTACACTAGTGACTTGGCAAACACTATGAAACTTGGCATATAAACTGAATCACTCGATTCACACTACATAGCTTGGTCAATGCTATCACTATGAGATCGATATAAATTGAGTCACTTGGTTAACACTAAGTGGCTTGGTTAACACTAGACTCACATCACATCAACTGTGAACTCGATAAGCACTGCACAACTTGGTTTGCACTGATAAACTTGGTATACACTGAGATGTTTGATTTATACTACTAATCAACACCTTGGTAGTAACTATTCAGCATAAACTAAATATTGTACCTTGGACTCAGTAGTAACTATAGAACTTGATAGATACTAAAATTCTTGGTTAACAGTGTTAACTATATAATGTGTTTGATAGATACTTACAATCTGAATAAGTGTATGTCAGTAATAACAAAAATGACTATAATGTCAACAATCTCCCCCTTTGTCATTAGTGAAAAAAACACTTAGTAGTCAAAACTGAACTCAAAATGTTCAAGAACATCTTTTATCCATCACTTATGTTTTTGACTCAGTAGAGTATACTATTTTTGAGATTTTTCAAATTTGGTTTTGTAAAAGATGTACCTCTGAGTATTTGTACATGAATAATATTATAATGATCCCCCATACATAATATATAGTATACTATACATCTTTTCATATCTGATATATACATTTTCTCCTCTTTTCTATACATCTTTTCCCCCTTTACACAATATACATTTTCTCTACAATATACATCTTCTCCCTCTTTTTGAAATTAATTCCAAAGATGTATGCTATATATATATTATACATAATGCCAAAATGTGAAAATAAATCTGAATGTACCTTCAAAATTAACACCAATGTCTTGTCCCAATTCTCTTGCAACACCTTGCATGTGTGCAATGTAATTTGCACTTCTGCTGAAAGTTCTATCATGTGGTCTACAATGGAGAAGTTGTTGTTATGGATGAGCATTTTAGCATGCACAATATTTTTCTGCAGTGCATCCATGTTTGGGAGAATCATGCCCTATATATCTATTAGTGTAGCTCTTATTCTTTCCTCTTCTCTCAGCAATTCTACCTACATATTAGTTAGGAATCTGTTCTTGTTGTAATGGGCAGAGTTGTAGCTCGAGTTAAGTTGCAACTGTTGTGCACTTGTCTTCAAATCTTCATCAATCTTTGATAGTTTATCTTTTATTTCCTTAGTGATATTTGATATATCATAGAGTTTATTAAATATTAAAGACACATTGTTTCAAGAGGTCTCCAGTGAACCTAGAATAGTAGATAATTCTACTTGATGAATAGAAATTTGTTGAGCAATAAGTTTCAAAACTTTATTCTCAAACTTCTTCTTAGCTCTCTACAACAATTTCTCTTTTCCATTCAAATAATTATTTAATTTTTGGACTACCTCTACTAACTAGTTCAAAATTGGTTGAGAAGTATCAACCTCTATATTTAATGCCTCAATAATGTCTTTTGTTTCATCTATGTTTACCTCGTAACCAAGAGGTTTTACCCATATTGTCCTTGGTCTAACTACCTGAATATATACTTCATCACTATCAACCATGAAACAAACATCATATTTGTAATCATCAACTAGTTTCTTGGGAATCCTGAATCTATTATTCATCTTCTCTTTGAATGCATCAAAGTAATCATCCATAATACTTACATAGTTCTCTCCCATTTTAGCTATATACTCATTAATCTGATAAAGAATAGGTACATCCTTCCTCCAAAGTACTATACGTTTAGATGGGAAAAAAATTTGTACATAGAAAATAGACAAGTCAAAAGTGAACTAAACTTACAAGGATTTTTCTTGGAAGTTCTTATATTCTCCATGTTCTTGTTGAACTAGTTCAACATCAACTCGGCAAGGTCAAGTGATAGATCATTTTTTACCACTTTGTATGCTAAATATATTGCTTCACATGATACAATTTTTAGTCTACTCAAGCTATACATCTCATGAGTTATGACATGTATCCCAAACTTGAGTTCCATGTTAGTAACATAGCTGATCTTCATTCCCCTACCATCCCACTCAGCAAGGATTTTCTTCTCCAGTTCAACTAACTTAGGGTTTTGGTTATTTTCACTTTTATCAACATGGGAAGACAATGATTCTATGGATCATCTTATTAGTTATCAAAATGGGTTATTCCAACCATGACTAACCATTGTGCACATGACTAAGAATATATCTTATCCATTTTATTTGAAAATCCTATGGCATATGTAGAATGTGAGTTAACCCTTTAGTTTTAAGATGTTGATGTTCCAGTTTCAACACACCATTAACACATAATTCTTTCAATGCCTCATCCATCTCCAATTTCTAATATCTTGAATAGCACATTTAAAATGTGAATGGATATCATTAATCAATAGTACCTTTGGTGGAATTTGTGACTATGCTCCGCTTGGATCTAGGGTTTTCACAATGATATGACTCAACTTAAAATCTAGTACCTTCCACTCCACACCTCGAACTAACATGTTTGAACCTTTCTTTGATTTTCTATTGGTGGATAACATCTTCACTTAGTAGGGTTTGAGAGAATACAAAAATCTTTAATAATAATTCACTCAAATCGCTTGAATGCTCTAAAGATTGCCTTGCACAGATAGCTCTCAAAAATTTGCAGTGAGAAATGACTTTGATTTCTCCCTTTTTCATCAAATTTCACCATAAATGCCTGGTATGATTGTTCACTCAAACAAAAAATTGTCACCCACTTCACTTGCATTGAATGCTTAGTAGAGTCTTTCATGACTCAATAACCACACAACAAATATAGTAGCTCCCAACCTTGCTTGACAGGGTCTATAACCTGACCATGCTCAATAATTATTTGAATCTTTTACTTGGTGATCCCTTTGCATCTTGAATGCTGATTTGGATCTTTCATTCTACTAACTAGAATTGATGTGAGATATATTTAGAATCCTAGTTCCAGTTCTCCTATGAGAGATCAAGTGGAAATGGTGGAGTCACCCAATTATTGAGTGACATTATCATCAATACTCAAACTTATATTCTCAAAAGAGTTTGTAGCCCATTGTTGTCTCATCTACTTTCTGATGTTATTAGCTTTTTCCTTCTTTTCATCTTCAATTCTTCCAATATTCATACAATTCTTGGCAAGATTACCAAGTTCTGTACAAATGAAACATCTTCTAGTAGTGTCTCTTGTCCTCATGTGATGTTTTACACAATTCATTCCAATGTGTCCAAATTCTCCACAGTAATGGCATCTACACCAAGTGTTATAGTTGTTGATCTTAGATTGGTTTTGACAAGTGAGTGTCAACACACTTAAGCCATTTACTTAGTTCATACCGAACTAGTAATACATGCCAAGTACAACATGTAAATATTAGACCATGTCAAGTTGCAATGAGTGCCTAGTCACTCATGTGTCGAGTTCTCAAGTTCTGAATAGATAGACCATGTCGAGTGATTAAAGTGCCAAGTAAATAGTGGATACCAACTAATGCAGGTGCCAAGTCAAAAGTAGAAATATAGTGCATGCTAAGCATCAGTGACTTCATATGCCAAGTAATATAGTTTTGACATATTTGTTTGTAATGGCATAAACAACTATGTTAATCATTTTTGAGCTGACTTAAATATATATTACAATCTTTTTGAGATAAGAACGAATCTATATTTGGATTCCCTATGTAATTGCATGCAGCCAATCAGAAAATAAGAAGGTTTAAATAGAAAAATGGATGAATCTCAGCCATAGATTCATATCTAACCCTAAACCACCTAAGTGTTCTTAAGGAGATCAAATCCATAAACTCTTTATGATAGATGGATGGGTGAATGATCAAATTGGAAGAGCAAACAAGACAGTTTACAGAGCATTCAAGGTGACTTAGAAGTAAGAGTGAATTATAGAATCAGTTAGAGAAGAACAAAGGATAGAGAGAAGGATACAACATTGAGACATCTAATCATGAAGATCAATTGGACATTATGTAGAGGTGATTTATCATTGAGCAAGCAAGTGCCAATCGCAAGATCTATGCTAAGACATTTTAATAGGTGATTTCAGGTAAATCTCTTAACAGAGTAGTCCTAATAGGTTGTATGAAATCCTTTAACAAGGTGCTTGCTTAATTGTGAGTTGAATTCCTCTAACCAGGCACACTTCTAATAGGGTGTTGAAATCCTCTAACAAGGTGAGACTTAACAGTCTTTGTAATCCTTTAACAAGGCAGGCCTTTCACATGGTCAAAACAATGTAACCTTCATTGGATATAATTTATTACTATAGTAGTGAAGATTTGTGGGTGTCATTCCCACCTCAATTTTACCTTCTCACTTGGAGGGTTTCTAGGTAATCATATATGGTGTTATATGTGTGATTGATTACATGTTTATATGATTTAGATGCATATGCTTCACATGATTATTTTAGTTTACATATTGAATGCATATGGTGAATGAATGATGAAAGTTTTATAAATCCAAGTTTAAACTCATGATTCACCCCCCATGCCCCACCTCCCCTCCCTTGAAGTTTACTCTCTTTCCCACTTGTAATTCCAACAATTGGTATCATAGCCTTGTTCTAAGAAAAAGAAGCTTTGTAGCTTTGAGCAAAGATCTTGAAATGGAAGTTTACAAGTTGGGAAAAACTATTGAGAACTGAAAGATTGAAATACATCTCATACTACATCAACTAAATGAGGCAAGATAGGAACTAAAGAGATCCTTGAAGAGAAGGAAAGAGATTGCTATTGCAGAGAATGACACACTATATAAAGAGATAGACACCACCAAGCTATTTGTAGATGGTAACTCTAATGAATTTGATGCAGCAGTTGCATATCTGATAGAAAAGAACAGAATCCAAGATGAGAAAATTAGAAATTTCAAGCTAGAGAAAGAATCACAAGCTATACTACTATGTGAGGTTCCTAAATAGAAGAAGAAAGCCATGGAAGACAAATCCATGATTGAAGAAGACAAAATAATTCTAGCAAATAGATTGGAAGAAAATTCAATAGAGCTAACCAAGATTTCCAACATGCAATTAGATACTCTAAGTCAAATGATGAATGCCAACTATGAACTAAATGTCAAGGACATTGAGATAACTATATTGAAGTTGCAGAATGAACAATTGTAGAGTGACCTAAATAGAGAAAAGGAATTTGTTGAAAGTCTCAACAAGCCAAATATAGCCATCAAATAATTTGAGCAATTGTTGATATCCCCTAGATCTAGCAAAGATACATTAGCATTGGCCTACACAAGCACTGAAGAAGGATAATCATCCAATTTTTCTGAAGAAAGGAACATAAAAGGCAAGAACTCCAAACCTACTTGTCATAATTATGGTAAGAAAGGGCATACTGCTAATGTGTGCAAGAGCAAGAATAAAAATTAGAATGTCAAGCCTATGAACATGACTCATTGTCATAAGTACAACAAGCGAGGTCATCAAGCACATGAATGTACAACCAAGACCATGCATAAACAAAGATTTGAAGGATATTGCTACAACTATCAAAAGTATTGACATAGAGCTTTTGAATGCAGATCCAAATCCATGTGGTCATCAAACAAGCCAACAAAGGTAAGAAACAATGGAAAATTTTATAATTGAGATTATAATACAAGATATAGCTATCACTATTGTTAAGAATATGGACATATTCTTGAGAATTGCATTAGGATACACTTCAATGGAAACTACAAAAGGTGGTTGAGTCAAACTCCATGTCTTAGTTGTTTGCAGACTAGTCACATTAGTAAGCATTGTCCAACTAGGTCAAAGGTACCAAGTTGTGAATTTGATTAAAGCAAAGGCAAGGCATATGTTGAACACATTAGAGATGAGATGAACAAGACATGGAAAAAGAAAGGTGTTTGTAGCACATCATATGGAGAAGGGATCACTTCACCAAATGGGTCAAGTGATCACACCTCATCAAACTAGGCAATCAAGAGGTATGTGGGATTGATATTCAAGTACTATATCATACATCAGTTCCAAAGGAGATAGTACTAAAAAGACTACATTAGCATGAATAAAGATGCAAGATGTTGTTGAAAATTCAAGTTAAATCTTTAAGTTTTTCATGTTATTGTTGAGCATGAAATGTTTCTTATGTATGTCAAGTGGAATGATAGTTGATTCTGAGCTGCCAAACTATCTAGTTGATGTCAAACTCATAGTAACTACCGAGTAATGGAAATATCAATAGATGTCAAGTGATTTTGAAATTGGTTGATGTCGAGCTTACAGCTATGTAAGCATTAAGCATTAAATACAAGGTTTTCAAAGGGTATATGATCAATTTTTGCTTATTATTCATCATTTCAAATTTGAGCAAGAGAAATCAAAGTAGAAGGTGATTCAAAAACCTATCCAAAGAATTTATAGAGATTTTAGCAACCATCTCACACTAGCATACAGATTTCATAAGGTATTTATCATAAGTTGAGCTATGCAGTTTACTTTTGCATAAACCCTAGCTTGACAAAATGGCATCTAGTTCAAAAAATGTAGAAGGGAAAGAGGTTTTGAATTTCCAACTTGTCAGTAATGAAGTTAAACAACCCATATTTAAAGCCATTCTTGACATAGCCTATAAACAAGATCCTTCTAGTGCATTATCAATAATCTTGCCAAATGTTATTATGATGCAAGATGTAAGGAAGTGTTATAATTGAAAAATAGGAGGTATAATAGATATGGATATTAGAGATGCATATAAAAAATTGTGTGAGAATGATGGTTTGAAGGAGGAATACAAAATTGTTGAGAAAAAGGGTTTAACATGAGTCTTAGATTTTTTGAACGTGTTTAAAACTAAGTGGATAAGAATTTTTCTAAGCCAAATTCATGATGGTTCTTTATGGTTGGAAGGAGGATTGATCAAAATCACCAAGAGAATAATTCATAGGGTAACTAGTTATCCAACCCTAGATCAGCCAAAGACACTCAGGAGTAACTCCAAGGAAGTAATTGAGAAGAACACTAGAGCAATTTGGAATAAAAGAGATATGACTATAGATACCATCACTGATCCACTACTAAATTTTTTTGTAAGAGTAATCTCTCATAAATTCTATCAATCTAGTAGATTGAATAGTGTAACCTACATAGCTATGGATGTTGGCTACAAGATTGTAAAGAAAGATCATACATATGATCTGGTTGAGCTACAATTAGAATAATTGATGGAAAATCTTGGAGCTATCAGGAAAAAAAAGAGTGCACAATGCAAATTTGGTTCAATTCTAGTTTGCATATTCTTTTATGTGCAAAATATATTTCCCTCTATTGGTATTGTAGGATGGAAGACCAATAGGTCAATTTTAGTACAGATCAATGAGTTCATTTATTAGATGGGAGAAAATATTGAAACCTTGATGACAAGTTACTTTGAAAATATTTTAAGAAATCAATGAAGGAAAGAATGATGATACCAGTTTCTTTGATTGAAAAACACTATAATAACATATGCTTTCTTGTTGATGTTGATTACACTTTTGTGCAAGCTACCACACCAAGGGTAAGATGGTTAAGGCCACCTAGGTATGAAATTAATGTATCAACAGTCATCACAACACTACTAGCAGAAGAAATAGATAAAAGTGCAAAGATATTTGGCAACTATCAAATGGTAAAATCAAATATTACCATGGAGTTGAAAACTACCTCCACACTGAAGAAGAAAGATAAGCTATTTAAGAAACTAAAAGCCAAATTTGGAGAAAGAGAAAAAGAAGAAGAAGAGGATGAAGAGGAAGAACAAGAACAAGCACAAGAACCTCTTGCATTGACTCAAGGCATGGGAGAGGATAAGGAAGAGGAGGAAACTAAAGGCACCAAGGGAGAATGAGCCAACGAAGAACCTACTCATGCTAAGCCAAAGAAGAGGAAGGCTAAAGCATGGCCAATGGCAAGGGCAAAGAAAATTGTCAAACCTAGCCTAGCCTAGCCCACAGCTCCTACCACTAGAGTAAGTACATGTGCTACAACTTAGAAGGCCAAGGAAAAGACCAAGAAAATAGAGCAAGGTGGCCAAGAGTAGAAAAGAAAAAGAAGAAAATATGTGGCACAACCAGATTTAGATTAAGAAAGGAAGGAATTAGATGAAAATAACCAATTCAAAGTGGTAAGTCATAATCCCCTGATTGTTCTTGAAATTTTATGTGAAAATATCAAAAGCAATGCAGATTTATCTGGTTTAAAACATATTGATTTTGAGAAACTTGGAAAAGAAGAGAAAAATCAAGTGGAAGAGGCATTATATGCCATGATACTAGAATTTTCCAACACAATGCCAAAAGGTCTATATGATATTGTTGAGCAAAAGTAGCATTACTGTTTGAATTTGGAGAAATAGATCAGAGAAACAACATTAGCTCAAGTGATGCCAGAGCTAATGAAGGGACAAATTGCTAAGGTTTTCAAGAGATATGTTATTAGGTTTACACCTAAATATGGAGTCTTAAGCATTCTTCAGAATAACATTGAAGATGTGGTCAAGAAATCAACCCAAATCTAGAAATTTATCTATGGGCTGACCATTATGAAATAAGGAGAAGCTAACCCTTCATAGGGTAAACAAGAGGATAAGGATGAGGACAATGATGATGAAAAATAAAATGATGATAATAAGGATGATACAGCTGGGGAAGAAACTAAAAATCAAACTGATGACAAGGCAACAGCTAAGTAGCAACATGATGAATAGAGTGTATAGGACACACAAATGTTGAGTGTCAGTCCCCCTCATGACACAAGTGCAACAACTGAGATTGTAATAGTAAAGGATTTTTTTGATGCTTTAGCTCAGAACATAAATACACTTACTGCAAAATATCTGAAGAAGATTCTAGACCAATCTACACTCCAAGAAAAACTATACAAAAATCTAGTTTTAGTCTGTGTAGAAGAATTACAAAATGTAGTAACTGAGGTCACAAGGGATAAGGTGAATCCATAAGAACCACCTTCTATCATCCCTTTAGTTACTAGTGTATAGCCTCCAATTCAAACAATAGTAGACACATCTACTAAGGTTGACACAAGTGTTAAAGTTAATAATATTGAGAAGAAGCAAATAGATATTGCAAGACAATAGAAAATAGGACAAATAGATTCATCTATACCTAAAGCACAGGACCAAGGTGTTATTCAAGTAATAGTGATAGATCATGGCAAGCCTAAAGAACATGAGTCAAAACCTAAGGCGAAGGAATAGAAATTCATTCAATCATTGTTAACTATATCAAAATCTGGCACTCCTTCTATACAGGTTCTTTAGAAACTGAGCACAAAAGCCATTCCATTGAAAATCTCAGTGCCAAGCCCTAGCTCATCAAAGGTTGATAAGGTAATTCACTATAGAGATGTAAACCTTGATGAATAAATTATAATTCCAAAATTTGACTAAGACATTGTGACATTAGAGCAAATAGGCATTTTGTAATAGGCCTTAGAGAAGAAAGAGCATCAAGAAATACTCAAGAGAGAACATAGGGAGAAACAAGCACTCCAAGATATTAAAGACATCTTTTTAGATGCATTCAGCCTACCAACTTGTGAAGAGACCAAGCCACTAATAGAAAAATTGATAGATATAGTGGAAAAGGTCAGTAATGAAGACCTTGATACTACTGCAAAACTTTTAGAATGGTTTGAAAAGAAGTTTCAAGGAAAGGTGAATGAAAAAATATCTAATGAGATAGCACTAACTCAAGTTGCATTGGAAACAAAGGTTGAAGAGGTGAAGAAGCTACTTGAGAATGTATTATCATTGTACACAAAGCTATGTGATCCTACACTCTTCACTCAAGAGACTAGGATCCATATTTTGAGTTTGGAGAGAAACCTCAACATATTAGGTACTAAGCTACCTCAAAACCTACTCAAAGTGAGAAGCATTTTAGAACATTTCTTTAGACACAAAGTTAATTAGTTGTACTGATAGTAGATGAGGCTAGCATAAGAACCAAATTGACATGTATATAGGCATCCCTTACCACACACATGGAGATACTACACAAGGAATTAGGTTATGCCGAGACTCTACCGAACAAAGACCCCAATCTTTCTACTCTAGATGGCCTACTGCACCTTGCTACCGAGCTTGCAATCCAAATCAAGTCATTGGATTTTCATGTGACAACTTGGATGTAGCCCTCAAGATCATAATGGAAGTCCATAAATCCTTTTTGGAGAAACACACTATAAGTGTATAACCCATTTGACATAAGTGTCAAAAAGGGGGAGAAATATAACATGCGAGAGATATAATATAAGGGAAGAATAAAAGAAAGGAAGGGATATAACATGAGAAACATATTTGGGGGAGTATGAACAAAAAAGGAGAGAAATAAAAAAGGGGGAGCATAGCAAAAAATTCATTGGGGTGATATACATTTTTGGAGAGTAAAGTAGTAAACAAATATAGATATTAGCCAAGATAGAACATATTAGATGAAAGAGTATTAGGTACAATGCATTGAAGTCAGAGAGGAGCATAGATTTTGGATAAAAATCAGACACATTAACTTAGGGGGAGTTATCAATTTTGAGGCATATAGGTTATTGAAAAATTTTGAAATTTTGAAGTTTTGTATATAAGCCAAGTCATGGATATGTTATGCTCGAGAAGTTAAGGATAATATTATATATTTAAGTGTTTTTGATACTCATGTCAAAGGGGCAAATTGTTGATCTCGGATTGGTTTTGACAAGTGAGTGTCAAGACACTTTACCCATTAACTTGATTCAAAATGACCTAGTAATACATGCCAAGTACAACATGTAAATATTAGACCATGTTGAGTTGTAATGAGTGTCAAGTCACGCAAGTGCTGAGCAGATAGACCATGCCGAGTGATTCAAATGCTGAGCAATGCAAGTGTCCAGTCAAAAGCAAAAATATAGTACAAGTCCAGCATCAATGACTTTATATGTCGAGTAATACAATTTTGACATATTCGTTTGTAATGGCACAAACAACTATGTAAACCATTTTTGAGCCAACTTAAGGATAGATTATGATCTTTTGGATAAGGATGAATCTATATTTGGATTCCCTATGTAAATGCATTCAGTAAATCAGAAAATGGGAAGGTTTAAGCAAAAAAATGGATGAATCTCAGCTGTAGATTCATACCTAACCCTAAGCCACCTAAGTCTTCTTAAAAAGGATAGAGCCTTAAACTCTTTATGATAGATGAATGGGTGAATGATCAAATTAGAAGAGTGAACAAGATTGTTTGCAAAGCATTCAAGGTGACTTAGAAGTAAGAGTGAATTGTAGAATCAATTAGGGAAGAATAGAGGATAGAGAGAAGGATACAACATTGAGACATTTGATCATGAAGGATCAATTGGACATTGTGTAGAGGTGATCTATCATCAGGTAAGCAAGTGCCAATTGCAAGATCTATGCTAAGACATTTTAATAGGAGATTTCAATTAAATCTCTTAACAAAGTAGTCCTAACAAGCTGTATGAAATCCTTTAATAGGGTACTTACTTAATTGTGAGTTGAAGTCTTCTAACTAGGCACACTTCTAACAGGGTGTTGAAATCCTCAAATAAGGTGAGACTTAACAATATTTGTAAGTCTTTAACAAGGTAGGCCTTTCACAGATCAAACCATGATTCATGGTCAAATCATTATAACCTTAATTGGATACACTTTATTACTATAGTAGTAAAGATTTGTGGGTGTCATCCCCACCCCAGTTTTACCTTCTCACTTGGAGGGTTTATGGGTAATCATATCTGGTGTTATATGTGTGATTGATTACATGTTTGCATGATTTAGATGCATATGCTTCACATGATTATTCCAATTTAGATATTGAATGCATATGGTGAATGAATGATGAAAGTTAATGGGTCCAAGTTTAAACTCCTGATTCACTCCCCACCTGCCGCCCCTCTTAGAAGTTTACTCTCTTTCTCACTTGTAATTCTAATAATAGTCCCAACCAAATATAGCTTTCTTAATCTGTTCAATTGGGTTCAATATCTTAGTTTTGCATTCTAAGGATTTGTTCCCATGCTTTTACATTTATGAAATTTGCCTTCAAACTTAGGTTTCTCTTTGTAGTCATTTTCCCTATGACCATGTTGATTGCAATTTGAGCACTTTCCATTGAACTTAGGCTTTCCCATTGCTCTAACATTTGTTTGATGTATGGCCTATCTTACCATAGTGACTGCAAGTAGGTCTTTGATTCTTTTGAGCTCCTTGCTTGGATGATTCACCTTCTTCTATTTATCCAATTCTTGCTTTTCCATTTTGTCTATAATGGATTTTCTCATTCAATTGATTCATGTCTACTTGAGATTTCATCATCTTCTCATTGGTTTTCCTTTTAGTGTTTAGATCATTCTACAATCTTTCATTCTTTGATCTTAGATTCATGATTTCTTCATTTGCATTGGTGAGCTTATTAATGAAGTCTATCTGCTGAAGGGATAGGTGTTGAATTTCATTATTTTTCCTTCTATCTCTTCTTTTATCTTTTTTGTCTCTTCCATAACTTCACACAATCTTACTGACTAAATTTCTTTCTTCCTTAGTTTTCTTACTTCTTCTTGAAGAGTACTATTATTTTAAATAGTTTTTTGGTTGCTTCATCAGCTTCATTTGAATTTCTTGAATGTATGTCTTCAATTCTTTCTTCAATGTAGATTTGGTCATTCATTTGGATTGCAAGATCTTTTCTTGTTTTCAGGGATTGAGAAAGTTGATCTTTTTCTTTCTTGAGTTGTGTAATAGTCAATTCCAAATCTAGCTTCTAATTGTCAATAGCCTTGTCAAGTTTGAATACCTCCATAGCCTTTGATCTTTGCTCAAGCTGTTAAACTTATTTCTTGAGAACCACAAAGCTCTAATACCAATTTTTGGAAATATTATGATAGGCTAAGTTACTGAGAGGGGAGGGGTCAATCAGTAACCAATAAAACTTAATCGTTAATTAGCAATTAATCCTTTATGAGTATTTTGACCCAGTTGCATACATGAGAAACTAAAAATATTAAAGCATTCATAACACTTTGACACACAATTTGGTGACCCTGAAACCTTCCAAATAGAAAGTAAAACTAGGGTGGAGATGATACCCACAAGCTTTAGTACTGTAGTATAAAGTTGGCCTATTAAGGCTTACAATGATCACTTTTAATGATTTACCCTATTAGGAGCAATAAGGACTACTAGGTCCACCTTGTAAAAGGATTTACAAACATACAATGAAGTATGCACTTGGTAAAGAGATTTAGATAAGACTTTTAAGTCTACCTTGTGAAAGGATTTGACTAATCCACCTGTTAGGATGAAACAATAGTTGATCTCTGATCTACAACTTGGTTTGTTGAATGAGATTCCTTTGAGTATAGTAATCACCTTGCTATGATAGATAAATCTTTGTTGCTCCTTATACTTTTTTAGCCTTTGTAATTCTCTCTTCTTCTCTTTTTTGCTTATTTCATTACTTCAATACCATTCATTGGATGTGATACAATGCATTGCATATATACCAATCCAATTTACAAATTATAAAGTCGGCCATAATACAAGTTTGTACAAAAATCACAAAGTCTTCCCAGCTATAGGAACTTGGGTTCTGAAGATTAGCTCAATGAGGTTTTGATCTTGGCATCGATTGACAATGCTCGGCATCATCATGCACTTAGTAGATGTAGAAGCTCGGTCCATACTAATCACTTCCAAGTAGTATTAAAGTTAGTCTATACTGGTGACTCAGTGAATACTGTAAAACTTGATATATAAACTAAATCACTCAATTCACACTGCATAGCTCAGTCAATGCTATCACTACAAGCTCAGTATAAACTGAGTCACTTGGTTAGCACTGAGTAGCTCAATTAACACTAGACTCACATCACATCAACTATGAACTTGGTAAGCACTGCACAACTTGGTTTACACTGATAAAATGGGCATACACTAAGATACTCAATTTATACTATTGATCAACACCTTGGTAATAATTTCTCGGTGCAAACTGAATATTGTCCCTTGGACTCGGTAGCAACTATAGAACTTGGTAGATACTTACAATCTGAATAAGTGTATGTCACTAATAACAAACATGATTGTAATGTCAACAAAGAGATAGTAATCTTTTATTATTTTATTATTTTTTAGTATATAGAAGATACTACTAATGCTTGTATGTTTATATTTGATATAATTTTATAGCCTAAATATTTGTCTATGAAGAAAGTCCATACCTAACAATGTGAACCTAGAACAAAATAAGGTGACAATTTCTAGATTGTGGTCTTAGTTCAAAATAAAAGGTGATGGAAAATGTTATTTTCCTTGCAAAAATGCAAGGGCTTAAAGAATCAAAGAATTCTAATCATAACGGCTCAGAGACATTGTAGGCAACATGATCACATTGAAGGGGAAAAGGATTTTCATTCTTTGGTGAATGCAAATTTCAAACTGCTGGAACATGGAGGTGTGAATATCAAATAAAAAGGTAACTCTCCCATGGAAGAATATGATCCTAAGTAGAGAATAGAATTGAAGATGTTGGTATTGGCGCAGCTCATAATGTGTTAGAGAATAGGATTGAAGAAGATGTTACTGGTGCAACTGATGAGGATGATGAAAATGATGATAGTAGTGCATATAATGATGATAATGAAGAGAACCTTGATATATTTTTAATTGAAAAGGCATATGAGCCCCTGTACTAAGGCTCCCAAACAATGCTTCTCTTTGTTGTATTATTGTTGGTAAACTTCAGGGTTATGAATGGTATATCCAATGTAGCAATCTCATGTATGCTAAGGTATAGTATCATTTTTGTCATCTTCTATGTTAGTGTACCATTAATGTTCTTTATACTAACAAAAAAATTCCATAGGTTGATAGGTGAGTGTACCACCATCAAACATTCTACCCCATTCTTATTGATAATTATTGGCCATTGTGAAAGATATTGGAATGGAGTATCAAACAATACATGCATATCCCAATGATCATATTATATATCATAAACAACATAAATTTTTAATACAATACTCTGATTATCACATTAGTAGATATTGATCAGATCAAATAACCAAAAAGGTGTCTCGCAAGGTTCTTCGGTACATTCCCATTATTCAGGTGCACTAGCTTTGCATAATTTATGGATTACCATGCATGCAATAGAAGTCAAGATAAAATTATGATAATTCCTATGGATGGTTCTTCATTTAATGACATAGAAGATAGGTGGCCAGTATCTAAAGAATAACTTCATAATCTAAAGCTTTCATTGGCAGTAGACGGTGCCAACCCATTTGGAGAGATGAGATCTATTTATTCAGTCTAGCCTATTTTTGTTATTAACAATAAGATTCCTCCTTATACCAGGTATTTTTCCATTTAATAGTCATCTAAATTAATTTATAAACATAGTTTCAAATAGCCATAATAATTATGTTTTATTTATGTTCATTCAACTAGGTGAGTACCAAGTGAAAGATATGAATGTATATATTGAACCCTTTACTAATGAGTTGTTGGATTTATGGAATGAGGTAACTATATATGACATCTCTAGACCAATTGGTGAAAGAAAATTTCAATTCTGTGTAATGCTTGTATGGACAATACATGATGCCCCTGGACTAACAAATTTTTCTGGTATGTAAAAATTTTAACACATATTTTTGGTATGTAATAGTGTTCACCCATTTTTGTTGTATATTTGAGTTGTGTGTGATAATTGTAAATATGAACCTTCTAGTACACATGTCATCCAATTATACATGATATTGTAAGTCTTTAGACAAATGGAAAATTTGCATGTCCAATTTGTGATCCAAAGATGAAATCTCATCATTCAAAAAGTTTAGAAAAGAAGATGCTTGATGAGCATAGAAACTTTCTCCACAAAAATTATAAGTATCAAATTACTAAAAAAAAATATTTTTAATGGGAAAGAAGAGACAACATCAAAGCCATGAAGAATGACACTTCACATATGGAATTTGGAATACAATTGAATGAATCATCGAGGTAATGGCATTCCATCTAATGTAGGTTTTTGTATGAAATTAAAATTTGGATACTTTCTTTTATTTAGTAATGAAGTAATTGATGTTCATGAAGGTCATCAAGGCATTGATGAGAAACTTCCAAAATGACTTAAAAGTTATCCTAGATAATTTAGTAGGTTGTCATACTATGAGCACCTCCCAAATGTGCATTTATTTGATGCTATGCATTTTGGAAAGAATGTTACAAAGAGACTATGGAAAACATTGGATGGAAGGCATGACAATGAAAAATTGGTCAAAATTTGTGATGGCATTGATGAATCCAATCATGAATTGAATTTTTTCCTTGAATCAAATAGAAATAGAAACTGGATTAATATGAGTATCATTCCTTAGTTATTAACACAACAACAAACTAATGTCATATCTAAAGCCTTTAAAAAACTCGATTTTCCATAGGATTTGCTACAAACATAAGCAATCTCATGTCAAAGAAAGGTGATTTTGGGTCAGGGTTGAAAACACATGATTGGCATACCTTCATCAAGGTAAGTCATGTTCTTCTCTATTTACAATAAATTTGTAAAACATCATGTAATTTTCATTGTTTTATTTTATAATATATTAAAAAGATCATTTTATTATTATTGTAGTACATTCTACCTTTATCTCTCCCACACAACTTTGATAACATGAGTGTCAAACAAGTTATATATGATCTTGGGAAATACATGAGATTAGAAGTTTTATTTTTTAGATTTGTTGTATAGATATTATTTTTGTGTATACTCTTCTTTTTCTATAATTTATTGTATAATTTTTTTTAGAGTCTTGTTAATATGATTTTGTGTGATGAATATCTTCTAGGTGGTTGTCATCTAATGAAATTGATAAAAAAAGACATAAAATATTGGAAGAGAAAAATTCTTGAGCTTTTGTGTCAAATGCAAAAGTGTCAACCTTCAACTTTTTCCAATGCACAAGAATACTATCTCATACATCTAGTTGAGGAGATTGAATTATGTGAACCTGTACCAACTAGGTCAATGTGGATGGTTAAAAGGAACATGAAATTTTGAAGGGCTTGGTTTGAAAAAGAGCATGTCCTGAGGGTTCCATGGTCGAGGGATATATGATATACCAGACCATGGTGTACATTAGTGAATATCTTCCCAAATTTGCATCAAAGATCCATGTAGATCGCATTTGGGATCCCAACTCCATTAACAGATTCAAAGGGGGAAACTTGATGGGGAAACATAGATTGAAGAAAGTGAGAGGTAATTAAGATGTTATTGTAGTTAATTAATTCTTATCTATCATCAATATAAGTTTTTTCTAACTATTCTATTTATTTTATATAGTTTATCGTGAGTGGGATGCACTTCATTTGTATATTGCAAATAATCTTCATTGAATGATGGTATGGTTTGAACGGTCTCAATAAAATGGTTGGTCATTAACATGGGAAGGTGTTGCTTCATTGGTTAAAGAAGCTCATCATAATGGAGATTCCAATGTTATGCCAATGGTAATTGATCTAAAAAATCGATTAAGAGGTGGAAAGGTACATATAAGTTAATCTATCATGACCTATTTGTTTAATATCAACTCATGAACAGATACATAATTTTGACATGTTTGAAAAATAAAAGCTCAAGCACCACAAAGATATGTACTACAATGGCTATAAATTTTGCATAAAAAAGGTGGAAAACACTAAGAGAACTTGTGATTTTGGGATAACTGCAGTCTTTGAGGTCACCAACATGTCATCTAGAAATGGCATGCATCTTCAACAATCTAAAAATAGATACTATAACATTTTGGATGATATAATTGAGTGCAACTTTAATTCCTTCAAAATAGTTCTAGTCATTTTCAAATGGTACAGGCTACGAGTGAATCAAAATGATCTTGATAGAATTGTTATTGAACATGATAATGGATTTACAATGATTAATACATGGTCATTAGAACCGGTTGAAAATGAGCCCTATGTTCTTCTAAGAAAATGTGAGAAAGTGTTTTACTTTAGCATTCCAGGTAAATTGTGTTGGTCATTTTTCGTTAGACACAATTCAAGAGGAAGATTGATAAAGTGTAATTTGATTGAAGAAGAAATACTGAAGAAGTGGGAGATGAAGTAGATGATGATGGTGGAAAATATGAAGAAGGAGATGATGTGATGATGATGATGGTGAAGATGTTCATGATGATGGTGATGGAATTGATGATG
Organism: Cupressus sempervirens; assembly: GCA_028749045.1. NCBI lineage: Eukaryota > Viridiplantae > Streptophyta > Pinopsida > Cupressales > Cupressaceae > Cupressus > Cupressus sempervirens. The sequence continues at coordinate 824,327,252 of CM053790.1, read as the reverse complement.
ATGGTAGTGGTGGTGGTGGTGGTGGTGAAGGTGGTGGTGGTGGTGGTGGTAGTGGTAATGATGATGATGATGGTGATGGTGATGGTGATGGTCATAGTGACAATCATGATGATGATGATGATGATGATGGTCATTGTGACAATTTGGATGATGATGGCAATAATGATGATGTTCATGATGATGAGATGGATGAAGAACATGATCTATGACATGGTCAATGGAAATGTATTAGGTGTTGATTAGGTGCAAATATTTATTACGATGCTCAATTCTATGTGTTGATTACTTATAATATATTTTTTGCAGAGGTAAGGAATTAAAAAGTATACAATGATTATGATGTATGCATATTGTTCATGTTATGTTCTATGTAATTTGTAACTAACTTAAGATAAATGATTTACATATGCAGGAAACTATACCTGTTTGATGAGGATCATACACTGTGACATGGATTGAGAGGCATAAGTTTATTATATTCTTGCTTTCTCTTTACCTTCAGCATTAACTTTTGGAAAACTTCATCAATATTAGCCTCATTTTATAGAAAAATATTTCACTCCTTCAACTATATCTCTCATTTGATAGGCTATAGGTACCACCAAATAGGTATCCATTAGATTTTTCTTCCTCAAGTGAGGGAAATGCAGGAGTAGAAGAGGATAGTGAGATATGTAGTAGGTCTACGACATGTCTCACTATCCTATATTTATCAATAATTCACCAACCTTCTTGGAGTAGCCTGTGTTACTTCTACTGGATTGTTGGAGGCCTCATTGTTGATGGTCGAGAAAGATATTATTCTTGGTGGTACTTTAAAATTATAATAATTTAGGGTGTAATTATAGTTTACTTATTCATAATTCATTTTTTACTAATGATCTTGTGCATGATGATTTTGCAGGAAAAAAAAATTATGAAACTTCTTATGATTTAACATTGAAGATATTTGGGCCCACATTACGTAAAAGGTGTGTAGCTTCATATAATTGGTTGCTACGTTTTTTTGTTCATCCATTTTTTGTAATATATTCAAGGTACATAGCTTGAACTAAATTTTCTATCTAACAATTTTGTTTTTTGTTAAAAGGTGTAACGAGCAAGGCCCTAAATTAAAAGATCAGCTCATAAAATCTCTAGAGGATCTCTTTGGTCAAAATATTTTGAACTGAGTCCAAATTCTTAAAAAAGCTTGCAAACATCTAAATACTATGAGAGACCAATACAGAAGGGCTCTAAAGCTCAATGTCCTCCTATGGTTCTAGAGATGGAGTGGAATGAAATCATTGAAGATGCAAAAGAGATAAGACTAAGAGATAGACAAATTAAACCACCACCTGGAAAAAATAGGTATGCAATAGTATTAATATAATTATCCACAAATTAGTGATCTTTATATTCATATAATCTAACATATTTCAAAGTTTACATACATAGGCTGTAGGACACATCAAAGGTAACACAAGCTAGAAAAGTTAAGGTTGGTCAACACCATCTTGGCTCTGGTAATTCACTCACAGCTTGTAAGTAGTAGTAAATAAAAAAAATTATCAATTTTTTAATATAAAATTACAAATAAACAATACATTCAATATTGATGATATTATAAAAAAATGTAGGGAATTGAATTTAATCTAGTGCCCATAGAAGAGGACAAACAAATTGGCTTCAAGAAAGGCTATAAAGCAGTGGTTGCTTGTCACCACATAGATTCTAGTGGCCAAAGAGATGTAGAAGATTCTAGTGCATCGGTTCCCACATAGGTAAATAGACCTAATGAATAATGACTAAAATTGAGAACTACATGAGAAATAATCCATTTAATGTTAATTTTGAACAATGATTACAATGAGCAAGACATATCATTGTAGCCTTCTACTCTTAGCACAGATCCTACTCATGATGACAAAGGAACATATCCTACACATGAAGAAGGCCCTAATGTGCATCACAATGACAGAGGTGCATATTCAATTTCTATTGAAAATTAACCATGTAGTTATTAATAAAATTTAATATCTTAAATTAAAATTGGTATAACCTTCATGTGATAATTTTTTAGTATGTAGAATGTCATGGTGATGGAGTCAAGCATGATGTTAGTGTTGAGCATGTTGAGGTTGGGACTAAACAAAATGTGATAGTAGATGATGTGGCACTATTAGGTAAAGAAAAATCCATGTTATGTTCTTTAGATTAATGAAATACTTATAACATTTTTTTAAATGTTTAGAATTAGACCCATTTATTTCTTATTGCAGGGATTCATCAGCCTTGTCCTCAAAAAAATAAGAGGAATCCTAATGTCATAAGATCATAACCACAAGAGCCACAGGAGAATGTTGAAGATAGCCACGATGTGCCTATTAGCCATTATCTTTCAGAAAAGAAAAAAAGAATAAGTGAATGTTAAAAACCTTGTTTGATGATGACTGTGTTGATGATTTTTTTTATTAATGTTGCTTATTAATGAGTTTTATGTCATGCTATTGAATATTGTTATGTGATTGTAATGATTGACATGTTCATGAATTATTGATAAATGTTTATATTTATTAATGAATTATATGTCATGTTAATGAATGTTATGTGAATATAATGATTGATGTATCATGAATTATTGATGAATATTTATATGTATTAATTAATTGTATGTCATGTTAATGAATGTTATGTGATTATAATGATTCAATGATATATTTTTTAAATGAATGAATGAAATATTTATTTAGATGTTAATGGGGCATTTAGAGTGATTATAGGGGCGAGACACTAAATGAGCTTCCACCTTAATGTGGTTGGCCTTGTTAAGTAGAGAATATGAAAATATTCTCAAAACCAAGTGAAGCTCAAACTAAACTTATCAAAACTAAACACCAATATATGGTCCCAGCATCGAGTGGCTAGAGAACTTCACCATAGTCACTAATGATTATCATTTCTTCCATGTTGATGTAGACATGTTTATGTTGTTCATTTCTATAGAATCCATATCAATTTCCACTACAATTTCATCACATGTCTACACTATTAGTTATTATCGCTACATTTCCATAATGAATCACAATCATCTCTTTTATGATCAATATTATCTATTGGTAAATAGATTTGTCACTTTGAAACTCTTGAAAATGTGAAGTGAAATCAAAAGAAACTTCACAAACTCAGTTCTAAGCTTCTTGATAGGTTTAATAAACTCCTTTGGTCATCATCAAACTCCACCTAGCACATTTTTCTCAACTTTATAATGAGGCCCTTTACAACACCCAAAAATTGCCTTCTTTTTCCAAGATGGTTTCTCTGTCCTAAATTGCATGAACTTGCTCCTTTATTTTAAAGCTCTTAGAGTAAGTTCAATAATCTTTAATAAAATTAGTTTTTATCTATAATGAACAATCAAAATGACCCCAAACTCTCTTTCTCTACCAATTTCTAAATAGGTTGGTTACTTCCTAGTAGCCCTTTACAATGAGCCCTCCCAACAAGGTTTTTGGGCTTTAATTTGTGAACTTTCTTAACAACCTACCAACCTATTCACAAATTAAGATACCCATTTTTATATTCCATAGGGTTTTAAATTTTTTATTTCCCAACTATGTCTATACAACACAAATCCCAAAATGGAGGGTTTCTAAGGGCTTTGAAGCCTTTCTTGTTTGTGTGCATCAAATGAATTTGTAACACCCTTCAATGGATCAGTGGAACCTTATCCTTTATATGTAAGGACCTCCTTTCACATATATTTCATCTACAAAAGAAATCATGTAATAATCTTACTTCCTAAACATTTGGCAGGCACATTTCTTCGTTCATCTCTAGCCAAATTAACCATCAACCCGCCTAGTGCTTGTTGGCAAAATGCATAAACTAACTATCACTAACTCTAACCTTTTGCATCTTAAATTAAACTAATTCTACCGCATTTCTCAAATGTTTCATGATTTTTTAATCATGGTGATAAGAGATAGATTGCATTGTGTAAAAATTGTCTAGTTACACGGAAAAACTGGCAACATTTAGCAAATTGAATGGAATATAGACAAAACTCAAGGGAGGGAAAACAAGACTTGTACAAGAACAATGAGAAAAATAATATATAACTCCTATTTAAAATAAAATTTCCCATTCAATCATAAAAATATGTGAACAACAGGCAAATACAACATTTTTACTATCAAAAACTCAATTTGGTATTCAACTCGAGCAAATTCTTGTCTCTAGCCCGTACAAATACCTTTGAAAGGGATTATATGTGATTTGAAGATAATTAAAAATTTAAGGAAGGTTAAAACTAACTATTATTTCAAACATCCTACATATTTTCCAAAGTTGTACAAAGTTGCAACATTGCAACTTGTCAATTTTTGTAATTTTTGCAAAGTTGACAATTGCATGACAACTTTTGGCTTCCTTCCTGCCAATGGAGGAAAAATGCATGTCTTATGGTGTTTCAAAACTTATTACACCTCACTCCACATTTATTTATGCTTGTGACCATATTGTGGTTGTTTGACCACCTTTGACTACCTAGGAAGCTCTTTGAGAGTTTGACAAAGAAAATGAATGCAATGAATGCATGATGCAATATAAACCAAACATTTAGGTAAAAACACACACTAGGGTTGTTGAGAAACCATTATTCCATATCTATGACCCAAAATTGAGTCTTGCAAGCCAAAAATAGGGTGTTCCTACACCATTCTCCCCCACAAAGAAAGAAATTGTCATGGGACAGCAGGAGTAAGTAGTTGAGGATTGATTCCTCTCTTCTTGAAGTCAATTTTGGGGCCTTTTATACATTTTTAAATCTATCACATTGAATGTAACAATAATCTATGATGACTTTACATGACTTGTTGAGAATATTGCAATTAATACTGATAATTTGTTTGTCTTCTATTTCTATTTCATAGCTATCTAAACTAATTGAAGCAATACTTAAATTCTTCATTGCATCTACATCAAACACTTTGTTTTCTATCTATGAGTTGATCATGTTAGTGAACATATTCAAGAGAAATTTGAAATGAATATTTTGGATATCCTTTACTATTTATATTTCAAAGAAAAATTAAAATATTCTGCTTGAGCGGACCAAATTAATGGAGATAGTATTAGATGTTAACTTTGTCGATCTCTTGGTTTTAGGCAATGCAGAAGGAGGCCCTAGTTCAATATACAATATGAATTGATATGCATAGGTACTAGTACATTTGGACCCTATTTTTGATGAGAGTTTTAGATGAGAGGCCAAATTGGCTTGTGAACATTTTTTGTTTATGCTCCCAAAAATATCAAAATTGCAACGAACACGGGATGTGCTTGTTAACTTCTTTTTTATTATGCTCCTAAAAAATTTGAAATAGCAACAAACATGGGATTTCAAAATAGCAATGAACATAGGATTATATTAGAAAAAATAAATGAAAATTGAAACACAATTTTTATTGTTTCATTGTGCTGAAGCGCTTTTGGGGAGGAGGAGGTGGGTTCACATATAGATCTTTTTTCATCACAAAGGTAGCAAGTTCTTTTTAAGTTAATGCATTGATTGCAATGCATGAAATATGGGGCACTCCTTGATGTGCAGTGAATTTAGAAAGTGCACCAAAGTAGTGATGTAAGAATAAAAAATTAAGCTCTCATTTGCTCTGTTGTTTCAAATGCCCTTCAATACTACCTCCAATGGACTTACTCAGTTGTTGCCGAAACCATAGAGGTTTGTAAAATTAGACTAAATAGTTCAAATTTGAATCTCGGCATTATCTTCACAAGCCACATCCTGAGTTTGAATCTTAACATTATCTGCTATCAAATATGGTTAAAAGTAGTAAACCTTCACCAAAGAAGAATCCCCACAGTAACTTACACCAGACTCAAAATTTCAAGGGGGTGAGATTGAGAAAATGGGAGAAATGGGTTTTGGAAGTGAGAATGCCCAATTCAAGAGTTACATAAACTAGGAGGAAAAACTAACTAGGCATGTTTCCTCTATGATCATGTTTCCCTTATCGTCACATGTTTCTTCCATTGTTCATAGCCAATTCTTTTATCCTCATATAGGGTTGCCATACCTTAATTTTTACTTTTGACCATGGGAACAATCAAAGTTCTCTCTATGAATTTTGGAATCTTAAACATATCCCCTAACTCTAGTATTTAAGCAAAATTTAGAGCATTTTAATGTCCACACTCTAGCCTATTAGAGTTTCAGACTTATAGGCACTAATTTGTTTATAACTTCTACATTTGCCAATTTTTTTAAAACTTGTCTACCTTGACCAAAAAGAGGCTTACATAACCTTTATACAATTGTTCTAACCAAAATCAACCACTTTTTGAACATAGTGACCATTGGATCTCCAAATTGCAACTTTTTGCAACTTTTGATAACTTTTGTCATTTATTAACATGGTGACCTCCTAGGTCCCTAAAACTTTTCCAATATGCAAAGCTAGGCTTACAAATATGGAAAACATATAAAACACTCCATTTCCACATTTTTGGGGCCTTTGGCCATAGTTTGATCAACTATGTCCTAACTAGATACAAGAAGCAATTTGGCTTGGAAGCCTTACAAAGTGACTGAACATTATTTGGAAATGGTCCAAGGGACCTTATTACATCAAAAGACAACTCCTATGAATTCCTAAACCATCATATTGAGTACTTTGTGTATGCTCTTACACCACCTTGAGACAATGTTTTATTTTTATTCTTAGTGTTTGTCACCCAATTGTAAGCATTGGTGTACGAGGATGAAGGTGCTACTTTCACCTTTCTATGCAATGAGAGAATCAGCCCCTGATGAACCAATGCTTCATTGGCTTAATGGTTGGTTACTTTTCAAACTTCATTGATAGTTCTTTGAGTTGATGATTCTAAGATTGTATATTCTTGTGTTTTCCTTTTTGGTATTATTGATCTTTGGCACAATCTCATAGTCATCTTGCAGCAATTTGATTCCTACCTCATTCTTTCTTCAATGTGTCATAGGAGGTTGTTGTTTCTATTGGAAATGTTCAAGACTAGCTAGGTTACTAAGAGGGGAGGGGTGAATCAGTAACCTCAAAAACTTTACCAAATTCATATCTTAATTGTAATAATCCAATTACCATTTAATTCATTAAATCAAATCTAACTGCATGCATGAGAAACTGAAAGCATAAAACATTCATAACACTTGAACACAATAATTTGGTGACCCATAAACCTTCCAAATAGAAAATAAAATTGGGATGGGGATGATACCCATAAAACTTCAATACTACAACATAAAGTTGGCCTATTAAGCCTTACAATGATCACTTCTGATGATTTTCCATGTTAGGAGCAATTAGGACTGCTAGGTCCACCTTGTTAGAGGTTTTACAAACACAATGAAGTATGCACTCGGTAAAGAGATTTGGAAAAAGACTATTAAGTCTACCTTGTTAGAGGATTTGGACAGGTTCACCAATATGATGAAATAGTAGATCTTTGACTTACAACTAGATTGCTGATAGAGATTCTTTGAAGTGTTGATCACCTTTCTGTGATAGATATGACTCTATTGATCCTTGCTTATATGGCCTTACAATACACTTTGTCTACTACTAACTCACATTCACATGCTTCTATTTCACATTTTTCATAGATTTATGCTTTTTTTCTTACTTGGATATGATACAATACATTACATGTATAAAAATCCAATTTACATACTTACAAAATCGACCAATATACAAGTTAACACCAATATTACAAATTCAGCCCAAATGAAGACACTCGAGTTTTGAAGACTGACTTGGTGAAGTTCTAATACTTAGCATCCATGGTCACTACTCGACATCATCATCCATTTGGTAGAAGTAGAAGCTAGGTCCATACTAATCATATCAATGTAGTCTCAGACTTGATCTGCACTGGTGACTCTTTAGATATTGCATAACATGTTAGAAACTAAATTACTCATTTACTATGATTGCACTCAGTAAACACTAATCATCACATAGCTTGATTAACACTAACTTTTCTTCAGATGAACTACTAGCTCGGTAGAAACTGCAATGCTTGGTAACCACTAAACTGCTTGAATTGAATTGTTGGACTTCACATTGCTTGATTCTGCTTATCTTGAACCATTGCACTTCACACTAACTAAATTACTTGGTAACCACTGGAATGCTTGATAGGAACTATAAAGCTTGGTGACTACTAAATTATATGGTAAACACTATAGACTGTTCAATGAGCTCAGTAGCCATATAGAATCTGAATAAGTGTTGTCACTAATAACAAACTCGACTAAATGCCAACAATCTCCCCCTTTGGAATTAGTGACAAAAACACTTATCAACCAAAACTTATATACATCACAGTGTGGTACTGGCTCAGTATGGTATAATATTATTTTTTTTTATTTTTCAAAAGTTGTCTTTGTAAGTACATACAGAATACTATATCTACAAATTCTCTATTATATGCACTTTTCTTTTCTTTGCAAGATTCTCCCCCGTACAATATACATAACATAATTAGCATCTCTCCCCATATATACTTACTACGTGTCTCTCCCCCTTTTTGACAATAATGCTAAAGATTTATTCAAAACTTATTTACATGGAGACACCAATATAAGAAAGAAAATCGTAATGTACCTTAAGTATGAGTGCTAGAGTCTTATCCCAATTCTCTTGCAAAACTTTGTACATATGTAGAGCAACTTGCACTTCTGCAGAGAATTCTATCATGTGATCTACAATAGAGAAGTTATTGTCATGGATCAATGTTTTTGAATAAGCAATATGTTTCTGCATTGTATCCATGATGAAGACCGAATCCTTGCTTCTTCTCTCAATGGCTCTGCCTGCATATCTAACAAGAATTTGATTTTCATATGATGTGCAGAGCTTGAACTAGGGTCAAGTTGCAACTTTTGTACACTAGCCTTCAAATCTTCTTCAATCTTTGTCAGTTTTCTCTTCATTTCCTTTGTAAACTCGGTAACATTACACAACTTTGCAAAAAGTGATGTTACATTTATGCAAGAGGTTTCAAGATTTGTCAAAATTGAGGAAAGCTCCACTTGCTGAATGGAAATTTGTTGAGCAATGTGCTCAAGCACTTTATTGTCAAATTTATTTTCTACTTTCTCAATCAATTTGTCTTGACCACTAGAGTTCTCACTAAACCTTTGGACTGCCTCTTCTAATTGAAATAAAATGTGTTGAGAAGGATCAACTTCAACACCTATCACCTCATTCAAAATATTCTTGGCATCTTCTATGATTTTATATTCTCTATCTCTCTCCTCTCTCAATTTCTTTTGTATTTCCTTCTTTTGGAGGAGTTGACTAGCTATATGCATTTGATTTGTAGTGATATTATCAAAGTCCCATTTAGGAATCACAATATCCTCATCTAGGTCTATATCCTCCTCTATCTTCTTTCCTCTACTCAAAAATCTTGTACTTGGTTGAGCCTTAGGTTCAACTGTCCTTGTACTTAATGCCTTTGAATCTAGAATGGAAAAAATTGTAGAGATAGTAGGACTAGCAGTGAAAATTGATATAGTACCAATAGATGGAATCTTAATTGCTATACTTACTAATTCCAAAACTAAAGTATTTATAGAAGTATCCAAAACTATAGAAGACAAAATTGTAGAACTCAAAATTGTACTTACAGCTGAAGAACTCAAAATTGTGGAAAATATTGCACTCACTATTGATGATGCAAACTCAGTAGCTAAAGAAGAGGGAGGTTGTAGCTCAATAGATGAAGTGGTAGACACTTCTATCAGTGATGCACTAAGCTATGATGGAGTGAAGAGTAATTGGACATTTGATGTATTTGTTGTGGTCACAATCAAACTTGTTGAAGCTATCTCTGAACTTGATGTAGCTACTAATTTTCTTGGAGAGTGAGGAAGTGAGTCAATGACTATGGATGCTATCTTCATAGGATCAATCTCCTCATCATCTTCTTTGTCTTCCTTAGTAGCTTCTTCCTCTTTATCCTCTTCAACTTCTTCATTGTCAAAATGTGTTGGCTCAGAGTATGTTTCTTCTTCCTCATCATCACTATCATCGTCCTTGACTTCTACAGGGAAGTCACTTTGTTTATACAAGTGATAAACATTATTCCACATACTTGTGGCATTCTTGATCACATGCTCTATATCCTTTAACAAAAATAAACAAGTATTGAATCCAAGAGTCATCTTATCTTCATTTTTCTTTATGGACTCTTTTACCTCAGCATATGTGATGCTCGGTAGCAATTGCCTCAAGGTTTGAGCATAGATATCTTTTTTTGTTTGCATAGTTGAGTCCTATCTTGGCTTTATTTTCTCTAATAATTCATTAGAGATCAGGGGAATACTTCCATTTTCCCATCTTGGTTAGCACCAATTCTTCAATGTGTTTCTTCTCAGCCTCTATTCTAGTTTCATACTTCAATGATTTGAAGTTGGTTATGTCTGCACCTTCTTCCAATTGTTTCAATCTTTCTTTGAAGGTGGGAGGAGGTTTGCTAAACACAACTGCACTGCCTTTCTTCTTGGATCTCCTTATGAATAATGTAGTGGAAGGCTTGGTGATGATCACCTTTCCTTTCTTCTTCACTAGTTCTTCTTCCTTTTCTAATCTTCTTCATCCTCTACTTCTTCCACATCTTCTCCTTTTCCCTTAGTCAACATATGAGGTGTGTCGGTTTTGAGTTTTTCTATTCTCCTCTTTCCTTTGTTGACCACTTGTCGAAGCTTGATTTCAAGCTCTATTATTGCCTTGGCCTCATCATATTTCAAAGTATTGTGTCTTTGGATCAATGGGTTCATTTATCAAGGTTTCAATTATGTCCTTTGCTTCATCTATATTCACCTCATAGGGAAGAGGTTTTACCCCTACAACTCGGGGTTTCACTACCTGAATGTAGACTTTATCATTGTCTACCATGAAACAAACATCATCTTTGTAATCTTCAACCAATTTCTTGGGAATCCTAAATTTGTTATTCATTTTCTCCTTGAAGACATCAAAATAATTACCCATTATGCTAACAAAATTTTCTCTCATTTCTACAATATACTCGTTAATCTGATATAGCACTGGCATATACTTTCTCCATACTATAGTGCCTTTTGAAGGGAAAAACTTTTGAACATAGAAAAATAAACATGTCAAAAATTATCCAAATTTACAAGGATTTTTCTTGGAGGTCCTTATACTTTCCATGTTTTTGTTAAAATACTTCAACAAAAAATCTGCAAGATCATATGACAAATTATTCTTCATGGTTTTGTATGCCAAGTCTATTATTTCACACAACACACTATTTAGATGACCAGAACTATAGATCTTGTGAGCTATCACATGTGTGTTGAATTTAAGTGTTGCATCTATTACACTACTAATCTTCATACCTCTGTCATCCCACTTGACTAGGGTTTTCTTTTCCATCTCCACCCAACTTAGGGTTTAGTTTGACCTTTGTCCTACCAAAACTTTAAAAATACTCCAAAAGGCTTCCTCAACTTGAGATGCGTACAATATAAAAATTATGCTACCAATGCAATATTTTGAAGTTAATAATAGTCTTAATTATCTCCAAAATTGGTCTTAGGGATCATGGGAAGGCCAGTGGTGTGATGAACCATCTTCTTAGTCATCAAAACTAGTTGCTCAATTCATAACTGACCATTGTGAACTCGGCTTAGGATGTATCTAATCCATTTTATTTGGAAACTTTGGGGTAGGTGGGGAATGTAGGTTAAACCCTTGTCTTCCAAATGCTTATGTTTGGGCTTAAGAACACCATTTACACACAATCCACCTAGGGCATCATCCATCTCTAGGGTTTTGATTTCTTGAATTGCACACTTAAAATGAGTTTAGATATCATTAATGAGTAGTACCTTAGGAGGGATCTATGATTGCACTTCATTTGGATCTAGGGTTTTAGCAATCACTAACACAAGTTTGAAATTAGGTGCTTTCCATTTGACTCCATGGACCAACATTTTTTACCCTTTCCTTACTTTGTTGCTACTGCTTGATGCTACCATGGCTACTCGATAAGCTATGAAAAACTTTGAAGGATTTTAGTTACAAATTTTGCTCAAAGTCACTTGATCGTTCTACAATTTTCTTGATGTCAATACCACTTAAAATTCTTGGTGAAAATGAATTTTATTTCTTGCTTTTTGTTAAGAACTTTGCCATTAATGCTCGATACGAAGGTAGCTATGATGAAATCATTATGCGTGACAGTTTCTCATCCACTATTTGTTTGGATTGCTTAGTAAAGGATTCGTAACATGGTAATAAAAAATGTTCTTGTTACTCCCAACCTTGCTTAGTAAAGTCCATGACCCAACCTTACTTAATAGAGAAGGCAACTTGGTGATAACTGATACCATTCTCACTTGATGATCCTTTTGTATCTTGAATACTAATTTGGATCTTTTCTTCCTTTCTATTCGAACTATTTGGATGTGATCTTGATAATGCAGTTCTAGTTATTTCTTAAGAACTTAGTTGGAAATGGTGGATTCACCCACTTCTTGAGTGACATGACCATCATTCCTTGAACTAACTTCCTTAGTAGATTTAGGAATCCATTGTTGTCTCATCTTCTTTCTGATGTTATCTACTTTTGCTTTCTTTTCATCTTCAACTCTATCTGTATTCATGCAATTTTTGGCTAGATGACCAAGTTCTATACAAGTTAAACATCTTATGGTGGTATCTCTCTTCCTTGTGTGATGTTTAATATATTTCATGCCAATGTGTCCATATTCTCCACAATAATGACATCTAGACCAAGTGCTATAGTCCCAACTAAATATTTCTTTCACAATTTGCTCTGTTGGATTGAATGACTTGGTTCTATAGGTTGATGCCTTGTGACCTTGTTTCTTGCATTTGTGAAACTTAACTTCAAATTTTGGTTTCTCTTTGCATTCATTAGCCTTGTGACCATGTTGATTGCAATTGTAGCACTTACCATTGAATTTTGCTTTACCATTACTCCAACATCTATTTGATGTATGACCTATCTTACCATAGTGATTGCAAGTAGGTCTTTGATTCCTTTGAGCACCTTATTTGGAGGATTCTCCTTATTTTTATCCAACTCCTAATTTTACTTTTTGTCTATAGAGATTCTACTCATTCAGTTGATTCAATTGATTCATGTCTACTTGGGATTTCATCATTCTTTCATTGATTTGCTTTTCAGTGTTTAGGTCATTTTTCACTGATTTTCTTTTTAGATCTCAACTCGCTTCTTATTCTTTCATTGATTTGTCTTTCCAAATTCAAATCATTCCTTAATGTTTCACTGATCTGTCTTTGGCTCATGATTTCCTCATTTGTATTGGAGATTTGATCCATAAGATCTACATGATGAAGGGATTGGTTCTAGATCTCATTGTTTCTTCCATCCATTTCTTCTTTCATCTTGTTTCTTTGTTCCAAGATTTCACATAGCCTTACTGATTGAATTTTGTGTTCTCTTTTGAGATTTCTTACTTCTTCTTGCAGGGAACCATTCTTCTCTAAGAGTTCTTTGATTGCATCACTTGCTTCATCTAAACTACTTGAAGAGAAAAAAAAATCTTCAATCTTTTCTTCAATGTACTGATGATCATTCATTTGATTTGCAAGTTCCTTCCTTCTTTTTAGGAATTAGGAAAGTTTCTCCTTAGCTTTCTTGAGTTGTGAAATGGCCATCTCTAGATCTAGCTTTTCATTGTCAATTGCCTTATCAAATCTGAATATCTCCATTGCCCTTAATTTTTGCTCAAGCTGTCAAGCTTTATCCTAAGAACCACAATGCTCTAATACCAATTTTTGGAAATATTCAAGACTAGCTAGGTTATTGAGAGGGGAGGGGTGAATCAATAACCTCAAAAGCTTTACCAAATTTAGATCTTAATTGCAATAATCCAATTACCATTTAATTCATTAAATCAGATCTAACTGCATGCATGAGAAATTGAAAGCATAAAACATTCATAACACTTGAACACAATAATTTAGTGCTCAGAAACCTTTCAAATAGAAAGTAAAACTGGGATGGGGATGATACCCATAGAACTTCAATACTGCAACATAAATTTGGTCTATTAAGGCTTACAATGATCACTTATGATGATCTTCTCTATTAGGAGCAATTAGGACTACTAGGTCCACCTTGTTAGAGGTTTTACAAACACACAATGAAGTATGCACTTGGTAAAGAGATTTGGCAAAAGATTGTTAAGTCTACCTTGTTAGAGGATTTGGACTGGTTCACCTATTAGGATGAAATAGTAGATCTCTAAATTACAACTAGATTTTTGATAGAGATTCTTTTAAGTGCTAATCACCTTTCTATGATAGATATGACTCTATTGCTCCTTGCTGATATGGCCTTACAAATACACTTTGTCTACTGCTAACTCACATTTCAATGCTTCTATTTCACATTTTTCACACATTTATGGCTTTTTTTCTCAATTGGATATGATACAATACATTACATATATATCAATCCAATTTACATAATTACAAAGTCGACCAATATACAAGTTAACACCAATATTACAAAGTCAACAGAAATGAAGACACTCAGGTTATAAAGATTGACTTGGTGAAGTTTTGTACTCAGCATATACTATCACTACTTGGCATCATCATACATTTGGTAGAAGTAGAAGCTCGGTCCATACTAATCATCTCAATGTAGTCTTAAACTCGGTCTACACTAGTGACTCAGTAGATACTGCATAACTTGGTAGAAATTGAATTACTCATTTACCATGATTGCACTCAGTAAACACTAATCATCACATAGCTTGGTTAACACTAAATTTTCTTCACATGAACTGCTAGCTTAATAGAAATTGCAAAGCTTGGTAACCACTGAACTGCTTAGGTTGAACTGTTGTACTTCACACTGCCTGATTCTAGTTAGTTTGAACTATTATACTTCACACTAACTGAATTCCTTGGTAACCACTGAAATGCTTGGTAGGAACTATAAAGCTCGATGGCTACTAAACTACATGAAAAACATTATAGACTATTTGATGAGCTTGGTAGCCATACAAATCTGAACAAGTGTTATCACTAATAACAAACTTGACTAAATGTCAATAGTTTTTGCTTTAAGTTTCATGAACCAATGTATAGTTTCACCCTATGGCATTGCTAGAAATGCTCTTCTTGAAGCTCCAGGGACATCTTCTAGTCCTCAAGATATAACCTCTTGTAGCTAAGTTAATTTTTTGTTATGAATATTGTTAGAAGAGACTTCTAATTTTCTTAAAATGAAGTTCAATTTAATAGATTTTTGTAGTTGAATTGTTATGTTTTATCAGCATTAGGTAGTGATGTAAATTCATGTGCTTAGTTGTTGATGGTTTTGTACACTGTAACCAATAATCATAAGTTCTATCTTTGGGAAAGAAATGATGTGTCAGGGAAGTTATGATGATTTTAGCCTTCCTTGTATTGAAAAATTAAATAAATTATAATACCAAACCTTTAAGAAAAGATACATTTATCAATATTAACTATGTTCAGTTCCTGTTATTATTTCTTTTGTTGTAATCTGGTAATGTAGAATCAATAGCAAACTAATGCATACCTTTTTGTCTCTTGATGTTTTTCAATGATGAGAATTATGTCAATTTGATATGGTTTATTTTAAGAATTTGGTATAGCTCTGATGCCATGGAAGAATTTTCCCATGGCAAGAATGAAATGCCAAGATCAAGAAGCTTAGTAGATAGCACAAGAGAGACAAATAAAGAACAAATGAGAATGGATATCAAATAATTGGATGAATACATCATAGAAGTGCCTTGTATATAAAAGCAACTGATATGACTAGGAGTCGAAAAAGAGATAAGCATACCAACTAAGCACGTCCACCAAGAGTGGATTATCCTCCATTGTGCATGAATGTATGTGCAACAATGCGAAGATAAGAATGTGAAAGTGTATATCATAAAGAGATGTAGTAGACAACATGTGCTCAATTGGAGTGCAAACTACCATGTTGTCAACATGACAACTCATATAAATATGCAAAATCCTATGTGTCTACATGACAACTAATATGAATATGCATTAACCTAAGTAAACTTAAGTAAAGTGTAAATAGTAAATACTTATTTACACCAACACCCCACCTTAAGTGCAACTTAGGGAAATGTACTTAAGATCACAAAAACTATATAATAATGCAAGATGGGTCCCAACTACTAGGCCATGTTAGGTGCCCATGTACAATATGCAAGTAAAAAAGATAGATGCAATGCAATCTCCCATAAAATGGAGAAAGAGAGAAAATCACATGGGAAAAACCCCCCTCCAAAAAGAGAGAAGAAAAATAAAGCAAAGCAAGATGCATGTATGGATGGAGTAATCAAGACCCCCCTATTATGACATACATCATGCATATACAATAGAGAATCCTTCCATAAGAAGGAAATGAGGAGAAATGAAATCCCCTCCATAGTGAATGATTTCCTACAAGAATGATAAGTGCTTGAAGACAAAAGATAGTCTAATGTCTACAAATAATATTTCTTCACTTAAGAAGAAGATACACCAAATATAAATACAAGAAGGCTTCCCATTGTGGACATGAAGATGGAAGGGGAATCCATATGAAGTATGTTGTCTCTAAAGTATGAAGATGTATCACCATATCCTTGAATATTGAATATGTCACAAACCAATCAAGATCAAGCCCAATAGAAGAAGGTGATAAGCAAGGAAACAATGGTAACTGCTCCATATAGGAATGTACATCAAACTCCAAAGACCAAGATGCATCCTCAAAGAAGTAGGAAGATAAGCAAAAAATCCCCCCCTCAATGTAGAATCTACACCTATGGTAGATGCTTTAGGCTCAATATAGAAACTCCTCCATGAGTGTAGAACAACATTCTGCCCCTTAGAAAGAAATAGGACCAAAGGTGTATCAATGAAGCCTCTCCCATCTATAGGAAGAAATCTCAAAATGTATGAAATCTTTGAAACTTGCTCTCAAGTGTCCTCATCTCAATACTAAAAAGCGCCTCCTCCAAATCATGTGTACTATGCCACTCTGCTAAAAAAGAGAAATCAAGATCAACTAAGGATGAATGTAGAACATGTATCAAAGACCCAACAGTCTCCTCTAAAGGGAAAGTGACCTCCTCCAACTATTGTATCAAAGGATCTGCCATCGTATCAATCTCAAAAGAATGATCAAGTAGAAAATTAAGATGAGGGTCAGAGCGTTCCCTCACAACAATTGAAGAAGGACCATCTTTATCAAAGAGAAGATGAATGTCATCAATACTGTCTCCCAAATCTATAATGTAGGACTCCACAAACAAACTAAAAATGTTCATCAAGTACTCATCCCATGGAACTAAGTCTGGAAGACAATGAATATCCTATTGCATTGAATCACTTGAATCCATGGCTATGTGAATACAAATATCATCAAGAACAATAGTAAATGAAATAGGAGAATTAGTAGCTATAAGTAGAGTCTTTGGATCAGCAAGACTCTCAATATCATAAAAAGTTTGAACCTTCCATCATGTATGCTCATCATAGGGAATGTTATCTACATCATTAAGTGGAAGGAGACAATTTGAAACTAGATCTTTTGGTAATGAAGGAACATGAGAATCTCCAAAGTGTTCTCACAATAATAGTCCAACACATGCATAGGCACTTAATACCTTCTAGCTTGCTATCAACTTTAGAGAAGAAAGATGGACCAAGGCTATAAGCAATCAATCCCCTTGTGTGCATATTCCTATCACACCAAGTTAACTTTTTGAACTTTGACTTGGGCTTAGAAATAAGTCCATAAAGATTAGGCAAGAATTTTATCCATCTACAATATGTAATGATTCCCTTTGCCCATGATGCATTAGTATCCCTAGTAAAAAATACAACTATGGGATGGGTTATCAATTCCATGACTTTACACATGATGTACTTATCTCAAAAAAAAATCAATGCACTCTTCAAAATACAAAAAAAAAAAAAAAAAAACCAATGATTTTGACACTTTATATTCAGTGCATGTACAATTTCCACTTGTCAAAATGAACCAAAGTGGACTTTTGATTTTGATGGTTACAACAAAAAAATATGAATCCATATTAGACTCAACAATATAACACACAAGATCTCTAAAGGATCTAATTGCAAGTGCCAAAATATGTCAAAAATGACCAAATGTTGAAAGTACTATGTCTACTCAAAATTACTCCAAATTGATACTACATCTAGAAAGTAGACAAAAAATCATGCAGTTTCAAAAAAAATTGCACCTAAAAATGTGTCCAAATGAGCCTGAACTAAGCCTTTGAAGTTACAAAAATTGGGATTTGCAATTTTTCAAAAAAACTTAGGAATAGGGATTGCAAACAACCTCTGTAATTATTTTTCCTGAAATGTCACTGTCGCACCTCCAAAAATTAGATGTCTAATTTTGATGAAATAAGAGTCAATTTAAGGGTTTTTTGACCTTCTAAATGTGATGCCAACATCTAATTTGCGCTATCAAGCTCCAACCTTGACCTGCAAAAAAAAAAAAAATTCTCTCCAATGCTATGTAATGAAACTCCTATGACTTCGATACCATGTAAGGATTTGGTATAACTCTGATGCCATGTAAGAATTTGCCTAAGGAAAGAATAAAATTCCAAGATCAAGAAGCTCAGTAGATAGCACAAGAGAGAAAAATAATGATCAAATGAGAATGGATATCAGATAATTGGATGAATACATCATAGAAGTGCCTTGTATATAAAGGAAACTGATATGACTAGGAGTCAGCATAGAAATAAGCATACCAACTAAGCACATGTCCACCAAGAGTGGATTATCCTCCATTGTGCATGAATGTACGTTCAGTAATGAGAGGATAAGAATGTAAAGGTGTATCTCATAAAGATATGTAGTAGACAACATGTGCTCAATTGGAGTGCAAACTATTGTGTTGTCAACATGACAACTCATATGAATATGCAGACTCCTAGGTGTTTACATGAAAACTAATATGAATATACATTAACCTAAGTAAGCTTACGTAAAGTGTAAATAGTAAATACTTATTTACACCAACATTTATATATCAAAATGTTTATGAACATATTTTAACATTTTAGTTGATTAGATCATAAAGTACATTGATCAATTGGATAGAATCTTCTTCACTTTTTCACTTAAGTAATATTCTTAAGTTTCTCTTTAACCCAAAGAGTACACATTTGTTTCTTCCATCATTCACAACCAATTATTTTATCTCAAAGCTAACATACTTATACCTAAGACTCAATTGTTTCTATTATGATTCTATTATACTTATAAATTGTGTGTGCTTCTTTAAACCTACAAGTTTTTTTTTTCTAATAGGTCAATCATTTTAACTTGGCTTCTATGAATTTCTATAAGTTTATTTTGAAAAAGGTTTGTCTTTCTTTTAGTCAAAATTCCCTCCATGATTCATAGCTTGACAAGATTTGAGCTTTGATACCATATTAATAACATAGTCTAAATGTGGATAGACAACAACTTATAAATGTTCATGAACACTATATTTTGTATATTACATATTATTTTGAAACATAACACAAGAAAATTGAGATTCATTAAACTATTACAACTTATTAAACATTTTTACTTTTAGGAATAGTCATAATTATTATTCCAGATGTTAATCTAAATAGTGATCTACTCTTAAGGGTGTCCCTTTTCAAAAAGCTTGATCTCTATGCAAAGAGGGATAATGTTTAGCCCATGAAAAAAAAAAAAATTTCTTTTCAAATTTCAAGTGAATGCCTTCTCTTGCCAGCATATTATATAAGTCAAGCTCTCCTTTCCTAGAACATTTCAATCAAGGAAGACATCCCTCAATGTTGACAATAACTAGGCAACTTGATTGACAAGTACAAATGTAGCATCTCAAATTGTGCTATGAACTAACAAATCAATACTTTAAAATTAAGGAAAATCCAAAATTCTTCTTATTCCAATTTAATTAACTATAAGCAATAGAGAAAATAAACTGAAAGCTTGATGGCCTCCTACCATGCTCATAAAACATGTCAATATCCAAGTGACCTAGATTATTCAATGAACATATTAATGGCATTTCTTCTGCACCATAGAAATCCTACCACATACTATGATAGCCATGTATGATGATTGCTCCATTGTATAACCGCTCTTAGATTGTAGCCATATATGATAATTGTTATTTTTGGTGTATGCTGGAAGTTACAGGTGTATATGAGCAATGTTAGTATGCTAATAGAAACCAAATTTAAATAAAGCTTCTACAAACTAAACAAAATTCATAAACTTCAAGATAGACTAAGATGAGCTCTCAATTGAGAATAATGAGCCATTAATGGGCTCTCTCAATGAGAAGCTCTTTTGTTGAGTAGCTTTGTCTAAATAGATAAGATGTATGCTCAAGCTTTATGCTTCAAAAAAGGCTTCAAATAGAGTTGGAATTTGGGTGTGAGTGTATGGTTTTGATGTAAAATGGCTTCTTAAAATGGCATTATGACTTTACTTCATGGATTGTGTTGTTTTGCAAAGGGAAAGGATCCAATTTATAGGCAAGAGGCTTGAGGTATTGAGGGCTAAGATGCAAGGATGGTAAAAAGCTCATGGAGGGCTCAGATTGCATGAGAGGAGAGCACATGGATTGTGCTTCCTTACAGCCAATCAAGGAGTGACACATGTCACAGGGTGAGAGGATGGAGGAAAGGGGAAGGATGAGTCAACAAAGGAGGCTCAAGGGATAAAACCTTCATAAAGACCCTCATAATGGCTTGTAAGAGCAATAAAAGGGCTTGGAAGAGTCATTTATGGCCTAGTGGGCTTCATAAAGTTTTATGGTTGGGATATTTTGAAGGAGATGAGAGGAATTTCGACTTGGGCTTGATTAGGAAGGTTTTAAGCTTGCTTAGGATTATGAAAATGATTAGAGGATGGATTAGGATGGTTTAGGATTAGCTTAGGGATAGGCAAGTGGATGGCATTTAATGAGGTTGGGTGAAGGAGAAGATATTTGTTAACTTTGGCTTGGGTTAGTAAGTCTTAACCCATGTTTAGGGAATGTGACAAGGTTAGGAGGGGATTAGGATTAGGTTTAAAGACATCTTCTAGAAGAGTCTAGACTTTGGATGAGGATAAAGACTTTCTAAAATAGTCTAGAACTTCCTAGGATGAGGATGAAGACTTTCTACAAGAGTCTAGAACTTCTTAGGATGAGGATAAATTAGTTTATTTATTTCAAGGGTTTGGGTTGAGGAGATATTTATTAAAACTTTTTTAATAAACATGAGGATTAATATTTAATCTTAATTAAATATTTTGAGTTGGGATTAGGGGTAGGAAATGATGGGATTAGCCTTTAATCAAAATTAAAGAAGGATTAGAAGATTTTGGAAGAGGTTAGTGGTCTTAAGGAAATTGGCCAAGTTTTGGGCAAAAAATAAATTTTTTATTTATTTTGGGTTTTTTGGTCAATTTATTAATTAAATAATTAATAAATAAGGAAATAATGTTTAAATAAGATTTAAACATTTTTGGGAGGGATTCCTTAATTAAATATTTTTAATTAAGATAAATGGATTTAATGGCATAAAAATAAATTAATTAATTAATAAATGATGATGTCATCAAGAATTTTTCAGAAAATAAAAAATACTTTATTTTCTAAAGGTTTTTAGGTGTCTACATTTTGCCCCTCTTTGATGTGATGCCGCAAGTGGCATGGCATCAAAGATAAGAAAATAAGATGCCCAAGGCTAGAGCAGAAGAGGAGAGAATGGACTATGAGATGCCCCCTCAAGAAGGCGGTGAGGAGAGAAAGCGAGGCTCAATGGCTTCTTGAAAAGTACAAGAATCTCGGATGAGCAAGGAAACTCAGATTGGCAAAGAGAAGGGGCTAAATTAGCTCAAACTCTCACTATGGGAGAATGATAAAGGAGAATCAGATGCACAAGAGGAAGCAAGCTTAAGACTTTAGGGAAGGTGGAGGATGAAGGAGCAGAGCGCTATAAAAAGGAATCCAGGAGAGGGAGATGGATGAGGGGATTATAAAGCTGATGCAATAGGATTTCAAAGAGTCAGATTGGTAGAAGATGGGTTTCAGAGATCCCTAGGACTAGGATTGTGGATCTCAAAAGATGAGGCTTGGTGGATTGATTTGGATTGGTGGATCCCTAAGACACGGATTGTGGATCCCTAAAGCTAAAGGTGAGGAGTGATTCAAAGAGATACTGATGCATAAGTTGGGGTAGGAGAGACGGATGTTGGATATGGATGGGGGATAATGGAGATGAAGGAAAACCATTGAAGCTTTTTGAGCAGGGGGATACTTCAAAGAGAAGTACCACCATGTAGTTGAGCACTAGATTTGCTATAGGACTATTGGTTAATTGTCAAGGTTACCAAGAACATCAAGGCCTTTTCACCAACTGTCTAGAGGACTGACGAACTGACTCAAAACAAACACGCAAGGATTGCCCCAGTATCACACATGAATCCCAAAGGAAGCAGTGTGGAAATGACACTGGGTAACCCACAAGCAGAAAAGAAAACAAGAAAAAGACATGATCAAGACCTTACACTCTGATTGCCCCATTCGCAGTATACCATGATATGGAAGATCGTGGCAACCTTGAGGAGGGAACAAGGAGATTGCTTGGAAAAGATATTTCAAGACCCAACAGGGAAGAGTCCAAATCAAAAGAAAGTGAAAATCCAAAAGAGAACCGTTTGCCAATGAGATGGGTAGGACGAGGTACTAATGGACCAAGATCAGACATGAGGAAAGCTATATCCTGCAAGGACCTATCGGAGAGCACCTAAGCTGGTGGATTTGGATGAGTGATGCATCTGGCAAGCTAAACTAAGAAAGATAACACTTTGGTGACAGGAAATCTAGCTAAAGGATGCATTGGGATAGCTAACCAAGGGTTGTATGATGTGTGCAAGATGTTGATCAAGGAGGAACTGACATGAAAGCTGGATAGATACAATGGTACTAAGCTAAAGAGGATGTACAAGCTGACAAACCAAGATATTTACAAGCTAAAGCTGACCAAGATAGTTACAAGCAGGAAAAAGCTCAGGATGATAGGATAGCGGGATGGTTTGATGTTGTGCAAGATGCGAAAGCTAAGGGTGGGGTGATAGTGAAAGATATGGATTTGGTAGGATGCATCCAATGATGATGAGAGATTTTGTGACCAAGGATAGCTAGAGGAGCAGAATGAGATGGCTGGATAGGATGGTAGATAGCTAGGATTATGATGGATATAAAGAGATGACATTGGGTTTGCATGAGGATAGCCTAGAGCTAGATACCAATGACAAGGGAGAATGGACAAGACAAGATCTCCAAGGAATATAGTGCCCCCAATCAGAAGATAACATGCAGAAGGAGGTCTTATGATGGATGTGATAGGATTGAAGCTAGGATGGAAAAAGCTGAAGGGGCTAGGGAGATGGATGATAGCTGGGATGGTTGGCTAAAGCTGCAAGAGATAAGTGGATGGTGTGAGATGGAAGATGGAGGGTGGAGGATAGGTGGATAGATTGGAAGATGGAGTTTGATGTCAAGAGATGACCAAAAGCATGAGGGTGATAGGCTAAGTTGGGGATGGTGGGATTACGCGTGACGCTTTTTTGCCAAGTTTTCATCATGGTACTTGTCCAAGGTGCTTGAATTGCCAAGTTTTCACCAGTGGACACTTTATTTTTCTTTATTATTATTTTTTTTGACTTTGGACTTAGCTGGAATGATTTTGGCTTTCTTCATCTATTTTGGCTTTTTTGGGATTTTTCATTGGCTGTTGAAATGTTCAATTTTGTTGCTAGTTGTTGGTACACCGAATGTGTGATTTATGCAATAGATTGGATTAGATGGGATTGATGGTAGGAGATGGAGGGATGAAAAGGTTGGAAAGGAGCATGAGATAGAGATGCTTGTAGGATCAACATTGGCACATGTTGGGATGGGTGTGAAAAGAGCATATGGGGGATAGATGGTAGATGCAAGCGTGATGGAGGATTTGTGGAAGCTTTCTTGGGGATATAGGCACCCAAGATGGAGTTAGGAGATGGGGGACATGAGTCACTGGATGGGGGATTAGCAATGGTGGATGCCATTATGCATTGGGTTTCAACTTTTTTCTTTGGGATCCACATGGTTTTGGTTTTTCTTTTCATAGGCATTTGCATTATTTTGCATTCTTTGATTGGATTTTTCCTTTTTGGAGTATGTCTTTTAGAATAGACATATGATTGCCTAGGATGTGGATTTTTAGCTTTATGCATTTTGAAGTTGGCATTTACATTGCTGTGGTAAGCTTTGGGAAGATGGTTAGGAGAAGCTTTGTGAGATGGAGAGGATATGGGATAGCATGTAGGGGGATGATGATGGATCATGTGCCTCGATATGTGCCTTTGCTGATCTTGCATAGGAATGGAGGGAATAGGAAGAGACACAGTGGAAAGTCATCATCTTTCATAACTAGTTTATTTATTCTTCATGATTATTATGAATAAATCATGGATGATTACCCAAACATTATGAGTCATTAAGGATAATTGATAATGTAAGCCCCATAATGTTGGCTAGTATAACAACACAGTAACAATGTATAGTCTAGTACATGAATCGAAAGTGAGACCCAATCATTTTGATGCATAGAAATACCAGTAGTGATGGTATACACACTCATCATCTTAATATCTAACAAAGGTTTTTATGAATGTGGTGCTCAATGCAATATGACATGGGTGCCTCAACTCAATTTATATACTAATCACCAATCTTCTTGCTTTATAGATGTATGCATGTCCTACTCTTTCAACAACCTCCATATAATCTTCCACTTGTTTTGGTAGAGATGATTTTTATGTAAACTGAGATGCCTATACATTGGAGTATTTTCTAGTAGAGATGTTGATTTTTATCATCAATATTGTTATTTATTAATATTTTCCTTGTTCTCATTATAGATCTATTTTTTTTCATGTATTATTGATTGATACCGGTCCCTACCATAATCAATGATTATATTATTACTGGTGATGTAAAGATATTCCTGATTGGTCTTGTAAAATAACCAAGGAGACATAATGCAAGGTTAGATAATATATGATTAGTTTATAATGTGAATATTAACAAGTGTTAAATATTAAAAGATTTATATATTATTTTCAGTCCAACTATCACCCTACCAAAAGGTATCTTGATTATTAATGTTGGATGTTCTTTTAATACACTTGATATAGAATCTCTAGGTTGCAAACAAATCATCCTTCTTCCACCAATGAGTCATTCCATTCAAGAAAGACCATGTCTGATGATATCAATGCACAAGAAAATAGGGAGACAATTGCTAGACTATGGTCTAACTTAAAAAGAAAAGGTTATGGAAAATGTTATTGTGCTTACAAAATTTGTAAGGACTTAAAGATTCAAAGATATCTAATCAAAATAGTTGAGGAACATTGTAAGCAGCATGGTCAAATTGAAGGAGGAAATGAATTTCATCCATTGGTGTGTGTTTTAATAATTTATAAAATACATAAGACATTATTTGATGATGACATCATGGTCATGGTTAATATAAGGTCATCATTTTGATATAGGCCAACCACCTTGGATTTCATGTTATGGACCATGACAATTTGGAGGATGTGGATTTCAAAATGAGGGAACATGGAGGTGTGAATATAGAAGTAGAAGGTAATGATCCAATTGAAGAAGATCATGATAATGAAGAAGATCATGATGATCAAGATGATGATGATGATATTGACACAAACCTTGATGTACCTATACTCGAGAAGGCACACAAGCCCTTATACGAAGGCTCCCAAACAACTCTTCTTGCTATTGTATTGTTGTTGGTGAACTTGAAGGTTATGAATGGTTTATCCAACATAGAAATGACACGTATGTTAAGGTATGTCATCTTTTTTCATTTTTTTAGTTATAATTCCCTTACAATTAACATTTGATGAAGTGTGTAGAAATTAATATTATTTATATTAACAAATTTATTTATTTTTCGTAGGTTGATAGGTGAGTGTTTTTACCACCATCAAACATTCTACCTCACTTGTACTAAGAATTAATTGCCATTATGAAAGATATTGGAATGGAGTATCAAACAATACATGCATGTCCAAATGATCATATTATATATCATAAACAACATGAGTTTGCAACATAGTGCCTTGTTTTTCATATTAGTAGATATCAATCAAATCAAATAACAAAAAAGGTGCCTCACAAGGTTCTTCAGTTTATTCCAATTATTCCACGTCTGCAACAATTATTTAGGTACAATAGCTTGGCACATTTTATGGATTACCATGCACGCAATAGAAGTTGAGATGAAATTATTTGAATGCCTGCGGATGGTTCAGAATTTAAGGAAATAGAGGAAAAATGGCCATACTTTAAGTAAGAACTTCATAATCTCAAGCTTTCATTGGCAGTGGATGGTGTCAATCCGTGTGGAGAGATGAGATCTACTTACTCAGTGTGGCATGTTTTTGTTATCAACAATAACATTCCTCCTTGGATGACCATAAAGAGGGAGCACATAATGTTGGCACTAATTATTCCAAGTAATTTTTCATTTAATAGTCATCTAAATTACTTTATTATAAATAATCCATCAAAATGGTCATAATAATTAGGTAATGTTTTTGTTTAGTCAACTAGGTAAGTACCAAGTTTAAGATAATCAATGTATATATTGGGCCCCTTGTCAATGAGTTAATGGTGTTATAGAATGGGATCACTATGTATGACGTCTCTAGACCAAGAGGACATAGATAATTTCAATTCCATGCAATGCTTGTATGGACAATACATGATGCCCCTGGGCTAACACATTTTTTTGGTATGTTCTCTTCTTAACACCTCTTTTTTGGTATGATATAGTGCTAACAGAAAGTTAACATATTTAAGCCAATTATACATGATCTTGTAAGTCTTCAAAAAAAAGGAAAATTTGCATGTCTAGTTTGTGGTCCAAAGATGAAATCTTGTCATTCAAAAAGTTTAGGAAAGCAGGTGTTCGATGAGAATAGACACTTTCTCCATAGAAATAATAAGTACCGAATTACCAAAAAATATCTTTTCAATGGGAAAGAAGAGACTACATCAAAGCCCTATAGAATGACACCTCACCTATGGAAGTTGGAATACAATAAAATAAATCATAGAGGTAATGTCATTCCATCTGATCATTTTTTGTTTGAAATTCATATTTTGATTTTGTTAATTGATGCTCCTGAAGGTTGTCAAGGCATTAATGACCAACTTCCAAAAGGAGTAAAAAATTTATCCTATGCAATTTAGTAGGTTTCAATACTACAAGTAACTCCCAATCATGCATTTGTTTGATCCTCTGCATATTGGAAAGAATGTAACAGAGACATTATGGAAAATCTTGGATGGAAGGCGTGACAAAGACAAAAATGTCAAAATTTGTAGTGACATTGAAGAATCCAACCATGCAATGAAAATTTTCATTCGATCAAATAAAAATTGAGACCAAATTGATACAAGTGCCTATAGTTGGTTATTGTCAGAGCAGTAGAGCAATGCTATAAAAGAAGTCATAAAAAAATACAATTTCCCATAGGATTTGTTGCAAACATAAACGATCTCATATCAAGGAAAAATGAATTTGGGTCAGGGATGAAAGCACACGATTGGCACACATTTATTGAGGTAATTCATGTTATTTTGTATTCACTATATATTTGTATATTGCAAGTATTATTCATTGCATTATTTTATAAAATATTGATAATCTCATTTTACAAATATTGCAGTATGTTCTACCTCTATCTCTCCCACACCACTTCAAAAATAATGTCAAACAAGTTATATATGATCTTGAAAAATACATGAGGTGGTTGTTATCAAAATAAATTAATAAAGAAGATATAAGATATTGGAAGAGAAAAATTCCTCATCTTATGTGTGAAATGAAAAAGTGTCTACCTCCAACTTTTTTCAATGCACAAGAACACTGCCTCATACATCAAGTTGGGAAGACTTAATTGTGTGGACCTACACTAACTAGGCCAATATGGATGCTTGAGAGGCACTTGAAATTTTTGAAAGACTTGGTTCGATAGAGAGAACATCCTGAGGGTTCTATGGTGGAGGGATATATGGTATACCAGACCATGATATACATTAGTAAATATCTTCCTAAGTTTGCAGTAAAGATCCATGTAGATCATATTTGGGATCCAAACTCTATTAACAAATTCAAAGGGGAGTACTTGATGGACAAAGGTAGATTGAGGAAAGTGAATGTTAAATATAAGATGTTATTGTAGTTAATTAATTCTTATAAATCTTCAATATAAGTTATTTATAATTGGTGTATTTTTTTAATACAGTTGGTCAAGAGTGGGATGCAATGCATTTGTATATTGCGAACAATCTTGATTGAATGATGGTATGGATTAAATGATGTCAACAAAATGGTTTCTCATTAACATGGGAAGGTGTTGCTTCATTGGTTATAGAAGCTTATCATAATGGAGATTCCAATGTTACACTGATGGTAGTTGACCTAGTAAAGGGTTTAAGAGGTGGTCAGGTACGTACAAATTTATTAATGATCATCACTCATATGTTTCATATCAACTCACGGTGCAAATAATTGTCACATGCTTCAAAAATTGCATGTCAAGCACCATAAATCTATGTACTATCATGGAAAAAAAATTTGAATAAAAAATATGGATGGCACTAAGAAAACTTGTGATTCTAGGATAACTATTATTTTTTAGGTCACTAATGTATCATCTAGAAATGGCATACATCCTCAACAATCTGAAAATTGATACTAAGGCATCTTGGATGATATAATTGAGTGTGACTTTAACTCCTTCAAATTAGTTCTATTCATCATCAAATGTTATAGGCTACAACTGAATCAAAATGATCCAGATAGAATTTTTATTCAATCTGATAATGGATTTACAATGATTAAGACAAGGTTGTTTGAACTAGTTGAAGATGAGCCCTATGTTCTTCCATGCCAATCTGAGAAAGTGTTTTTCTCAGAGGTTCCACATAAATAAGGTTGATCATTTTTTGTTAGACATGAACTGAGAGGAAGGTCGATAAAGCATAATGTTATGGAAGAAGAAGATGTTAAAGATGATGAAGATCAAGATGATGGTGATGATGACGACAATGCTAGTGTGATGGGGACACAACCCAAGCACAGAATGGACACAATAGAAAAGGGAAATTGTATTAATAGAGAAAATAAGCTAGTAAAAATAGTACAGAGAAAATAAACTTCAAAACATGCCCTCAGGGCTTACAATAGCATAAATCTGGAGATAATTTCTCCTTTCAGTACCTCCTCTCAAACTCCACTCCGAACTATCTTTTACAATGCCAGAAATCTCCTTAAATAGACCCCAGAGGGTTAAGGATTAGGAGTACATTCTAGAAAGTGCTAGTAGGCATCCACTGACTAAATAGAAGATTCTAGAAGCTGCATTAGAAGTTGACGCAAATCTAGAAGAATCCAGAAATGGTAACCGAACCTTTGGGAGGCATAACTTTTGAACCGTAGCTTCGATTGACAAACCATTTACATTTTTGGAAAGCTATCGAAGAGCTCTATATCCCTATGGACAAGCTTTGCTTGTCCCCCATTTTTTGGCCCTTTTTGAGGTCATTTAATTCCCCTAACTAACTTTGAAGCATTCTTAGGAGGTCTCCAAACTTGAAAAACTGCAATAACTTTCAAATCGTGGGGCCTTTTGACCTGATTCTTTTTCTAGAATGCTCTAAATCACAATTACATTCATCTAGCCAATTCACACCTTCTAGGTTGCCAAAATGATGGTCCAATTGCATGCTCCTATTTTTTTGGGATTTTCTAACACACTGATAGTGGAACTGTGAGAGTTGGAACCTTTATTTGACCCAAATGGGTGTCCAAAAATGAAAACACGTGAAACAGAAACTAATTCTAAGTACATTTTTTTGGGTGACACAGGATTGCCCTTATACCTCTAGATGCTCCTGCATCATAGTGATGATGATGGTCGTGGTGGTGGCAATGATGATAATGGTGTCGATGATGATGATGATGATTGTGATGATGACAATGATGATAGTGGTGATGATGATGATGATGATGACGATGATGATGAGATAGATGAAGAGGATGATCAATGACATGATTGAAATGTACAATATATGTGATCAATGACTCCTACTAATCTTTGATCGCTAAGTACAACATGCACCAAAAAAATTTCAAAACTATATGTGTAGATATAAACATTAAGTTCAACATGTCCAAATTTTTTAAGATATACATGAATCCTATTAAGCTCTTATTGTTAAGTACAATATGCACCAAATTTTTCTTTCAAAACCATATGTGCAAATATAAACATTAAGTATAACATGTCCAAATTTTTTAAGACATACATGACTCCTAGTAAGCTCTGATCATTTCACATGCAAGTGTCCTGAAATAAATTGAGTGAAATGTTCATGTTGTCTTCTAAGTTATTTGTAGCTAACTTAAGATAAATGATTAACATATGTAGGAAATTTAACCCCTTTGGCGAGGATCATGCACAATGATATGGATCAATACGTATAAGTCAATAAATATACTTAATTTTCTTATATTCTTCTTTTTTAAATAGACAAATAAGAACCGTATAACATGTAATTATATAATTACTTTCAACTTAGTACATTTTATATCTCTCATGTATAGACAAAGAAGAACCGTACGCAAGGGTCACGACTTGATTATTCTATGTATATTACTTAATTATTATCAAAATTTTCTAGTAGTTGAAGTGGAGACATGACAATATATTATTTGATGGATTACAAGGACCACTAAATAGGTGCTTGTCATATCTATCTACATCGAATGAGGGAATGGTAGATGAAAGTTCTACATATACTACAACTAAAATGGGGAGTCAACTAGAGGTCAAAAGATTAGAAAAAAATTCAATAAATGCATGCAATTTTTCCATGCTAAAGGGGGGTCATGCTCTTATGATGATGACAGCAAAGGTGACATCAAGGTGCCCTTTCAGTACACACATATTGAGAAAGACTAGGTACCTAATGAGCTACCTCCAATTACCACTGATTTTTGTGTTAATGAGAGGATATATTGCATAGCTCCATCCTTATCACATGGTTTGGGCCTATTTTCCATGGATGGGATAAAGTTATGTTATAACAAAGTTGTTAAATTGATGAATTATTTCGGTCCTTGTTACAATTACAATGACTAGATACGGATTGTTCAATATAAAAAAAGTATGTGTAGGTGTGCACTATCAACAAATTATATACAATGGAAAGAAAATGATCAAAGTAAAAGATTTTCTATGTACAGTGATGGGAGATCAAAAGAAATAGGTAATATTGTGGGTTTTATAAATAGTACATGACCTTCCTCAACTAATCAGCAACCCAATTGCATTTTTGAGGTGCGTGAGGGGAATCAAGTTTTTGTATGTGTGATAAAATCAATAAGTGTAGGGGAAGAACTGCTAATATATTACCATTTAAATTGCATAGATACAAACAAAGTTACTATCATGAGGGTGGTAAGTACTATATAACATTTTATTAAAAAATAAAATTTGCTAAGATGAGTTGGCTGAAGTTTTTATATTTAATATTTTTCATAGGATGATATGGATCAAACATGAGATAGAGGCCATGAGGATGCTCCTCCTACCCATTATTTGACCATGATAAACCTTATGAAAATTGTACAAATTAGATATTTGAAGAATGTTATATTATTATCAAGGTTGCACAGGGATGAGGGTACTTTGGGTACTTAGGATACTAGTACCAGTACCAGTATAGCTATTTTTCATAATAGGCGATGGGGGTACTTGGTTACCAAACTTAATTTTTAATTATACTTTTATATTCATCAAAAATTTGATCTTTTGAGTCATGAAAAAAAATTAAAACAAGAACAATGATAAAGTTTGTTAATGTAATGTATTGCTTTCAGTTTCATATTGTTGTATGTTTGTAATAATAATATATGAAAACTATTTAGATGTATAACAGAGAAGGTGGACTTTAAACATGAACAAGAAGATCACAAATCATATAACAATGACATATTGTAAATGATAAACTTTTAACTTGAATAGTGATAAAGTTTATTGTTAATCAATATTGTATCAAAGTTTCAAACTGATTAGGTATTGAATTAAGCTTGATAAAAAGCAAGTTGATATATAAACAAAAAATTGAAAAAATAATCAAAAATCTTAATCAACATCCTTAGCTATGATGCTCTCCATCGAGTACTCGATACTTGGGTATGTAGGTATGAGTACCAGGGGTGTGGGTATGAGTACCCATGCAACCTTGATTATTATGTTATTTTATTTAGGGTTTTGGAGTTTTTATCAAAGTTTTACTAATATTTTTGTCACAATTTGATGTTCAAGATTGGGGAGGAGCAGTTGCAAGAATAGAGGCATCTACTCTGATGAGGATATCACAAATGTCCCTAATTTAACATACAAGATGAAAAAAAACTAAAAAATATCAATATAGAAATAATGAGCATTTTTTATGATCATAGGACAATATTTAATCTTTGTCATAGGACAATATGGATCCCCCACAGGATAGAGGCCACGAGGATGCTCCAGCTGCCACCCATTATTCAATGAAGGTAAACCTTATTGAAATTGTATTAATTAGATAGTTGAAATTTTTTATATTATTATATTATTTTATTTAGGGTTTTGGAGTTTTTATGAAAGTTTTATAATATTTATGTCACAATTTGATGTTTAGGATGGGGGAAAAGTGTTTGCAAAATTAGAGGCACCTACCCCTTCTAATGACGATATCATAGAGGTGCCTAATTTAACATAAATGATGAGGAAAAAATTGAAAAAAATAAATTTATAAATTCTGAGCATTTTTGAAGATCCAAATCCAATGGAGGAGGTGTTGAAGAGGCAATAGGAATTGATGGCCACGGCACGTCATTTTGAAGTAAGTAGTAATAAATCTTTAATTATAGAAAAAGTTCAATAAAGGTTAATTTTATGTTGTGAACTAAAATATGTATGTGTTCATTTTTTGCAAACTCAAGTGCCTGGTCCAGGACATCGTGGTGAGGCCAGTACTAGTGGAGCTCTGACTGCCTCAAGTAAAATAATCCTTAAGTTGACAACTTACAAGGAATTTTTTCTTTGATCAAACATTCAAAACCTTCTTATGTTAACTCTTACTTTTATTATATCAAAATGTCTTTGCTAACAATGTATTGTTCACTAGGTCATCAAGTGTAGGAGACTCCTAGGAGGTTGATAGAGGTCCATCAAAGATTGTTGACTGCAATATTGGCAACAAGGGCCATGCAAACATCAACGCCTTCATGGTTTATGCCTGGTAAATCCTTGTTTTTCTATATTTGGTTTTGTGTTAATTATGATTTGATAATTTGTACTTTAATCATGGGTGCATCTAGTAGCAAATACATTTTCGATGTCTGTGATGCCAAATATAGATCATAGTACATGTATTGGTGATAATTCACCATCATCTCCTAGATCCACCTGTGTTTCTAGCATGAGAGCTATGCAAACGTCATTGTTGATTGATGACAATGAATTCGTGCCTTTGAAATGTCCTAAGCTTCAAGGTACTTTTAAATTATTATTTTTTATATTGTAATATGCATTTACCTATTCATAACAAGTTTTGGATTGATGATCCCATGACATTTTTCGCAGGAAATCATTGCTTTTATAAGAAACTTTATGACCATCCACTAAAGATATTTGGGCCCACCATAAATATAAGGTACACAATTTTCTTTTAGTATATTCAAGGTACACAACTTTAGTTAATTATTCTATCTAACAAAAAAATTATTCTATCTAACAATTTTTTGTTTTTTCTTTAAAGGTGGAACTGGCAAGAAAAAAATTAAAAGATCAGTTCATTAAAGATTTAGAGCATGAGTTTGGTAATATTTTTAAGGAGAATAAAATTTTGGAAAAAAGCTACAAAAAATTTGAACACTGTGAGGGACTCCTATAGAAGGAGTCTCATCCACAATCCAAAATATAAGCATCCTCCCTTTATTTCAATGAGGGATTGGAATGACTTCATTTTGGATGCAAAGGAAAAATGGATATTAAAAGAGGAGTTACACCTAAAAATGAGAGAAGAAGGTATGCAATAGTATTAACTATTAGTACAATGTTATAATGCATTGATTAGGCATCTTTATATCTATTGTTAGAATTCTTTTAGAATAACTGAGAGGGGGGTGAATCAATTATCCAATGTCCAATACAATTTTTTTGTCAAATCCTTAATGGCATATAATTGAAATTATCATGCATGCAATTAGACATTAAACAATCATGAAAAGTAAGCATGCATCACCACATAACACAAAGGATTTTGGTGACCCAAAAGCCCTCCAAGAATAAGAAGGTAAACCTGGGGTGGGGATGACACCCACAAAATAACTACGCAATTGATTTCAACCACTTTTGATGGTTTACCCAGTTAAAGGCCTGCCCTATTAAAGGCTTTACACACTGTCAGATGTGACCCTATTAAAGGATTTTTGCACCCTGTTAGGATTGTGCCCTATTAAAGGACTTAAGAACATTCAACTTAGAATGTCACCTTGTTAAAGGATTTACATAGATTTTTTAAGCCCACCCAAGTCCATGGGATTTACAGTCACCTTCTCAAAAGAATCTTTTATCCCTCTCTAAGGATCTCCTATCCTTCTCCTAAGGATCTCTTATCCTTCTCCTAGGGATCTTCTATCCTTTTCCTGAGGCTTATCCACCTAGCTATTAAGCTAACCTAGCAATGTAGGATTTCAATGTCTAATACAATGGTAAGAAAGTATTAGAAGGGTTTTGAACTAATAAACATTGCAACTCTAACCTTGTAGATTTCATATCACTCTTCAATTCTTTTCTTTGCTTGGCTTTTCTTCCTTGCAGTGTTGACAGCTTGTCCACCCTTCAAGATCTGTCTCCTTTAGTTCTTCCACTCATTATTCCAATACACTCTATGGTCACTTGATCAACTTAGAGTCTTGATGCTCTGTGCTTACTCCTAACTGTGTCCTCCTTCACATTAGCCTTCTCTTGGCTTCTTTACACGACCACACTTATGACCAACTCCCTCTCTCTCACCTTTTTTGATATCTAACCTATGACTCCTTATAAAGAAGTTCTATTCTTTATTTCTCACTCAAGTCTTCCCACTCATCAATTTGAATTGATCTGAGAAAACAATATTATTTTCCATCCAAATTGTTTCTTCCAGAAACTTCATCAGTATTCACCTTGAATTGGTTTGCATGGTTTACATAAAATTTTGTGACATCTACTCATCATCCTTATCATCCAAATAATTCACAAAATTCAATGTAACAAACTTATTGTTGCTGATCTAGCAAATCTTTTGACTTAACAAATAATGCGACAACTCAGCATCATTGGTTTACTGATGCTCGGCACCTTCTGTGTTACTCAGCTTCTACTACATTTATTGATGATTAGCTCCTTCTGTGTTACTCAGCTTCTACTACATTTACTAATGCTCAGCTCCTTCTGTGTTTCCTGCTTTACTCAGCACCTGAAGCTTTCCTGTATTGCTCGACTTCTACTAACTTCATGTGTTACTTGACACCTAAATTATCTTGCTCGGCACTTGAAGAATTGCTCGGCACACACTGAAGTTGAACTTTCTCGGCTTCAACTGAGAATTTTCTTGGCACTAACTAGCTTGCTCGGCTCTCACAAATGAACTTAGTTATGCTTTACAAATGACTTAGTTAAACCTTGCATCTTTGATGTGTCTTAGTGTGTCCATTCCCTATGTCTTAGAGTATGTCATCAATACACTATTTCATCAATGGCTTAGTTAATCTTTATACTTCATTACAACATCATAACTTCAACCTTTCTCTAGGTGCTCTAGTTACATCTTATTGATTAACTCCTCCCTGTCAATCAACCAATTGATAGTATTTGGATCACTTAAGAAATTGTTATTCCTGCAAGTAGCAAGTTTGACATCAATGACAAAACAATGATTGAAAAAATTCTTTACCAATTCCATCATTCTTCATTCAATAATTTCCAACATCTATATCATCTAACATATTTCAAACTTTTCATAGGTTGTAGGATATGTCAAAGGCAACAAAGGCCAGGCTAAAAAAGATTGGGCAGCAAAAACTTGGCTCTGGTGGATATTCAAAAATTAAAGCATGAATTGTAAGTAGGGGTGAATAAATTCCTGAAAAAAATTATTTATAAAATGGAAATTTTTTTTTTTAATCAAAAAATGCAGGGCTCTGAATTTAATTTAGAGGCCACGAGAGAACACCAAAAAAATGCCTTCAAGGAAGCCTATCAAGTTGTGGTTGAACGCCTATGCCAAGCTTCCACTGGCCCAATCCAAGAGCCCCCTACATCATGTGAACAAGTAAATATGTAAAAAAAATTATTAGAAATTGAATACTTGAACAACAATCTATTTGATAATAATGTGTGCATGACATTGCAATGTAGCCTCCTAATTGTAACACAGATCTTATGCCACATGATGAAGCCCCTAATGTGCATCATAATGTCAATGGAGGTGTTCATTTTCTATTTAAAAATAATTATGTAATTATTAATACAATTTAACATCTTAAATTAAACTTGGTGTAACCTTTTTTGTGTATATTTTAGAGGATACAGAATGTCATGTTGAATGAGTGCCGAAAGATGTTCAAACTAATCACCATGTAGATCATGTAGCACATTCAAGTAAAGAAAATCTATGTTTTGTTCATTTAAATAAAAAAAATTATTTATAGTTCTTTTAACTAATTAAACACATATAATTCACTAATATAAATGGTTTTAATTTAACTCATGGTGTAGTTGTTTTTGCAACAGACTCCCCTTTGGCGAAGTGGCCACTTGTTCTTGAATAGATGAGGAGGGAATATGTGTTGGCATTAGAATCAATAGAGGAGGGGAATGACAAGGACATTGATATTCCTCTTACAAGATTCTTTAAAAAAAAGAACATTAAGAAGTCCAAAAGGAAATGATGTTAATGAATTTTATGTGTTAATGAATTATTCATGAATGTTGTGTCTTAATGAATTTTATGTGTTAATGAATTATTCATGAATATTGTGTGTTAATGAATTTAATGTGTTAATGAATGTCATCATGTGATTATAATGATTGAATGTTATATTTCAAAAAAATTTGAATGAATGAATGAATGTTATTAGATGTTAATGGGAAATTTAGAGTGATGTGGGAGGGGGTGGCAGGGTGGGTAGGGGGGAGGGAGGGGCCAAATGAGCTTCCACCTTCACGTGGTTGGCCTTATTAAAAAGAGAATATTAAACTATTCTTGAAACCAAGTGAAGCTCAAACTAAACTAAATAGAAATCAAATTTCTGAGGCTAGTTATCCATAGTGTATATCTAGCACCAAAATCTATAACACGTGAGAAATGGCTTACTTGTCCAAAATGGGCTAGGTGATGGTTACTCTAGAAAAAAGAATAGCTAGTCACAACATTGTTTGGAATATGGTTGGTGTCTAGTTTGGGATATCTCAAGACTTGCTTTGTCCTCCCCCAAGTGCTAAACATAATGTTCTAATAATTGAAGGCCATGAGTTTGAAGAATATGCCATTGAGGACTCATTGTCATCTACTATCAGATTGGTCATTAGAGGTCTAGCCATTGCATTCCATGCCAATTAAAAAGTCATAACATTTTCCAAGGACTAGAATATCTATCTCTCCCCTGGTTTTTAGTAGATTAGGGATGAGGGAGATGTAAAGTGTTGTAGTTACTTTTAGTTTTACTATTCTAATTTTGTTAGACATCCTTTATATCAAGCTATCAGTCATTAGGATTCCACATGGTGATGAGGTTTTGTACTCATTTGCATTGAAATCAATAAAACTTAGTAAAAAATGAAAACACGTGTGTAATCATTTAAGGACTTTTTGGACACTTTTTCTCATCAAATTTTGCAGAGGAAAAAAGGTTTTTGTAAAGACATATAAGCAATTTTTTAAGTTACCCAATTATTTGCTAGGTCTATTTTTTTATTTCTGTCAAGGTTTTGTTGAGACTGAGTTTCCCAACTACAATTGGAAGATAAGAGTCATACATGAAGACCAATTAGAAAACCATCTAAAACAACCTCCATTGTCATGATTAGGTAGACTTTAAATGCACATTTGCAACATAATAGATATAGAGATTTAGCATGAGAGCATGACAATGAGAGAATGCCATGTATGAAACATGTAGATTAGTTAAAATGGTACCAATCCTGGTATTCTTCTTTTCTTAACACTTAATATCCATATTGTTTTTGCATAGAACAATACATCTTCTATCTAGGCCTCGATTGCTTGTGTTGTCCATTAAACTACCTAGGATCCATGTCGCCTATCATCTATGCCTTATGTTCAAAGAGTCCACGACTCTAGTCTTTTACAATTGGGAATTGTCTTTTTTTCAATGTTGCATGGTACTCGTTTCCATACCCCTACAATGCGCACTTGGATACTCAATGGATAGATCCACAGTTAAGGACCTTGATTAAGATTTCTTATTTTTGTTTGCATATCATCTTGGTATTTATCGAGCTTAATTCAATATATAATAAGTTTGAAAATTTGATATAGTACTGATTAATAGTAAACTTTATCACTATTTGAGTCAGAAGTTTATCAGTTGTAATATTTCATTGTTATATGATTTATGATCTTCTTCTTCATATTTAATTTTTAAAGTTTTCCTTCTCTGTTATGCATCTAAACATTTAACATATATTATTAGTACAAACATATTGCAAATCTCAAACTAAAAACAGAACATTGCATCTGCAAAAAATATCATTGTTCTTGTTTTGAAAATTCATTGTCATGACACATATTCCCAAATTTTCTATAAAATATTAAGTTATATAGCCCATGTCTTCTATAGTGAAAATATCCTTAGGTGTACCTGTACTCAAAGTACCCAAGTACTCTCGTCCCTATGCAACCTTCCTCTCTTTACTTCATTGTCATGTAGAAATGCCCTTATATGCTAGAATAAAGGGTTCATGCACATGATTTGGTTTTCCTTGTTGAATTCAGTTGGATCCACATTTTTTTTGTTCCCTAAATAATTAGATGCAAACTTTCTTTGAGACTGGTTATGTTGAAAATGCATACCAACTCACCCATTATAAGAACAAATCATTCAATAATTGACCAATTCATAAATTTATTTTGAATCTAGATGGTTTTTAAATAGGTTCTAAAGGTTAACCAAACAAGTTGGAGCAAACTTGGATTTCACAGGTGTAATAAGCTATGGCATTGACAAGGCCTACCGTAGGAATCAACAAGAGGATGTGGTCACACCATTTATAATTAAGAGGATGGGAAGAAAGAGATGTCATATCTTCCTTGTCTTTGGGCATAATATTTTAGTTTGTACCCTTTAATTCCTTTTTGAGGTTTTCCAATACAATTGGACACAATCCTTCATGAGCAGAACTAGTTTTATACAATAATTGGATTTTTGTTTGTTTTTATTAATTGGTGCAAATTAAATATTGTATCACATTTTGTTGGTCTCAAGTTTTGTCTATGTCAACTTCTATGCAGTTCCTTTAATTTGTGAGAATGTTTCCTCCACACATCCCTATTATTTATCATTTTTTATTGTACCTTATGTATGCCTTAAGTATATGAGTTGTCATACTTAACACTAAGAAGCTATCTTGAACTTTTATTTGAAATGAACAAATATTGCAATCAGATGAAATTTGCATGTAGCACATGGAGATCCTTAGTGTGCACCTAAAGATCCTTTTGTCCTGTAAATGTCTAAGGAGTACTTGTTTGTAATCCATGGTCAAATTTTGTGGTACTAAAAGAATTTTTTGGTTCAATATTAACTAGCCTTTTTTACTTTAGAAAGATTTTTGGTTTGATTATTTGCATTCATGATAGTTTTTATACCTTCAATTTTTGTTCAAGAAGCTTTGAGATCATATTATCTTGTTTTTGCTCCACTTAAATGAGAGGTTTGATTCAGTAGGTTTTCTTCAAGAAGCTTTGAATTTATATGATCTTGTTTTTGATGTAGTTTACACACCAAAAGTTACACAACTTCTACAAGAAGCAGAGGAGACAGGGGTCATTGTTGTAAGTGGATTGGAAATGTTCATAAGATAGGCCATGGGACAATTTGAACTCTTTACTAGCTTTCCAGGTAAGGTTTATCAATTTCACAACACAAGCAATTGTGTGGGGTATATTTGAACATAAATGTGTTTCTCTATTGGTTTTAATATAGTGTTTGAACTGATTGCAGCACCTAAGAAAGTAATGAGGAAATAGTTGTTAGAAATACTTGATCACATAATGGAGATTGTGAATTGCTATAATATTCAGCTCATCTATCATGTTGTGCCATTTGGATAAGTTATATTAGACAATCTTTTTGGAGTTTTCCATATTAATACTAACATATCATATTTTAATAAAATGTTAATGTTATCGATTCTTTCATTAAGAATGTCATGAGTATAAAAGGTGCACTAGATAAAGATCGGATCTTATATGTAACATGTTGAAATGGGGAGGATATAGCAATAGGCTATTGAAGTGGACAGTTTTATTTGAAAGTATTCAAGCTTAGAGTGTCTGTTGCTTTATAAAAATCAACAAATATTTCTAATTGAATGAATATTTTTTCAACTAAGTTTATTCTTAGCATATTTGAGTGTTATAACTCATTTGATTGACTTTGTTATAATGGTTATAATTATATCATGTAAGGAGTTTCCAATAAGAAGCTTATCTTGAGACTAAATAGCTAGTGCCTAAGAACAATATTGTTATCCATGAGGGGAATTAGAGAGCTTATGCTCATTCTCTTCATGATGTGGTAGTATGGAATTAACTATTGCACATAAAGGTAATAGATTAGGAGGACAATATAGACTCTATAAAGAGAAATAATTTACAAATATGTTCTTATATATTATTTTACAACATTGGAAGAGTTGTGTAAACAAACAAGATGGAGATATCTCTATCAATTTCTTGCTCTTGTTTCAATGGCAAATAGAACTTCCAAATCTTGAATGACACACATCATTCATGCCACAAAGGAAAGCATAAAATCAATCTAGTCAATGTTAAGGTGATCATTCCATGGGAACAAATTTAGTGTTTAGATGAAATTGTTTATAATTTGAATCTTATTAATTCTTTTTTGTAATACTAGGCTAAATTTAAATTGGGATTATGAGACAAAACATGGCATGCTAGTAGATTTAGAATATTGATATTTTGTTGATTTACTTGAATTCAGAATATCTTCTTTGGGTCTCATGATTCTATCACTTCATTATCATAGACATATGCAATAGTTTTTGGACCACAAAGATACTGTGAGAACCAAATTTAGAGTTGACATTATGATGTAACAGTTTCTCTTGCAGGATAATTATGTGTAATGAATGGATACATGATTTGAAGACACCTAAATTGCTGCCATTATCAAGGTGAAAATATGTCTATGTATTTCACATCATTCAACCATGTAGAGCCGACATTATTGTTCAATGAATTGTATCCCAGAATGAATATGTACATGGTCACAAAGCCAAGTTGAGCAAAGCACAAGGGTTGGATGAGATTGATGTTTATAGGATAATATGTATTAAAATTATTGTCCACATAAGGAAAACCGTGATAATGTAAGAGCTATCAATGGAGCGTTTCTCAAATTTACAACAATACTATATGTATGGTATACATTTTCTTTACAAGCTTTTTATCAATTCATGTTTGAATTTTTTGTTATTGATTATAGCAACATAGAAATTAAGAGGAGAAATAGTTACTAGATATATTTGAGCATGTAATAGAGATTTTTGTGTTGCTATCATGTTCAACCTGGGTGTCATTTTGTAGTCAAGGAAGTTCTTTGAAATTTTTCTTTTGAAAATTCTTCAAATCAATAACTTTTTGTGCTACAAGCGGGTATACCACTTTGAACTCTTTGTCCTTGCCTAGCAGCATTCTTGGTATGTCAAAATAGCAGATGTCCCCTTGCTAAAGAAAATTTGTTAAATACACATGGGATACCATTCAAAAAGGGGAAATTCCATTGAGGGAAAGTAGTGTCATCAATGAGCTATGGAGCAGGGCCAATGTCCATCAAGCTTCTCTAGACTCATATAATACTTTGCTCAATAGAATTGTTCAACACAACAATCCAGGAATGGCAACACTCAAGAAATATACATGATAGAGATTCTATGGGTAATATCATTAAGAAATTAACTTGCAATCACCCATGCAAGTCTAGATTCTAGACTCAATGTATCTAAGCTAAGAACTCACGAGCACAATTATACATATTTTAATCGATAATATATATATATATATATATATATATATATATATATATATATATATATATATATTTTTTTTTTTTTTTTTTTTTTTTTTTTTTTTAAATTTTAAATGGAACTGGACATTGTAATTTCGACACAAAGGAGTATAGCATTTTGACAAGGATGCTATATGTGCGACATGAGTTTTGACCAATAGTCATCAAAATTTTGATGCAAAGGAGCATAGCATTTCGATGAGGATGTTATACATGCGACATGAGGTTTGACCAATATTCATTGCAATTTTGATGCACATATGCAGAGCATTTTGATGGGGTTTTGTTGCAATTTCAACAACCATTGGCCGCATAGGTGGAAAGTGTAGTACACAATGCTTGTGGGTTGAGGCATATATCTTGACAATAGTTTCGTTGATATATCTACCATAGTAACATTGCAATTTTGACAAATGTTTAGGGTGTCATAAAATCAACAAAAAAAGATCGACGACAGTGTTTGTCATTTTGTCGACATAGTAGTGTCAAAATTGTGATGAATCCTCTTCAAAAATTAGGTCTAAGTTTACTAGTGAGGACATCAGGTGGAGCTGAGAAATGCAACAATATGTTTTTATTTTTTATACATGTCATTAATGTAAATGTGGTGCATCTTTTCAGCTCCACCTATTGTCCCTATAATTATAAATTATGGGGAGCAAGGCCATTACCCCTCCCCCCCCTTACCTTTTTCTTCCAACTTGGTTGCCAAGCAACGTGTGACTGTTGTAAGCAACCCACAACTGCTAAGTAGCCTACAACTGCTTACAAGCAATTCACAACTACTTGAGTAGCCATCTCCTTAAAGGAGATGGGACTGTGTGAACCCAAGGGGCAATGACCACAAGTCCCAAAAAAATGAATAAATAAAGTTTTTTATTAATTTTTTATATATTTATTATTATAGCATATTAATTTTTTATTTATTAATATTTATTAAATGTTTATTAATAATATTTTAATATTAGTTAAATTAAATACTTTATAATATAGTTAAGATTACTATATTAAAATATTAAAATATGTTTTAAATTAAATTTATTTTAATGGAGTTTTGATTTCTATTTAATAATATTAAATTGTGTTTCCATTTTTAGGATTAATTTTAATAGTTATTATTAGAAATTATTAATTGTTCATTTTTAATAAAACTTAGATTTTATTTAAATAATACATTTTTTACGAAATAGGTTCTATACTAAGGTGATTTTAATGGATTATTGGATTACTTATTATATTTGTGAACATGAAAACCTTATCAGATATGAAAATTTGAAAACAAAATAAAAATTTGAAACCAATTGAAAATGAAATTTTTATGTTGTCAAACCAAACAAATTATGAAACTACACTTGTTATACTTGATGTGATGTATGTTTTACTTTGTGTTGGGTTTGGGTTTGACATAG
This sequence comes from Cupressus sempervirens, assembly GCA_028749045.1. Taxonomy (NCBI): domain Eukaryota; kingdom Viridiplantae; phylum Streptophyta; class Pinopsida; order Cupressales; family Cupressaceae; genus Cupressus; species Cupressus sempervirens. The sequence goes on along the minus strand of CM053790.1, from coordinate 824,283,263 downwards.
TATGTTGACCAGTTAGGATGTTTACCATAGGCTTGGGAGATTTTGTTCTATGATGATGCTATGTATAATATTTTGGTCACGATCTTTTATTTCCATTTTTTGTTATGCATTCACCTAATTCTGTGATGAGATTTGATCAATTATTTGCTAGTGCTTTCCAGTTGCTTATATAAAATTGAGGTGAATGGTATGATTTTTTCTTGGGTAACCTATGAGTTTTGATCATTTATCTTTTGATGTTTTCCAGTTGCTTGTATAGGGCTAGGGTGAATATTGTGATTTTATGAGTTGTACTTTTTATGGGCTTAAGGTAGGTTATCTATGTATATGTTGGGAAGTGGCTTGCAATGGAGGCTAGAGCCCTAAAGAGGTTACGTGGGTAACCCATTGTAAGTTGTATTAATAAGTGATAACATTTCATTAAATGGGTTTTAAATGAATTAATAAGAGTCAGTGTTTTACCTTGCCCATGCCTCGAGTACTAGTATAGGCTAGGATGGGAGTGTACCATTTAGGTTCTACGAGGTCAGGTGGTAGTGTTTCTTATACCATTGAGATCCGGTAGCTGGATGTCATTGTTGGATGTACTTGTGCAATTTGTTCTTTCATTCTAATCTTGTTTTTATGTTGGATGGTTATATTTTGTTGTAATGTACTTGTTTATCTGGAGATCTTTTGAGATGATGTATTGATTCATAATTTATATTCTTTGAGCTTTTCATACCCTACAACTTGTTCAATGGATGATTATGCATTCTGGTTATGCCATGTGGCATCTTATGTGATTGTATATTATTTAATTGGATTCGTACTTGTGGTTATTCTATGATGTGAATTCTATTATGTATCAGATTTAGTATTAATAAAACTTATGTATGTGATTCAATGTCATGGAACCCTTAAGAGATGTATTATATTTATGGATTGCTTGTATATATGTGAGTTATTTCTTTTGCTATATTATCTCTTGTTGTTTTAATTTATTTTTAAAAATGTTTAGACAAATTAGTGAAACTTTAGACTAATTTCTTTAGGGTTCTCTGGTGGGGCGTTACACACAATTTTTAAATAAGGATAAGTTCTCAACTCTTTGTACAATTTAACTTCTCACATCATCTTTCCTTACCAATCTCATTATTCAAAACTCAACTCCTTAAACATCAATCACTCATAATTTGAACACTCTATCAACTGTTGATCATATTGCAAGGTCCAAATTCTAATCTCAATCATTTTTTTATCACACTCTCATTATGAGACATCTTGTCCTTCCCTATTTCCTAACCCTTGGGCTATTCAAACACACTATTTTCCATCCTTAATGCCCATTGACAACTACCATCACTATCAGCATATGGACAATAAAATGTAACTCTCCCTCTCTCCCAACCAACACACATTACATCTTTTCATTTATCCAGTCCTTGGATCAACCCTTGACCCTTCACTCCTTGACTCTCTTTAGGCCCAAGGATTTTAATTTTGGCATACCCTTGAACTAATATCTGATATTAAACCCCCAATAGCATCCTTAACTTTGTCAAACTTATGACAAACAACTAAACATGTAGAACGTTGCTCACCTATCAAACTAGAAAATGTATTGCCCCACTCTTAAATAAATAGAGACACTTATTCCCCATAGAACAACAATTTCCTTACCTTGGATCACCAAACAAATGGGGTTCTTACACTCCTAATGTTGCCAACATGGCAGTCACCAATTTCCTTGGATCACCAAACAAATAAGATTCTTATGATTTTTTTAAAAACCAAGGTTATCGTTGAAGTTTTGATGACCATTAGTCAATCTAACAATGGTCTGGCTAGAAACTAGGATCACTCTTTCAAAATTTGAATTGGCTGGTTCGCAGGTAGGCGAGAATCTAGTCGAAGAGAATCTGGCAAGAGGAACCGACCCTCCAGGCGCTAGAAGGGGTTCTAAGAAGAATGTTGGGATAGAATCCTTGGCCGACATGGATAATGGAAAGATCTTGTGTGAATCTAATCCTTTTTGCGCTCAATCAAAATTTAAAATATCTAGTTCATAGGTAGGTGAGAAATCAGTCAAAGAGAATCTGGTAGGATGTTCTGTCATTGGAGGATTTGTTGGGGGTCCTGAGAAGAATTTTGGATTAGATTCTTTAGCCGACGTGCATATTGGAAAGAAGTTGCACGAATCTAGTCCTTTTTGCACTGGAAGGGGTTCTGAGAAGAATTTTGGGACAGAATCCTTGGCCAACATGGATAATGGAAAGATCTTGTGTGAATCTGATCCTTTTTGTGCTCTATCAAAATTTAAAATATCTGGTTCGCAGGCAGGTAGGAAACTAGTCAGAGAGAATCTGGCAGGATGTTCTGACCTTGGAGGATCTGTTGGGGGTTCTAAGAAGAATTTTGGGTTAGATTCTTTGGCCAATTTGGATATTGGAAAGAAGTTGTGCGAATCTCATCCTTTTTGTGGGGTTCGTGTCCCCCCATTAGATTCTTTTCATGGGTCGAGGTAGGATCTCAGGAAGGAGAAAGATGTTGTTGATTCTAACAAGGAAAAATTTTCAAAAAGGTTGAAACCCTAGTCTTCTCTTTTTGGAAAGAAACCTACAGGAAAATCTCTTTTCTCGTCGATGATTGCTAAGTCTTGCTAGGAGAAAGGTGAGTTTCAAGTTTTTATTCCAGATCCTTTAGTTGATTTTTCTGTGTCCTCCATGGATTTCACCCTAGTGGATAAATTTTTAGGAGTAAGACCAGTTCTGGAATCTCTTAGAAAAATGGTTAAAAGGAAATGGATTATTCGAGGAGAAGTTGATATTGCCCCAATGGTGAATGGATTCTTCTCTTTTATTTTCAATTGCATTGAAGATATGAATATGTTTCTTTGTGGGGACCATGGTCTTTTGGTAAATGTTCTCTCACTATTAAAAAATGGGAGCCTAACATGGATCTTTGAGATTCTTTTTTCTTAACCACCTCCATTTGGGCTAAACTTCCTGGTCTCCCTTTAGAATTCTAGCATGAGGACATTTTTAAAGGTATTGCCAATTCTTTTGGTGAATTAGTGGCACTGGATAATGCTACGATTTCTAGAACCAAACTTCAAAGTGTTGGACTTTATGTTAAAGTGGCTAACCTAAATCATCTCCCAAACAAGGTCGAACTAATATCCAAACTTGGTAAAAAGACTCAAGAAATTATTTTTGAAGATCTACCTAACTCTGGCTATGCTTGTAAGAAATAGGGGCAAATGGTTAAAAATTGTCCCTCCAAAAGTAAAAAGCATTCGAACAGTGTTCCAGATGGGAAAAAGATCAAGATCCAGCAAAAGAAAGTATGGAAACCCAATGAAGATTCTAAATCATCACATGCTAAGGTGGATAAAGAGCCTTCATTTGAGAAAGAAATCTTTGAGAAAGAAGGACATGGTTTTCAATCTAATACCATAATGCCTGAGCAAAGAATAGATGATCTGGCTGATTTATCAAAACAAATTGTTATTTATCAAAGGATAGAAGATCAAAGGAGAGATTTAGAAAATAAAACCATGCTAGAGGAAGGTGAATTCTTGGCCGAAGCTGGAAATAAATCAGAGATGGCTGATCTTCCTTTTTCCCAGTCCAGGGAGTTCCAGGTTTTATCTCAGGCTGATTATGACCTTCCTTTGGATAAACCTCCTCCCCTAGATGTTGTGATTGAAAAAGGAGATAACTCAAAGCATAAACCAAACCAAAGAAAAGGAGCTGATATTAAGAACATTACTAAAGGGGTAGAGACTAGAAGTAGCAAAATAGTTCAGTAAACCAAGATAAATTCTCTTGCTTCTACTCTGGATAAATCTAGAAAAAGAGCATAACAAAATTCCAAGGTGAAACCGGATGTTGGTCCTCCAGAAAAATCTAGAAGAAGAACCACTAAGAAAACCAAAGAGTTAGAAAGTATGAAAAATATTGCTGATGGAAAGAAAGCAACTATTCTAGATTTTACCCCTAAAAAAAAGATATGAAAATCATTTCTTGGTATATTAGGGGGCTGAACAATATTCATAATCTGGATATTGTTAGGATTTTATTAGATAACAAAAGCCTCAGTTTCTCCTACTTCAAGAAAAAGCACTAGAGAAAGAACGTTTCTAAGGAAGTTGTGACTAGAAGAACAAATTTGATCAATAATCCTAGGTGATTTTCTTGGTCTAGGAGGATTCTCTGGTTGCCTCGCTTTCGAGTCTATTTTCTTTCCAGGTTCCAGTGTCCTCGTTGATTTCTCTTTCTGAACACTTCTGTTGGTTTCAGGTCCATGCTTGACCTGGTTTAATTCTACTGCTAGTTTCAGGTCTGTTTAAAACCTGGTAGAGCTTCATGGTATATCTTTCTTTTTGATGTAAAGGGTTTCAAGGCCCCTTCAAAACCTTCTTTTACCCTAATCTAAAACAATGGTCATTGTCATTGATGACATGGAAATGTTGTCAGAATCTCAGAGGATTCCAAAAATGTTTGGTTGATGTTTTGACAAGGCTTGTTGTCGATGGCATGACAAGTTCATTGATAACAATCTCCTATTGTCAAAGTTTTGATGTTTGCTAGTAATGGTCTCACGTCACCTTGTAATAGACATTAGGCTCATTTTTTATGGGGTTGTCCATCAATATATAGACAACTTTGGATTTCGTCAAAATTTTGATGAAATTATAGTGACAAAATTTTTTGACCATTTTCAGTCGAAATATCAACCAACTCTCATCAAAAAATAGGTGCAAATTTACTAGTGGAAAAAAGACCATAATAGAGGCTACTCACAAATTAAAGACCAGGGTAGACATGTCAAGGAAGGACATATAGTTTGAAGTGGGAGACTATGTCATGGTCCACCTAAACAAATCTACACTACAAAAAGGAGTGCCAACAAAGTTATAGATGAAGAGAGTGGGTCCATGTGAGGTGTTAGAAAAATATGGACAGAATTCCTACAAGGTAGAGCTTCATACAAATTTGAACATTTCACTAGTGTTCAATGTGGCTAATTTTGTCAAATACAAGGGGCCATTGTTAGAGGTAGGTCAAAATAACATGGAGATGTTGGAAGATGTTAGTACTATAGGCCTACCTCCCAAGGTGAAACAACAAGCTGACAGGATCTCAAAATCTAGGGTAAAGAAGTCTACTAGGCACAAGACTTACATAGAGAACGTAATCCAATGGAAAGGACAACCAGAATCTAATGCTACATGGGTAGAGCAAGAAAATTTTAAAAAAATTGGCATTGATGTGTCTCTTATTTCTCCCCACATTCCTTGAAAGTTGTATAGAGGGGGAGAATAGTGCAAGAGCACCTAGGGATTACCTAGGCAATTTGATGTTTCATGTTTTTGTTTTGTGGATGTGAACCTTAGGTAATTTTTTATGTGTTTGACATAAGTTCATGTTGAACATAGTAGGAGTGCAATAGGGCTTTTGTTCATAGGGTCCTAGAGCCTTTTCACTAGGTGCAATTAGGGGCTAGCAAGTTTTAAGGCCCTCTAATTGGCCCAAGGCATGATGATGACATCATCAAGATGTCAATAGGGTCTAGGAAGAGTTAGGGTGAGGTTTTGACCTTAGTTAAGGTTTGTGGTTAATTTTGGGAGGTATGAAGGCCATTTGACCAAATTGGGGAAAACTTGCTAAAAGATGTAACAGTTGCATTGTGTAACTTTGTTGCTTTTAATAGTTGCTTGAGCAACTTTTGTCAAGAAAGTTGAAAGTTGTTGGAGAGGATTCCTAAGGGGTAAATAACTACCCAACAACCCTATATAAGGTGTACAAGACTTATGAGCATGGTTGGATTCTCATTGTACAGATTGAGTATTTTTACAATCAGCATTTGAAGCAATTTTTGAGTGTTTTTGCAATCAACATTTGTAGTCTTTTTTTTATGACAATGGGTAGTTAGAAGTTAAATATTCATACTATCACATGTGCATCCTTTGAAAATGTTGAAACTCCTCCTTCAAATTGATCTCGATTTGTGGTACAATTATGGTCTTTGAATAAGACCATAACAAGGAAAAATAACTAGCAAATGAATAGCCAATTCAAAGTGTAACATCTTAGAATAATTCTCATTTATTCTAGCTAAAACCCTTAGCTCTACTATTCATCACAAATTTAAATTTGCATTGTATCAAGAAACATTGACAGAGGGGGTGAATCAATGTAGAATCTTTGAATAAATTATACATTTTACCATAATTCTATATAACCACTAAAATGATAAAGCATAAAAGTAAGCAATATACAATAAGAGAACTCTTAATTCTAGGATTCGTTCTGGAGAAGACTATGGCCAAGGAAAAACCCTAGTGTGGATTGAACCCACAAGATAATGCATTAATCTAAAAATGTCCCTGCTAGGAGGCTTGACCCTATTAGAATTCATATTATTACATTCAGTATACAAGTTATTTTCAAGAGACAAAACCTTCTTAATGGTTTACAACCCTGTTAGTAGTTGAGAAACAAAATGGAGCTCATTGCTCGAGGGTTAATATTATAGCCAGCTTCTGGATTCATTGTCCAATACAAATAAAGTTAGTGAAAATTAAAAGATTGAACTACACATAGCATCATAGTGCAAGATTAGTCCAAATGAAGTTCACATTTTCTCTAATGTGAAATTTAGCATCAAGGCTTGCACATTACATCAATATAGCATCACAATATATCCATGTGTCCTTGCATAGCCAAATGACTCTCCTTTATACTATTATAGTTCTTGAATTTAGTTAGCTTCACTAACATTGTACAAAATGTGTTCATTCATTTACTAAAACACAAAATCTAAGAGTTAATTTGTTGGATATTGTCCCACTAACTCTATGCAATTGACGTATAAGGCAATTCAATTTGCTAAGCCAAAATACTTGATCACTAAAATTTGTCTTGAGATGCAACTATCCTAGACCTCTTCTGCTTTGTGTTATCATAGCTCACACTATACTACACACTAATACTAGTGACCGTAAAATAAGTTTACATATATCTTATATGTCACATTCCCAATATTGTAACCTTATCCGATAGGTTTTTTGTCATCACTAGCCAAAACTTCCCATTTGTATAGTGTATTTCCTTCTTGAACTTACGCATTTTTCATGTACTTATCATACAAAAATTGATTTTCAACACAAGAGATCAAATCAATGAGGTATGTTCCCATCAATGAAAACACTTAATCACTTTCCAATAATCTTTCCCTTTTGCAATATTTAGTGAGAAATTACTATGTGTCTAATGCTAAGAAAAAAAAGCTATTATCAACTAATCTAGCAATAGTCCCCTTTACATCATAAATTGTACGTATCATACTATATCATTTTTTACTTCTAACTCTCCCCATTTGAAACCAAGACAAAGGAAAAGTGCCAAAAACTTCTATGTACAATAAGACAATTTTTTGCATTTTAGGAAAACATATCTATACAAGATGTAGCATATCTACAAAATTCACCCTCAGTGATTGAAAGTATATATATATTTTCTTCTTTAGGTACCACTTGAATTTCTCCACACAAGGTATAAGAAACTATTTATATTTTTTCAAAATTGGTAGGTCTAAAAAGAGCATATAATTACAGAGTTGTCTCCAATACATGTAGCTCCTTCTATATTACTTCAAGCTTAAGAGTGAGAAGACTACTTAACTTTGCAAATATCCTTTGAATTATATACTTCTAATGTCTTAAGACACTTATTTTCCATTGGTTTGTTCACTTCCTTATCAAAATTAGAGACTATTTGGATAGAATATTCATACTCTTTGGCTAAATTATCCAAGTTCTTTGCATCATCCTTAATAAATTTCTCAATATTTACTAATTACCTAGTTGATATACACAATGAATATATGTATTCCTTCCTTCAAAAATACAGGATCTTACATCCTTAAGATGTTCATCCACTAGCCTGGTATCTCTAGCAATGGAAGTGCATACCTCTAAGAGTCATTATGTCTTGCATTTAGTGCTTGCCTTGCTTCTAATGCCCACTCAAGTTACTATAAATAAGTATAAAATTCATCAAGAATTTTACCCATATGATAAAACAGTAAATAATTGACAATAACTTGATTATATTGTTTAGTCCTCTACATAGCACTCTTGCCTTCTTTTTAATCTTTTCCTTAGCCTTGTCAAATGTCATCAATTATATCTCCATTAAATGTTCTTCACCTTATGTCTCAAGATCTCCTTTCTCAACACTAGTAAGTGCCTTGCCAAGATCACTTACCTATAGAATTCTCAGCTCTTCCATCTAAAACCCTTGGCTCCACTATTCATCACAATTTTATGTAAATATTAAATGCACAATGGTAAATCATTTTCCCTTTTCATTAAAATAATTTATAGTTCTAGATGCAAATAGGTTGGAAGATTCATGCTTACACTCCATATAAAACATGACTTTTATTTTGAGTGTGTTTTCTTTTTTATATTTGAAATATAACTTCCAAGACTTAAGCACCATAATACACTTTATTAAATAAATATTAAATGAACTTAGAACTAGTAATAAGTCCAATTAATTAGTCTAGATATGTTAAACTCAACTTTGATGGTGCATCAAGGGGTAATCCAAGTAAATAATGTGTAGATGCTTCCATTTTAGATCATTATGGTGATGTGCTTGCTATTAAATCGAATCCCCTACCTTTGGGATCAAACATCATAGCAGAAGCATATGCTCTCTTCCTAGGTTTAATTTTGGCAAAACAAGGGGGTTTTCAACTAATACAAGTTGAAGGCAATTATAATGCCTGCATAAAAAGAGAATCACACAACTAGAAGTTGGCCTACATCCTTCAACAAATATGGCATCTCCTAAACACATTTGAAGAATTTATTATTTCACATACCCTTCGTGAAGGGAATGCCCTTGTTGATTATCATGCAAACCTAGATTGTGATGATTATTCGTATGATGCAATTTATCTAGTACATGTTATTAATAATAATGTAGATTTGTAAAAATTGATTGTTGATGATAAGAAAGCTTGCAGTCTTCAAGAGTGATCCAGGTTGTATTGTCACTAATTTATGATGAGGAGGTTGTTCACTAATTTAGGACACACATATTGTCAAATTATGATACATTTCTACAACTTGGTTTTGGTGGCTTGTCCTTTCATTTCCCATGAATCTGCTAACTATGGTGATTGATATTTAGTGTGAATTCTTTGATGGGGCATTGATCTATCCGATTGTGTATATGCAAATTTATAAGCTCTCTATATCATTATTATTCTTGTCATTGAGATGCGCTAAATTTTGGAATCAAAATAGATTTTTCATTCACAAAGTGCCTACGATGCATCTCTGCAATCTGATTCATGCGGACCTGTTGTCGCGTATCTAGACTCGGAGAAATAATAAGTTGTTGATGGAATTTGGAGTTGTGGTGGAATGATAGCCAAAGTGGAGCTACTTACCTTGGGTTTTTGGATAGCATTTTATGTTTTGTTGGTTTCTAACTTTAAATGTACATGATTTTATCTTTTCAGTTGAACAATCATAAATTGAGGTTCTCCTCTAGTATATGTAATGATGAGGATTTCAGGTTTTCTTTCTTGATTCTTTCCCAGATGAGTCTTTGAATCAAAGTAATTAGATATATATATATATATATGGTGGATAACCCACTTTTGCTTTAACAAAAAAAGGTCCAACTAATAATTAATTAAGCATGACTTAATTAATAATCATTAGTAAAATCAAATCTTGTTTACTCTTTCGGATGAGCAGCTCATAGTGAAAATAATCATTGCTCATGTATGAGGCCTAAAGTGTCAGCTTGCCAAAACTTGTAACTGGCTAAAAGTTGACTTACTATAAATAGTAATCCCCTAAAATTGAGCCAATTGATGGGTGAATCAACCATTGTGCACACTATGAGTCCAGATATCCCTTCCAAATATAAGAACTTTGCAATAATGACTTATGATAAATCGTGTATCTCTAAATAACTCCTATCAATGAACCTAAATCTCAATATTGCTACCAAGTTGTTCAGGCACCCTTCTAAAGATTGAAACCCTGGCTTTCATAAAATAAACACTTATTATAATACTAAATGTATTATTCTAATTCATACAATCTTGAACATCCTTGACTATTGGAGTGGGAATTGGTCTTTTTCTCTGCCAACTATACCCTTTGAACAACTCCATTAGCCTTTGAGGGTCAGAAAATAGGCTTGTCCTCTAAAAGGTAACACTCACATAAGTCGAGACACTAGATTCCTTCATTCCACGAATTACTTTTACCAAAGAAATTTTATAAACAAAAAATACACTAATCTGCCTAGATCCCAAGGGTAGAACTTTTTAATGTCCATGTGATCACCAACTAGCTCCTATAACACCATCACCAATCTAACTGAGAGAACCCTCTAAAGTGAAATGAATTTGACTATAGATGTTGTAGGAGCAACCATCTCATAGAGAAGCAACTCATGAGGCTAACCAAGCTTGCTTCCCAAAATTATGCAAAGTGACTTGTCATACCCTCTTACCAACACATGCACAACTAAACTATGCATCTAAAAAGGGATATGCACTAGAAGATTGAAGGAAAACTATATGCACTCCTTATTGTGCAAACTCTTGAAAAAACATTAATGGGTTCTAATTAAAAACTTCATGCACCAAAAGGATACCAAAATCTGAAACGAAGCCTTCCAAAAAGAACATCCCCAGACTTGTGTTTCTCAACTCTAATCTCGACTCCACCTTTCCTAAAGTGGTGAAGCCAACCAATGAGATCTAGCCAAATTGTAGTGTTGACCCTATCATCACTCAAGTTTAGAAGGGAATTGAACGCTCATCCATAGGCTATAAGAAGATATAAACAATTAAAGGTGTAAGACTACCCCTATCTCTATCATGTGCAAGGCTCCCATGGATGTGTTGACTCTACAAGTAATCCAAACTACAACCACTTATCCCATCTTCTGCAAATGAAAAATACTCATCCTAAAAAGGATGGCACAACCTTAAAACCAATCCACATTGATGCATCATAAAGTCCTTTATGTGTTGATCAAAAAATTCATGATGAGATCTCCTCCCTATGTACTTTCAATAAAAGGATCCCACCTTAAAAAATCACCAACTATCATAGTTTTGAATAAAATATTGTCACCCAATTGACTCACCAACAAAAAGAACCTAATGGATATGTGATTATATACTTCTCTCAACAAGTGGACACATCCTTGCTATATAATTTGCACCTATTATTGTGATAGCAATAGCCACATCCTCAATCATCTCACAATCATGACACGTGAATAAAATGTCATCGCCAAATGTCACTGAAGAATTGCATTGTTACCATAATAAATGAAGATTGTGTCTAACTTGACTCTATGATAAATCCACAACTTGTGACTAGGACTCATGAAAAGATAATTTTGTTCTCTCTAATGAACCCATAGGCAATCCCAACTCACAAGTGAGCTCATTTATCTCATCTTCCTTTTCCTATAGTGCATCATAGAAAATGCAACCTCACTTGAGAAGATAGTCTATGTCCAAAAGTAGTTACAAGTAATGTTTTTCATTATTCCAATTGCTTCTTGAATTGCATGAAACTCTATATGGAAAATACTACAATCATAGTGTTCATCTATAGGAATGTTCCAACCAAACAGTGTCATTTATTGAAGATGTAGCATCAGTCGAATATAATTTTGATTAACATAATCACACGCACATATATAATTAGATTTGTTTGATAAAATAATATGATTATATCAAATTTTTCATATGTTAAACACCAAACTAAAAAATATTAAGCTTGCATTTATATTGGTACCATTATCTTATGATAATCATCGATTAATCTTGCATTTGTATCAGTACTTTTATCTTATTGTAATCACTGAATTAAACATGTATTTGAAGCAACATGTTATCTACCTTGGAAAAATACATCAAAGTCCATGTTATCATGGTCAAACATGCTATGTCATGTGTGTTCTATATTTTTTAAGGTAAATTGATTTGGTTATCGAGGTCATGATCATATTTGCAAAGGGTCACCTTCCACATAGTGTTGTGACCCTATGTGGCCCAAGCCATGTAGAGTCATGACTCTATGTGAAGGGTGACCATTCAAATGTATATTTATGTTGATTATCAATCGTTGTTAGTTAACAATCAATCACAGCAAACATTAGATTACTTGCAGTTGATCATCCTTACACTTATAATTATAAAACATCATCATCATCGTTAAATCAATATAAGGAATTCTCAATACATATACAGTGCAGAAATTATATTGTTCTAGAATTGCTTAAATATTAAAATAATATGAGTGGTAAATGAAATCCATTAAAACTCTATCTTAGATCCAATTTTCCATAGCATGGTATTAGAGCCTCATTAATAGAGATCAAATAAGATAGTGAAATTAGCAATAAAATTTCAAAGTTACACATTCAAAAGTGCAATCATGGTGAATGGTGTCAAACTCAAGGATAAACTAAAATGTGCATCAAATTTGGTATCATGGAGAATTCAAAATGTTGAAGTTGATGAAGGATCAACCCCACAACTCCCAAGAATCACCTACATGAAAACACCTATCACAGAAATAGAGAAGCAAAAGCAATGGAGGCTAAAATTCCTAGATCCATAGTTGAAACATTCTTGATCAGAAAAAAGATAAATTGCTATAATCAAAAGTAAATCAATATATTAATTACAAAGAGAGATCATCCTTATAAAGGAGATCAAAACCCTAATAGGTAACTAACATACATTGCATGATAATAATTAATAAAAGAATTAATTATCAGATGCCCAAAGTTTAGCTGAAGTAAAGTAGAGATAATAAGTGACTTAATAATTATATCAATATGATTTAATTAATAAGAAAATACTTTATTACTCTAACACCCCCCTTTCAGATAAACTTAGAGAGTAGTTAAAAATCTAGAAACTTCTACTGAAAGTAAATTTGGGTCTTGGCAATAAGGCCTGATGAGGTACCCAAGCACAACCAAATCTCTAAAAAGAGGAGAAATAAAGAAAACCACATGGGAAAAACCCTACTCCAAAAAGAGATAGAAATAATGCTAAAAAGAACTAGTGAAGGACTAAAGAAGCTTCCAAGCTAGGGAAAGTCCAAAAGACAGGAACAAAAGATGATCATGAAGAACACCATTAAAGCATGTAGAAGATGAAAAGTTCTGTCAAAAGTAAATGTTGATCTAAAGAACCTCCACTAAAATAGAACCTGACCAAGTAGAGAAGACTATAATATGCATTGAATCAGGGGGCACACAAAGGCAAACAACTGAACTCAAAGATACATATGGCATGAACCACCAAATCCTAAAGAGTTGATCAATCAAACATGCAAGGGTGCAACCAAAGTAGGAATGAAAAGAAGAGTATCTATATGGTAAATGATCCATCTCACTAAAATGCATAGGTACCCAACCACTGCATTTTCCTAGTAATTAGGAACAAATATTGAATAGATAGCTCACTCCATCGAACCAAGGAAGCATGAGAAACAACAGAAGAATCCCCACTAATGTAGACAAGGGTGAGATGAAAGACAAATAGAAAAGTGGGCCAAAATAACTGCATGTCAAGGAACCACAATCAAGATTTATAAAAGAGTACATATATGTGTACTAAGGTGATCAATCTCAGACAAGTTGTAAGGCTAATGTCACAGAAGGGAAACTCACTAGACAAAAGAAGATGGCAAACAAAGACAAAACATCAACCCCCCATGGCACTTTAATTAGAGTAGTGCATGTACAATAAGGAACAAGATATAATAAATTCTAAGAATACAATAATCTGCATGAGTGTCCTCAAATGACACTACTCGAATTAGGAGGCAAAACAAGGGAAAACAGCTGAAATACTACAAATGTGATATGGCACTTTATCTCAGTGTGTTTGCAAGAATGCATGCAATAGATGTCTAAATAGATTAGAAGAGATATAAGGCTTATACAACATATAGTACAACCCATGATGAATCATCTAAAGCAACAAAATCGATCCTCAAACTAAAACAACCAAGGTATCCACTAGAATGCAAAAATGTAAAAAATAGAATAGAATGTGCCTAGAGCAGAATCTAGAAAAACAACCAGCATCACTAGAAAAATATTTGAAAGACATTTCCAACTATATTTTAAAAAAAAATCAAATCAAAGATCGGATGCTCGAGATATGTCTCCAGGAGTGCAAAATTGTACCCCTAACTTTGACAACAAAAAAAAGCCGTCAAAAAAGTACCAAAACTGAAAAATATATGTACCACTGTAACCTAGCTCTAATACCATGTTGAAGTTGATGAAGGATCAACCCCAAAGCTCCCAAGAACCACCGACATGCAAACATTTATCATGGAAAGATAGAAGCAAAAGTTATGGAGGTTGGAATTCCCAAATCCATAGTTGAGACATTCTTGATGAGAAAAAAGTTAAATTGCTATAATCAAAAGTGAATCAATATATTAATTACAAAAAGAGGTCGTACTTATAAAAGAGATCATAACCCTAATAGGTAACTAACTTAGGTTGCATGATAATAATTAATAAAAGAATTAATTATTAGATGCCCAAAGTTTAGCTAAAGTAAACTAGAGATAATAAGTGACTTAATAATTAAATCAATATGATTTAATTAATAAGAAAATATTTTATTACTCTAACACGAATAATGATCATTCTTCAAGAACTTGAATTAGAATCATATGTGGAAGAAAATAAAACTATACAAGAAAATGAACCAAATAAAACCATATGGAAAAGGCATAACAATTAGGCCATGAAATTTATTATAGATGTTGTAAAAGATCATATACTACCAAGCATATCAAAATTGAAAACAATCTATGAAATGTTTATGGCTATTCAAAACCCCTATGAACTCAATAGTACAAGATTGGTCACCTTTAAACAACAACTTCTCCATATTAAAATTAATAATGTAGAAACAGTCACATCATATTTCATGAGAATTTCATAATTAAAAAATCAACTTTTAACTATTGGAAATTATGTAGATAATCAGGAATTATTCTTTATATCACTCAAAGGTTTACCAACTTCTTGGGAATCCTATATTTAAGGGATCAACATATGGCATGTACTACCTATGTTTGATCAACTTAAGAATGATTTCACTCAAGAAGAATCAAGATTAATTACAAGAGGGATCAGTTCAAATAAAGAGGGAGAAATACAAGCCCTATATGAAAAACACAAACAATAAAGGAAACAAAATAAATTTCAAATGGAAAGAGGGAAGAATAATCAAACCTACAAGAAAAGAGATTTGTCTAAAATACAATACTACAAGTGTGATAAGTTTGGACACTCACAGGTATTGTCTAGAAAGGAAGAAATCTCAAGCCATTATAGTTGAAGTCAAGGAAATTGAAAATTCACTATTCTTCTTAGCCTTATCAAGTGAACTAAACACAAACAAAAATACTTGGATAATTGATAGTGGAACATCCTGACACATAACTGGATTTAGAGACCAATTCAAAACTTTTGAAGGACACACAACTGAAGAAGTCACAATAGGGGATATCTACACCTATCTAGTGAAGGGAATTGAGACATATTCAATAAAAATGAAAACCAAAGTTACCCTACAATTATAGATGTACTATTTGTATCAAGTATCAAGAGAAATTCGGTCTCCATTTTTGGTCTAGAAAACCAAGGATATCAAGTCACTTTTCAAGAAGATAAGGTTCTATCTTGACCTAAGAATTCTAACCTTAAGAATGCAATAGCTATAGGGTTCAAAGATGGAAGTTTATATAAACTTTGTAACACTCAAAACCTAGCCTTAAATCATGAAATTTCCAACACCAATGAAATTTTTGTGCCCTTTTATCCATAGAAAAGATTGTGACCAGCTTGCCTAATCTAAAACTTGAACATGTTGGAACCTGCAAGGGATGTGCCTTAGGAAAGAATTTCAAAGGATATTTTCCAAGTAAAAAACATAAATGAAAAGTTGTACTTGAACTTATTCACATTGATTTGTGTGGTCCAATGATAGTACCCTCATTAGGGGGATTTTGTATTACGTAATTTTTATTAATGACTACTCTAGAAAAACCTAGATTTATTTTCTAAAACTTAAAGAATCAAATTAAGTATTATTGAAATTCAAATAATTTAAGGCATTAGTGGAAAATGAAACTGTGAAAAAAATTAAGACTCTAAGATCAGACAATGGGGGTGAATACATTTCTAAAAACTTTAAATAATTTTGCACTTCTATTGGGATTATGAGAGATTATATTGTACCTTATAATCTACAACATGATAGAGTGGCAGAAAGGAGGCAAAAAAAATTGTTGAAGAAGTTAAAGCCATGATGCACGATGAAAATATTTACACTTCATTCTAGGTTGAAGCCTCAAATATGCATGTATACATTCAAAACACGTGTCCTCCTTCAATCTTAGAAAAATGAAACCTAAAGAAGGTTTTACAAGAAAAAGAAACCAGACCTAGGTCACTTAAGAATTTTTGGTTGTTTTGTGTATATTCATGTTCCTAAAGAAAAGAGGTCCAAACTAGAAGCCTATCAAAAGAAAGGCATATTTGTTGGTTATAGTCAATCCTCTACAAAGAACTACTAAAATTAGCAACGATGTTGAATTTGAAGAAGATGTTGCATTTAAACTTTCTAAAAATATTGAAGAACCAAATGATGAACCAACTATAGAATTAGATGAAAACTCTACAACTGAGATTCAGAGGGAGAACTATCCAAACGATCATGAACGCATATCATCTAATCCTCAAAATGTTGAAATCCCAAACTAGAAAAGACCACTATGGGCAAGGAAGATGATTGAAGAAAATAATATAGCCCCTGAAGAAATCCTTAGAGAAACTATGAAAACAAAAAGTCACTCATGTTATATTGCACTTATAACCGAGTCTGTAAAATCTAAACCATCAAATGTTGAAGAGGCCTTAACATGTCAACCTTGGAAAGATGCTATGATTAAGGAATAACAATATATATTGAAAAATGATGTCTGGGACATAGTACCTAGACTTAAAGACAAATTGGTTGTCTCCTCTAAATGGCTATTCAAAATCAAACATGCACCGATGGTAGTATTAAAAAATACAAAGCTAGATTCGTGCCATAGAGTTTTTTCAAAAGGCTAGAAGATTATGAAGACATATTTGACCATGTTGCTCGACATACCTTAGGTAAGAACCATAATTGTCATTGCAACATGCAAAGGATGGAAGATACATCAAATGGACATATTATAGTGTTCCTAAATGGTGTTATTGATGGAGAAGTATATCGAGAACAACTGAAAGGCTTTTTCATTCATGGCAAGAACACCTATGTATATAAAATGAAGAAAGCTCTCTAAGGTCTTAAATGAGCCAATAGGGCATGACACGAAAGAATGGACAATTACCTACCAAATTAAGATACTATAAAAATGAAGTCGATCCAAATATACACTTCAAAGTATCACATTGTGACATGTTAATTCTCATCCTCTATGTTGATTATTTACTAATTATAGGGGAAGATCATCTTATTACAAACTATAAACAAGACCGTGCATCTAAATTTGAGATGAAAGACTTGGGCATCCTACACTAGTTTTGGGGACTAGGAGTATGCCAACAAGAGAATTACATTTTCTTAAATCAAGGAAAATATACCATTGACATCTTGAACAAATTTTGAATGATGGACTATAAACCATTATGTACACCAATGGAGACAAAGCTTCACAAGTTCAAAAGTAATGCATCAAAATCTGAACCTATAGATCCCACATACTATAGACAAATAATTGGATCATTAATGTATTTGGTTAACACTCATCCTAACATTTGTTATGCAAAAAATGCATTGAGTCAATTCATGTGTATACCTAAGAAAATTCACCTCATGGAAGCAAAACAGATCTTGAGATACTTGTGTGGAACCATTAGATTTGGACCAAGGTATAACAATGTTCAAATACAACTTCAAGGGTATTTAGACATAGACTGGGCAAGCGGTTTTGTAGATCGTAAAAGCACTATAGGATGTTGTTTCAGCCTAGGATCTACAATGATATCTTGGGTCAACAGGAAGCAATCGATAGTGGCATAGAGTTCTAATAAAGCATAATACATAGTAGCCTCAGTAGGAGCCTGAGAAGAAATTTGGCTAAGGAAATTACTGGTGGGACTGTTTGGAAAATCTTTGAATCCTACAATCATACACTGTAACAATTAGAGTTGTATAAAGTCGTCAATAAATCCAATTTTTCACAACAGGTCAAAGCACATTGAGATTCTCTATCACCACATCAAGGATTGGTGGGTAGAAATGTTATCAAGTTGGTATACATTAGCATTGATGAGAAAACTGCCAATATATTTACCAAACCTCTTTCAAAACTAAAAGTCGAGCACTTTAGAGGTAAACTTGGTATGAATAAAACATAATTGTAATTACTGAGATTGAGTCTCAGTCATGTTTAAATTTAATATATATTTATTTATATTTTAAATGTCAAAAGAGTTACTATGTCACATATCATGAAAGGTGATGATCTTTCATTTGATGTATTTATAAGGTGACAATCTTAGCAATGGCTTGACATGTTATCATGATAGACTACATTAAGTTGGTGTTTTGGAATGTGTCAGAAATTGTGATAACGAACATATCATGATAGATGACATTAAGTTGTCCCAAAATGTGTTGGAGATCATGATGCTACATTTGTTCTTCATGGGTTCTTGATCTATTATCATGATAGACTACATTAAATTGTTGTCCTAGAATGTGTCGAAGATCATGATAATAAATGTATCATGGTAAACCACATTGAGTTGATGTCTCAGAGTGTGTTGGAGATCGTGACACTTGTCATAAAGGAGACTACATTAAGTTGATGTCCCCGAGATCATGAGCATTCTCTGATAGACTACATTCAGTTGTCTCGAAATGTGTCGGAAATCATATTACATATATCCTCTAGGATATAACATATTCTTTTGGTAGGCATCAAAGATTTGATGCTAGTGCATGTACCACTAGAATATAAGATTGATAATTCTAATTACCATCTTGTGAGAACATTGTGTTGTTTACATCCTCCCTTGCCAAGAGGGAGTGTTGAAGATGTAGCATTAGTTGGATATAATTCTAATTGACATAATCACACACACACACACAAGTTGTTTATTTATATCAAATTGCTCATCTATTAAACATCAAATCAAAATCAATTAAGCTTGCATTTATATTGGTACTATTATCTTATGGTAATTATTGATCAATTTTGCATCTATATTGGTACCTTTATCTTATTGTAATCAATAAATTAAACTTGTATTTGAAGCGGCATGTTATTTTCCTTGGTGCACGATATCAAAGTCCATGTCATCACTATCGAACATGCTATGGCATGTGTGTTTTGTATTTGTTAAGGTAAAGTATTCAAATACATATTTATGTTGATTATCAGTCGTTGTTGGGATACAATCAATTGCAACGAACAATAGATTACCTGCAGTTGATCATCCTTGCACTTACAATTATTAGACATTATAAGTATTATAAAATCAATATAAGGAATTCTCACTATATATACAATGCAAAAATTATATTGTTTCAGGATTGCTTAAACAATAAAACAATATCAGTAATATTTAAAATCTATTAAAACTCTATCTCGGATCCAATTTTCCTTGACATCATTTATCAAGCAACATCAAAATGCCCAATGGTTGTGGCAATCACACTATCATTCACTTTTAATTACCCAACTAATGTCCCTAAAATTCACGACCTCCATGCAAGCTCTCTGAATCAAATATTGCATTATGTATGAGGTTGTATCTGCATTGCTCACCTGATAAAAGAAGCATCATGTGTGTTATCATTAACACACACATCAACAGTCGAGGTATTGTTGATGAGCACCTCAACAAAGGGCTCATCTAGTAAAGTGGAAGTTGTTATGACAATCTCCTGACACTCCCACTTCCAATGTAATTACAAATCCATCTGAAGAAGAATCCTAGGACCTAGTATTAAAAAACAAATTTTCTAATCATCCTCCAAGGTCTGATATGAAAATGCAGACTCATTGTAGCATAAATATTTATCATAAATTGGATCATTAGTACCCAAATCTTGAGTACCAACATCAACAATGTATGAAATCTTTGTCATCTCATGTTGATGCAAGTTCAACTCTTTGTTGTCAAGAAAATCAGAATCGTTATCCATGTTGATAACAACTACTTGGATGTTGCTAATATTCACATCCTCTTCAATTCTCACCACCTTATCCCAAGACAACCGTTCTTGCAAACAAATCATGAGCTATCTTGTGATATTGTTTCTTTGTAGAACCAATCACACCATATAGATTTGGATGGAAGTCCATAAAATGGTAGAAAGATAATATTTCTTAACATTTTGAAGAAGAATTATATTTCTCAAACTTGCAAAGCACTACTTTCTTTTTGTCGCCTATTATATCTTGTGGTGTTACCTTCATCTAATTTCCTCATTTATTTAATCTCTTGATTATTTCCATGATTGAAAAATTACAAAAATGTTGATCACTCACATTTCAGATGTGGGAACACGAGATTTCCAAACTCATGGCAAGAAACCACTCTGATACCAACTCTTCTTGCAAACAAGTCATGAGCTATCTTGTGATATTGTTTCTTTGTAAAAACAGTCATATCATATAGATTTGGATGAAAGTCCATATAATGGTATAAAGATATGATCTTTGTTAACATTTTGAGGAAGAGTTATATTTCTCAAACTCGCAAAGCACTGCTTTCTTTTGGTCACCAATTATATGTTGTGGTGTTACTTTCATCTGATTTCCTTGTTTAATTAATCTCCTGATTATTTCTATGATTGAAAATTTACAAAAATGTTGATCACTCACATATCAGATGTGGGAACACAAGATTTCCAAACCCCACAGGATGGCAAGAAACTACTCAGAACTGTAAGAACCCCTATGGTTCTGACTCTGACTATCACTGGATTGTTTCAAATTTAAATGTTTGACATTTTGTCAAGCACTTTGCATACAAACTAAATATGTTGATCTCACTAATAATCTGATTTTTCAGTGAGGCGGACTTGAAAACAGCTATCTATTATCATTCGATTTGTATAATATTCAACATGGTATTTTGTCAAATACTTGGCAGACATACTACAATATATGAAATTAAACAATCCCTGCAACATTGCACCATATCTCCTTTTATTTCAATTCCGGAAATCAATTACATTTATTGATCAAAATATATAATGATGAGAAAATTTATTGCAATTAGATAACCTGGAATCTGATCATATGTATTATTATTGAGCACCAAAAATTAATCTCAGCTATTTTGGAAAACAATTATTCTATGATGCCAAGCTGTGAATTGCAAAGTAGAAGCATTAATCCGTTAAAATGTGCCCTCCAAACTAATGAATAGCAGCGCCCAATTTTGATTGCTGCTTCCACAACAAATGTTGTCCCACTACGACAGCTTTAAAAAATTCGAACGCAGCCTCTGTATGATTGCTATATCTTCTCTTCACAATGCAGCCCAGGTTTTGCAAAATTAAATATAATTTACATATATTATCTGCACTAAATCACCTCTCAATTCCAACCTAGCTGTTGCATGCAAACATCATTTTGAGCACAATCTTAAAATGAAAACGCTGAAATATCCTCTCTCAAACCAGTCACAATCTTTGACACAGTTATGATTTCTGAATAAGACCATCACAAATATAATTCATTGGTAAATAAATAACCAATTCAAAGTGTAACAACCTTGAAGAATTCTCAATTCTTCCAGCCTTTCTGCTGCAAACCTTGGCTCCACTATTCATAACAAATTTATTAAAATATCAAATGCACAATGGTAAATCTTTTTTTGTCTTGCATTGAAAGCATTTATAATTTTCAAATGCAAATTGGCTGGAAGCTTCAAGGTTACATTCGACATAATCTAAAAACATAACTTAACTTTAGAATGAGTGTTAATTATCCTGGTCTATTTTCCTTACAAGTTCAAATGTAGAGTTAAATGTTTTATATTTCTTATTTTAAATACATTTATTACTAGCATACCTAAAAAATTAATTCTTTTTTTATAAGCAGAAGTATCCAATTTCAACAGAAATAGTATAAATTTATTTGTTTTATATATAGTACAGTTAAAAATCTTAAATCTATCTAAAAAAAAACATAAAAATTTCAAATTTTAAAACTCTTCCTTAGTTTTATGAGACTGAAAAATCCCAACAAATCAATTTTAAACAATGATTTACTTCATCACATTCAAACATGAAATATACAAATTTTAAAAAATTATAATAATAAAAAAATCATAGCAATAAAATAAGCAATGGTAATAAATGTTTTGAATTTATTTTTATTTTATTCTTTAATTAGTAACATAATCATAAGAAGATTGTAAACCATATGTTGGAAAGTGGAACAAGTCCACCCCACATTGAGGAGGAACTAGTTGTGAATAAAAGAACCACCAGCTCACATTGAATTAAACTATCCATTGCATGCAACTTTCAAGAATTTAATTATATTTAGTTTTTGTAACTGTTAAGATTCTATTTTATTTCTGTGACAAATAAATGAACATCAATTTTTTTATAATGAAAAATGTTTACATTGAAGATTGTTGTCATTGTAGAAAGCCTCTCGACTTAATTAGTTTTATATTGATGTTTATTTTTGTAATTTGTAAAATGTAATTCAAATATAGACCTTTTAATCAAATATAAAGTTAAATGTTTTATATTTCTTATTTTAAATATATTTATTATTTAAGATAGTTTATGAAAAAAAAGTCATATGAATTTATAGAGTTAAATATTTTTTAAGTTGTATAATTTAAATATTTTAATCAAATATAGAGTTAAATATTTTATACTTTTTATTTTAAATATATTTATTATTAGTTTTACATTGATATTTATTTTTTTAATTTGTAAAATGTTATTTCTTTAAGTTTACACTATATTTTACTAGCTATCTTATCAAGTTCAAATATAGAGTTAAAAGTTTTTTATTTCTTATTAGTTTTACATTGATGTTTATTTTTTACAATTGTAAAATGTTATTCTTTTTAAGTTTACACTATGTTTTACAACCTAATATTTTACAATTTTGCTCAATTTTTTTCTAATACCATTAATACTACCCCTCAAACTTACTACAAATTTTGATATTTTGACTTAAGTAATCAACAAATTTTTTTTCAATTTAAGTAGCTGAAAAAGTTTATCGTCAACAAATTTTTGCAAAAAATTGTAACTAATTTAATTTCTCCTTCATGCAATACTACTTCAGTCAACCATAAAAACATGCACACAAGAACCTTAGCACATGCACCCCTTGTAAAATAAGCATTTAATGAACTTCGCACTTAATAATAATTTCACTTACATTCGACATAATCTAAAAACATAACTTAGCTTTAGAGTGAATTTGCTCTTTGATGTTTGAATTGTAACTTCCAAGACTTGCCATATTGCACTCTATTAAATAAGCATTTAATGAACTTAGCACTTAATAATAATTTCACTTAATTATTAATTAAGCCTGATTTAATTAATAATCATTCACAAAATGAAAGCTTATTAACTCCTCTGGATGAGCAACTCATAATGAAGATAATACTGCCCATGTCTAACGCCTAAGTGCCCTGCCAAAAATAGTACCTGGCTAAAAGATGACTTAAAGAAAATGACCACCTAGCCATCTATTTCTTCGGATTTAGGAAAAAGATTTCATATTCAACATAAAAATAATTTACATGCACAAGTGAAAACTGTTGCTGCAATAGATTCACAAAAAATAAGAACTGCGCCTATTTCTTGGCATTTAGGAAAAAAGTTTCCGACTAGAAATATTATTTACACGCAGAAGTAAAACCATTTCTGCCAAGTTTCATGAATAATCACTACAAGACTTCTGCATTTAGCACAGCTTCAAATACTTGGCTTCATAAGAAAAACAACTCAGTGATATCATATAAAAAACATTGCTGTTGCCACCCAATTGAATAACAGACTGGTCAATACGCACGACAAAGACTATAACAGGGGAAGGCAACTGCCTATCATCTACTTCCATTTAAAAATCAGATGTAATAGTCAGTTGAGCATCCCCAAACTTGAGACTAAAATGCTAACACCTTCACCAAAAAGCAGATTTCATTTGTATATTTGCATTTCGGGATCTCCGCCCACCTTTGTCCTTGGAATGATTTCTAGAGGCATAGGATCCCTTGGAACTATGGGCTGCTGCAACTGCTCGCCGTCTCTGCTTATCCAGACGTCTTTCAAGTTCAGAATCATCATCACTTGTAACAGAATGGTCTCCTTCCTGCTTGAAAACCAACAATTTATCAAATCCCAAGCACAAAAATAATTCAATATACCATGCACAACAAACAAAATATTCACAAGCAACATGCAAAAGCAACTGTAATGCACCAGTTGCCCAGCAATACTAGTAGATCTTGGAATCAAGTAATCGCAAGCACAAAAATAATTGAATATACCATGCACAACAAACAAAATATTCACAAGCAACATGCAAAAGCAACTGTAATGCAGCAGTTGCCCAGCAATGCTACTGGATCTTGGAATCAAGTAATTAGAATTGCTTGCAATGCAGAAAGCAACATTTTTCAGCGGGAACAAACAGTAGCCACCATCAAAGGTGCCAACACCCAAAGATGATAACAACCAAGGCGGCTTTGAATTTGGATAGAACCAAGTAAGCTTTTCATTGGGCATTTTCCTCAGCAAGTAAAACTTAGGAGGGTAAACCAATCAAATCAAAGTCCTTGAAAGATTAATATGGTTGCAGATTAGGAAAAGTGCTTCACATATAGGCCAGAGCATATTATGCTACATATACTCAAGAAAATCCAAGTGGTAGACGGCTTCCAAAGGAGACTATTACCTATAGAAACGGCAATGAGTCAATTATGCTTCAGCTTAACATGAAAAATTAACCCTATTGGTACACCAGGCAAAGGCAACAGAATAAGAGAATGTACATGGAAACAAAACATTGCACAACAAACAGAAACACAGTATACTTGATGCAATGCAGCAAGCAACATATTTCAGTTGGAATAAACAATAGCCACAGTCGAAGGCAACAGAATAAAAGAATGTAAATGGAATCAAAACATTGCACAACAAACAGAAACACCTGTACTTAATGCAATGCAGAAATCAACATATTTCAGAGGGAATAAACGAGTCACAGTCAAAGGTTGCCAGCATTCAAAGATAATAATAATTAAGGTGGCTTTGACTCAAATAATATCAATGGAGCACCCGAGATCAAGTTGGAGTAGACCAAGTGAGCTTTCTGTCAGATATTTTCCTTAGCGAAACCAAATCAAGCTCTTAACGAGATTGACATGATTACAGAATCAGGAAAGAGCTTTCCTTGTTTGCCAGATTGTATTTAGCAGGATGCTCTAGAAAACTTGAGGAAACTGGGTGGCAGATAGCTTCCATATGAAACAACTACCTAAAGAAACTGCAATAATTCAATTATGCTTGAGATTAAAAACAAATAAACCTTCCCTGTATGCCAGGCAACTGCAACAGAATAAGAGATTGTCAATGGAAGCAAAATATCACACAGAAAACTATGGAGAAATATGGCCCTCAAAATGACTACTAATGAAATATCGAACAAAGCAGATTTATGTCAAAAAGCACTAAAGTGGGCAACCCATATGACATATTTGCATTACTATTAAGTTGACACCAAAGGCAATAAAAATAACCCTAAAACAACTAGAAAGAATAAGATATAAAAATACATCATACTTCTTGTACAGAAGTTGCTGAAAAACTTGGATCCTTTACAGCAGCATTATGGTCCATATCATATTCATCGTTGAGAGAAACGGGAGCTATTCTGTCATTTGATTTATCATCTATTATTGGTCCACAACTTGATATCATTTGATTATCTCCATTATCATCTACGGAAAGATTATCAATACCACCAGTTATATCCCCAGTGAACTCAGATTTGCGGCAAGAATTTTCTTCTTCCAAAGCATCCTCACTATCAGAACTTGTCTGACCATCATTATGTGCCTTGTCAAACACAAACTGCAAGAAATTTGACTAAAATTAGAGGCCTCAATATAGCAAATAGCTCCTCATTATTTATATTCAAGACACACAAATAGGAAATGCAAGAACAAGAAAGTTAAAGGCAACTAAACACTAGGAGACACCAGCTTAATGAAAACTTTCATCCCATGTAGCTAGGTATAAATCTTCACACAGAATGCCCTAGATGAATTAGCTGCAGATAAGATCCTAACTGAGTCAAACTGTAGCTTCTTCTCAGTATCTCCAAAGCTTAGTTTGGCCATAAAATCATGAGAAGTGCCCGAGCATTCGAAAAAATATACAGATCATGTTACCTTTTCTAATTCATCCTGGGTCTGTTCTGTAAACCCACTTGCTTCAAGTGCCTTATCCAGGGATCCGGCATTTTTTGTGATAGCTTTGAAGCAGGGTCTTCTTTCATCCTCAGAGTCAGTGTCCGATTCTTCAAAAATGCCAGAGTCAGCATCAGGCGAATTATTGAACCTGAAATAAAAAGCAGATAATCACGAAGATAAAGTAGCGAAAGACATCTATAGAATAAACAAAGAAATTGATAATCATTGTTCACTGATAAAATGCATAGTACTTATAATTGGAAAGCTCAAAAAAAAAAAAAAAAATCCTGTAAAAATGTAATTTGCTCTACTTACAGTATAAGAATATGTCTAAATCATAGAGTTCATGAATAAAAACTAAATGATATTGGTAAATCAAAATTGTTGGTCTAATATTGCAACTTAATAATAAGTTTATTTGGGATTAGGAACATTTAATTATTCTCACCTTGGTTTGAGATACGCAAGTGCCACCGCTGTCCCATAAACCCTTGATTTCTAGTAGTCAGGGACCGCTTATGTTCAAGGTCACTCTACCTCGAGTAGAATAAGTTAAAGTCGCCTCGTGATAGGGAGTAATTGAGAATTAAACCCAAGACTTCTTGGCATGTCACCTCCTCCTTCATGAACCCAACAGACTTATATTTGTATTTTAACTTCCTGTAATTTTCTCCATCATATTGAATTTTCAATACCTATTTTCATTTTATTGGTTCAAAATTTTCTAAATGGTATTAGAGCCATCATATCATATTGTTAATTCTTTCCTAAGAAGATTTTTTGTCTAGATGGAAAATCCTAACATGGCATCAAAGCCACAAATTTATAGGGTTCATTCCTTTTCTAGATATCAAGGACAAGTAGATATGATTCTTGATGGTTTTATTTCTAGAGTGAATTGGCTTATTTGCATTTATAACTTCATATAGTGTTGAGTTTAAAACTTGTTAATTTCCAGATTTTGTTCATTATTTGGTCTAAACAAAAGCTTCAAAAGTGAGATTTTCAAGGGCTTGGAGGAGGCGTTTTCTATTGAGCATTTGCACATCACTCATATCCTAGAAGATTTTGGGTTGGATTCAGCCCCATTACCATATCCAAAAGGCCCAAAAATCCTAGTAATGCATGTTGAATTATCCAAAGTGAAGTAAAAGCAATTAACCAAAAGCCAGTAAATATTCTTAGGGGTGTTTTGAGTGTTGAGTAACATGGATCATTTCTGCAAATGTATAATCATGGCCATTGTGACTGATGATTTCCAAATGCAGATTTGGATCTCATATAAATATGAGAAGAGACATGTCTCTTCAAGAGACATGTCCCTATAGTTAATCATCTTTAGTTAACTATAAATATAACTCACCTTTAAGCATATATGTAATATTAATATATTAAGCATATATGTAATATTAATATATTAACCATATATGTAATATATTATTATATTATTATACTATTATATAATAATACATATTATAATATATAATTCTTATCAATAATATAAGACAAAACAATGTTCATATAAATCATGAATAAAAATATTCAATGTAATGAGTATATCACTTTCATTGATGCTATACTTCAACACTCCCTCTTAGCAAGGGAGAAGTGACAAAAACATCTTAAGAGATATCAGTATCAAGGATATCTATACACAACATATTATCTGACTTTAACACTTTGAAATAGTGACTTGTCAAATAACTACAATCACAATGTTATGAACACTATCATAACATATATTATGATCTCTAATTGTCCACAACAATATCTAGAGTAATCATAATGCTTTCGTTATTAATGACTTTTGGCGTATCTGGAAGAAAATTGTCATAATAATAGGCCTATCATTTGCAAGATCGTCAGCTTACAAAGATTACCTTTTGTTTGTTCGTCATCATAGTGTCCGGCAAAATCCGGCCCAAAGAACCATGATAACAAGTCTACCATTTATAAGATCATCATCTTATAATGGTTACCTTCTGTTTATATATGTCAATGAAAGATCGTCACCTTTCATTGCATACCATATGTGAAATAGTAACCACCATGAATCCAATCAGAGGGTGGTACAAAGGGTTTTCACCTTATACTTCTCTCTCATAGAGAAGAGCGCATTATAAAGAATTTCTCTTAGAACTTCTCCTCAAAGAGAAGATATCATCCACAAAGGATTGTATCTCAAAATTTCTCCCTCTGAACATCGATCCTAGGAAGTCATGTCCTCTAGTTACTTCCTCAAAAACTCTCTTTGCCCAAGGATGTCTGTCAAACTAATCACTCCCTCATGATATACATAGGAGTAGGCCCATAAACATCATGCAGTCACCCACATGTATTTCTAGACTCGCTCTGAGTATCAATCTTCTAAGCTCCTGTATTGCCTTCGAAGAAGTGTCGTACTCCCTCTTAATGTAGAAGAATCTCATAATCTTAATCATCAAAGACGTCTTCAAGAGCCCCATCTTAATCATCAAGGTCTTTGGAACTACTATCATTAGATTTAGTCTGCACAATATTTGGTAGCATATGTAAAGTACCAACCTTCTTTTCCTATAAGAATATCCTCAAACATAAAGGAAAAGATCAAAGCAACTAAACCTTATAGTATGTATAGAATTACAAATAAATGAATAGATAAATGTAAAAAAAACAAGTACTTATCTGCCCATGAGTGTCATGGAATATCTCCTTTTCTTGTATGAATAAAGGAAAAGATCAAAGTAACTAACCCTTATAGTATGTATAGAATTACAAATAAATGAATAGACAAATGTAAAAGATACAAGTACTTATCTGCCCACGAGTGTCATGGAATATCTCCTTTTCTAAGGATGGTTCAAGTGGGAATGAAACATTGCCTATTATTCCCCCCCACAGTCTCAAATTCCCACTCTTATATCATTTAACACTTTTACATCACATCAAATTTGACAACTTCTTTCTAAGTTCCAACTTGTTCTTTTCATCCATTGAAACTCCAATCATTCATTAAGCTTAATAGTAGAAGCTAACACAAGTTCGTCGAAAATACGCCAATATCTTGATTGAGTATGATTGTGCCACTTGAATGACTCTACAACTCATACGTCAAGTTTCATTTATCAAAGAGAGACTCATAGATAGTTTAATTTAAAGTCACAACTTTCTTATGATGTACACAAGGGGTAGGCCCATTTACATAGTTGCAAGAATTACAGTCCTCTTAACTGTTACAATTTATCAATAACTGAAGATTCCATCACAACATTGGTTTACTCCCTCTAAAATCAATATGATCAATATCACTAATGGTTGACGAAACCATATCCTCTATTTGCTCCCTCTGATGGATGGGCCAAAATTTCTCTGAACATAAATCTTCTAAGCTTCTAAAATTAACTTCCCTTTGACAAAGTTTTAAATTCTCTCTTAATTTGATATTAATCCTTCCTTTTCCTACAAGAATATTCTCAAAGGAAAAGATCAAAGCAAATGCTCATATAGAAAAAAAAAACAAGTAAGCAAGATATTACGAAGATTAGATAAATAAAATACTAAAGGATAATAAATTTTCATTTGTACATCAATAATTCTTTTATTTGATAATGCATTCTCTTAGACATTAATCGAAGAATGATCCAATCATTTCAATATAATAAATATCTAATTTAAGTATATACATTAACCATATATACATATATTCCATTTTATATAGATAAACTTTAATCAATGTTTTCAACATATTATTATTTTCCTATGAAAAAAATATAATATTTCCTAGCTGTAACTTAGGATAGATGTATTGTCCATATACCCTTATAAATTTCATGATTGATGTCATTATTCATGACTAGCCTTATTTATGTACATTTTTCATATAAAGAATTGATTATCACAAATATTCTCGTTTTATTTCAATAAATGAAATCATTTATATTTGTATTCAACTTGATAATAAAATATCATTAAATGAATATATATATATATATATATATATATATATATATATATATATATATATATAACTATCATATTTCATAATATTCTATAATCTATTAACTTTTTATATTATATATTATTGATCATATATATTATCAACTATAACATTTTATATGATATAGAAACGAATATATAATAAAATGCTTGAACCATATCTTTACACATACCTTAATGAATAGATCCATAACTTTACCTCCTTATAGTGTATCCCCTCTATAAGAACACAGAAAACAAAAGGCTTGATGAGTTCATTGACTACCCGACTGTTGCTGACATTGAACACTAATACCTACAATCCAATGAATTTCTCAGTGAAGGAGAAACAAATAGTTGAACTAGGTTCACAAGCACTCATTAGGGTATTGCAAGGACCCAGGTGGAAGCTAACGCTCAACTTTCCATACCCGCCAGTGCTCATCATATTTTCGTCTTCAATCTTTGCCCAGTCATGTACATATAATGCGTCTACAAAGGAGTTAAGGATGTATATTACAAACCAAGTTGTCCAATGTGAGTAGATTGTCTGAGTTTATGAGGGACGATGACTGGTTTGTTTTGCTGACAAAATTATGTCTAATCTTTGTATCCGTCAAAGTCTGTGATATTGTTGTGTGCTTCTTCCTTATTATCGTTCCTATAATATATGGTAAGTCATACTCCATCGTCCCTAATGAATATTTTATGTGTTCACAATTCTTTTCTCACAAGAATAAGCATATATACATTTCTTCCTTCTACTTCCCTGATAGGTTTGTAATTAATGTTGGTTCGATGTCTTCTATATTAATAAATATGTTTATCATTATCATGCTTTGATCATAGCATTATTTATGGATCGCTTAAGGAGATGAGATTAGGTCGTACTTCAAAAACTTTGTATCTTTTGCACTGTTTATACTTGGTCAACTATCCACTGGAGGAATCACAGTTTTGTCAAGCAAAACTAATCCTTAATGTTGCACACATAATACTACTGTAATGTCCCCAATGCCGCAAGCCTACCAAGGAGTGATTCCCATATTCTTCTAATACAATCATCTTGTGGTTGAGTGACAATGTGACAATCTTAATTATTATAAATTATATTCACTCCTTGTTCCTATACGATTGTTGTCTTTGTAATGTTATCTTCTCAATTTGTATTTCCTGGTTCCATGGTCCACATTGACTGTATCCAATGGCTATATTATATCACATGAATCTATGTTGCTTATATATTCAAGAGAATTCTTAATTAATACAGAGTAAGGGACGAGCTCTCAATTCAGATGTTAAGAATGTCTTTTGGGTCTCCTCCACGGATATTACATGAAGTTAACATCACTGAGTATGATAGTAAAGAAAATTTACTTCCTCCCACTCACTATATCCTAAGTGTACTATTGCTGAGAAAGAATTGTTCCATTCATTGTCCACCTCCTATGAACTGTTGAATGCATCCTCCCCAAAACTCATGTCCACAACCCTCTATCGATTCTTTAAATAAATTGTGGATTTTTAATATATTGATCTGCGGTTAGAAAACTATATAGAAGTTTCTTTGTCTCCCCCTTACTACCTTCGAACACTTGCATTCACTTGCAGCCTTGCTCTAATACCATGTTGAGTAACATGGATCGTTTCTACAAATGTATAATCATGGCCATAGTTAATCATCTTTAGTTAACTATAACTCACCTTTAAGCATATATGTAATATTGATATATTAACCATATATGTAATATATTATTATATTATTATACTATTATGTAATAATATATAATGTATAATATATATTATATTACATATACATATATAAGACAAAACAATGTTCATATAAATCATGAATACAAATACTCAATGTGATTAGTATATCACTTCGACTAATGCTATACTTCAACAGTGAGGGTACATTTTTTTAATAAATATTAATTTAATTTAATTTTTAATTTTTTGTCTGAAAACCCAAAAATAATCATTGGTTATGCATTGTCTAAGCAATTTTACTTAAGCCCCACCGTAGCATGGTACAAACACTGTCATCAACAAAAGTGCAAGTCCTCAAGCCCCCAGAAACAAAAAACAACAATCACCTCAATCTATAAAATACTAATGGGTTTCAATCATAGTTACAAGACTTGCCCAAGCATGAATCTACCTATTGTGACCTTTTCATACCATCACCCCATTGTGAATGGGTACCTCCTCTTTTTGCTTGTAGTTGCTAGGTTTTAGCAATAAAGTTCACAATTTAGAGTTTAAAAGGATTGAGCAATTGAAAAAACAAGTTATCTTGTGGAAATTCAAAGTGGGAGTTTTAAAATTGAAGTCCTATGAGGACCAGTTATAGTGGGTTGAGCCAAATATCTTAACTATATTAATATTTTGGCTAGTAAAATAGTCCAAAATATATTATAGAGGCATATTTTATGCATAAGGACCTTAAAATCCTTACAAAAATTGATTTTTCATACTTATAACGGTCAAAATCCTAAGGTTTTTCTTTGGTAAAAATACTTAAAAATCTGAACTTGCCATGAAATTCCCAACTTAAAATGATTAAATTAGGACATGCCATG
The DNA here is from genome assembly GCA_028749045.1 of Cupressus sempervirens. Taxonomy (NCBI): domain Eukaryota; kingdom Viridiplantae; phylum Streptophyta; class Pinopsida; order Cupressales; family Cupressaceae; genus Cupressus; species Cupressus sempervirens. Next base: position 824,250,163 of record CM053790.1, on the reverse strand, counting down.
AGATTCCCAACTTAAAATGATAAAATTCTGAACATAACATGATTTTTCCCACTTAAAAATGATGAAAATCAAGATATGCCATGAATTTCTCCATTTAAAATGATGAAAATCCAAACATTACATGGATTTCCCCACTTGATGGGACATTTTCAAAAAGAAATTCTAAGTGTTGGGCCATTTATCTAGACATGGGTCAATTTTCCTCCTCTGGATACTAAGGACATAGAACAAAATGAAGAGTCTGAATGCAAAGTGATTCTCCCCTTGTTCAACTCTTGTCTACGCATAGCTCTATAGTCTTCTTCAGTAATGAAGCGTTTCGAGGAAACCCTAAGAGAAGGTATCTCCACTTCAATTGGTAAAACAGCCTCAAATCCATACATGAGTGCAATGGGCGTAGCTCCACTAGGTGTGTGAATGCTAGTCCTATAAGCCCATAGTGCAGGATTGATTTGCAAGTGCCAATCCCTATTTGTTAACTATCTTATGTAAGAATTTTAGAAGTGTCTTGTTAGAAGCTTCTGCATGGCCATTACATTGAGGGTAATAGATCAAAGACCAATGTTGCTTATTTTAAACTTCTTAAACAATTGTTTGACATCATTATTCTTGAATTGTCCCCCATCATCAATAACTATGGAAGAAGGTCTGTCGTAGCGACAGATGATATGATTCAATCTAAAGATAGACACTTATTTCCAGTAGCAACACAAAGCAGAACAACCTGAACCCATTTTGTGAAATATTTCATAGCAGTAATGCTGAACTTATGTCCATTAGATGAATTAGTATATATTTGGCCTACCAAGTCAAAATCCCACTGCTGAAAAGGCCAATGTGTAATAGAGGGAATGAGTTCCCATCCTGAAGCATGAATTAGGTTCCCATGCATTTGACACTTCTTACAAGACTTAGCATAGCGCACGGCATCAATCTACATGGTAGGCCAATAATAACCAGCCCTCTAAAGCTTTCAAGCTAGTGCAAGACCATTAAAGTGAGACCTACATATTCGTCATGGACTTCAACCAATGCACGTTTGGACTCATCTTTCTCTATGCACCTAAGAAGTGTTTCATCTAGACCCTTCCTAAACAAGTCACCACAAATGAGAGTAAAGCGGGAAGCATTGCCAATGAGTTAGCATTTCTTACTACAAGTTAGGCCATCAAGAATAGTTTAGTCACGTAAATAAGAAGAGATGTTAGCATAGTGGGAGGAGTCATGACCAACTATGGTGCAAATGACAAGGTTAGCAGGGGAATCATTAGCAAGATGACGTAATTCTTCCACTAAGAATTCAAATCTAGGCTCATATTCTTGCATCTGGAGAATGGAAGCCAAAGTAGCCATAGCATCAACCACCTTGTTTCCAGCTCTAGGAATCTGTTGGAATGTGATGAAAGTGAATTAGTTCTTAAGATCATCAATCTTAAAGGGAACCAATTTTTCATCTTTGGTTTGTTAGTCATTATTAGTTTGATTGATGATGAGATGAGAGTCTCCAAAGATATGCAACCCAGTGATCCTCAATTCAATAGCTAGTTTAATTTCATTTGTCAAGACCTCATATTCTACAATATTGTTTGTGCAAGGAAATAGCAACTTGTATGACTTTAGAATAGTGTAGCCATGAGGTGTGACAAACAAAATACCAGCACTAGCAACATTCTAAGTGTGAGATCCATCAAAGAACATTTTCCATGTTCACTCAGTTACATACATAATAGATGAATCTAGGAAGTCAATCTGGATAGGAGCATTATCTTGGAGTGGAAAATTAGTCAATTGATCTTCTATAGCTTCTCCTTTAATAGCCTTACGATCAATATACTAAACATCAAATTCAAATAGAATCATCAACCATTTAGCTAGACGACCAGTAAGAATAGCCTTGCCTACAAGATACTTAAATGGGTCAAATCTTAGCCACAAAATGTGTAGTATGTGCAAGTATGTAGTGTTGAGGTTTTTGAAATGCCAAACCACAACAAGGGAAGCTCTTTCAATGTTATTATAATTGACCCAAAGAGGTGCCAAAAATGTGGCACACTTCTCTAAGACATTCTATCCAACGTATCCAATTGATTAGGAACCTTGAATGGCGACTTAAAGCTTCCTATTTATGACATGCAAGGGAAAATAAGGAAAAAAATTATGAGGACATTCTATCTAGGGATCTAGTTGATTAGAAACCTTGAATGGCGACTTAGAGCTTCCTATCTATGATGTGCAAGGGAAAATAATTTATTTTTTTTATGAGTGTGGCTCTCAAATGAACCTCAATAGGAGACCTGCAAGGTGCACCACAAAACAGAAGATTCAAAGATAAGAGCAAGAGTGTTAGTATCCAAGAACTTCAAATGAGTATGCAAATGCAAATGTAAGCTAGAATGAGTGCTAATCTAAGATGTAAATGCAATAACAAGAAAGAAAGTTAAGCTACCAAGAAAAGCAAGATTACTTTCCTCCTATTTAGACTAGGTGATGTAAGCAAATGCAATAAAGGAAACTAAGCTAGTGTGCAAGTAAGCTATGATGAGTGCAAGAATGCTCCAACAAGATGCAAGAGTGCAAGAGCGCAATGAGTGCTCCAATAGATCTCGAATGTAACCTACAGCATAACAAAACAATGAATGTAATGTCCCCATTTGTTGCCAACATCAGAATTTCAGGGATTAGCCTAATATTGATCCTCATAGGCTAATAAGGATGGTTAAAGGGTTTTCTGATGATTGATTTGTCTCCAACATTAAGTGATTTATGAATTTGGCCTTTGTTCAATATCTTTTGGACTCCATTTGTCATACTTACTATGTATAGTAAGTCAAGAGTAATAGAGATGGACCCTTTCTATTTTTAGAAAGTGTATTTGGTCACATGGGGAATTATGAGGAGAGATTCCTGTTTTAGACAGTATGACAATCAGACAAGTATTTCAAGAGATATTAAAGTTCAAGTTACTTAAGTGATTTATTTATATATTTTGATGTTATTATAAAGTTATTAAGTCACTTTATGACAAAATGACTTACGTGACTAAAAGACGAAATAGTCTTTTATCGGACATTGCTAAGTTGTTCGTACGCCTCCTCTTTTTGAAGTTATAAAAGAAGGCATTTGCATTGGGATTGGAAGAACGAATATATGATATTTCTATAAAATCCTAAAGGTTTCTTAGATGTGACTGGATATTTCCTAAGGACAAAACCCCTTAAGGAAAAAGGTGAGGCTAGACAATAAACTAGCACTCATATAGCACTTTCAGAACTAGGACTGGAATGATATATTGATATCAGGAGATTATAGCTCCAAGGCAGAAAGGTGTTTGAAGTTTGAAGAGTATGCTACCACACTCAGAACATTGACTGCACAATTGGAGTTTGACGGCTACGAGAGACATCAGTTATTCCACAGCAGAAGATTAGCTCCATATGTAAGTATATTTTCTCTTCCAATCAGTTGTAACAACATCACCTAGCATCAGATTATAGAACTAAATGTGTAGCAGACAGGAAGAGATTTGGCTGCCATTGGTTCTCTTCATTAAGTAATTTATGCACGTGATTATCCCACCCAGAAGTAGTAGGTCGGGGTCATAGCAGTAATAGTTTACGGAGTTGGGACACCTGCAGGGACGTCAGTATATCAATATTGGCAGTGAGTCGGATGCATTTACGGGGTACTGAGAGACACCATCTCCATTCTGCAGGGTCACATACAGAAATACTTAAGCCGCAATGAACATTGGAGTAAGAACGGAGGTTGATAGATATAGTCGGGGTTGGTATATTCCAGGTGATAAACAGCAACTAGAGTCAGATATCTGGACGTGTGCACTAGGAGGACATTCAGAACATATTCAAACTCCTATATTGGCACTCACACTGCTAACGGGTCTGTATGTTAACTGCCCATCTGCAACCCAATCATTGTCTGTGCCTTTATATCTGAACTCAGAAATTGTCATTCATATATTGTAGATCTGTCGTTGGGTTATTAGTCTGGTTATAAATTTTTATTACAACACTGTGTTTTCGAAATACCAATTTGAAACTTGTAATGGCATGATTTAAAGAGTTTAAAATAGCTATCTCATATCATTGTGTGAGAAATCAGCATAGTGGCATGACAGTAGCGATTTTGCTTAAGAGTTTTGATTACTAGACAACTGTTTGACTAAATCCTCGTTAGTTCAAGAGTAATATTTCTTATCAAATCCAGTAATAATCGGTGGTATCAGAGCCTCGAACCTGCCATCCTGTTGGGTACAGTCAGAGGTTCGTTCAAAGTTTAGTTGTGGAGTTACAAATGGAGTAATGGTATTTACAGTTCTCAAATTTCTATCAGATTGGAGTAAACAAAGAAATACAGATATTTGCAAATCTGTAGGATTCTTAATATATTTTGGGCTTCCATATTATATGCTAGAAATTTTGAGTGCTTATGTTTGATAAAAGTTTGATCCTCCGGTGCTTATGAGCTGGGAGTAAATGTCTGAAGCAGGAAGAAGGAAGTTGGCTTTTGATGACAACAGTTGTACAGGTCATAGCAGCAGTTGGCAGACAAGAGAATGATCAGTTCATAGATGAAACAAGGTAAACTTGGCATGAACTTAACTCTCCATTCTCATGGGTTATTTCAGCACAGACAGTTTTTTCCGAGCATTATTCATAGCAGAGATTGACGTGGAGACTGGAAGCTATGGTGGCATCAAACCCACGTCCCATAACAATCACACAATAAGGAAATCCCTTAGAGCAGAGGTAACAGGCAGTGGAGAATAACAGGAATGTTTTATATGAACTAGCGGTGGCAGTAGGAAAGTTATTTTATTTTCAGTTTGCTATGCATTTGGAGTGACCACACTCTAATTTTTTGTTTCCCATGGACAGACATAGGAGGACTAGTAGTTTTAGAAGTTGGTGGAGTAATGAGGAATTTAGCACGAAAATGAATGCTTTGCAAGAGAGTATGGAAAAATGTAACTTCACCAACAGAGGTTAGCGGAGAGCTTGTCGGATCCAGAGATAGTTGAGAGGACTGCGAAGTATATAGTTTCTGCCTTTAGAAGGCCGACATCAAGATTGCAAGGAAGGAATCTTCAATTTCCCTCGATAGGTATCCATGATGCAGATGTACCTATATTTAATACTACACCTACTAGTTCTATCTGCAGTATTGATGATGGACCCATTTCACAAAGATCAGTAGATGTGTCAGTATGCTTGATGGATAGCAGCACTAAGCTTCAGCACATTGAGACCCCCAGAGTTGTTGCCGTTAGTGCAAAGACAGTTGATGCAATTGTTACTGTTGATACTTCAGGCTCTCTTGAGGAGGGGATTATAATGGGAGATTTGTATGTGAGTGGTCATAGTGTTGCTCCAATGTAGGAGGCAGTTGCTTCGTCAGGTGGGACCGATGCTTGTATGGAGTCACCCAACTGTGATGCCGGTGATTTGGCTGTTACAACAGAGTCTGTAAATGTGGGTTCATGCTCTAGCGTTATTGATTCAGAGCCCGGCATAGAATAATTTGTACCGAGTTAGGTGACGGCAATTGAGGCTCTATCAGGTAATGGGGATGCAGATAGTATGGACACCTTTGATGATTTGTTGGATGATGCTATGAGTTGTACCGGGTATGATACCACTTCTCAGATATTGTGTGATGACTCTGAGGAGGTTTTGGATGAGTCCAGGATCGATGTTTTCAGGGTCTTACCATTGAGGTGGAAGTTGAGACTTGTGGGGAGATTGATATTGCGAGGGCTTCTATTTCTTTGGAGTTTTTTGAGGTACATAATAGTTGTATCTCGAATGCAGAATTGTGCGAGGACGATAGCACATGTATGAGTGATCTTGTGGTGGACAATTCTGATCTAGTTTCTTATCACACTGCAGTTAGTGAGACACAACGCTTGCATAGGAGTCAGGGGTTACAAAGGCATCATGTGACTTATTAGATGAAGGTGAGTGATAGTGACATTTCTTGATCTCTTGATCATTATGAAGCTATTCGGCATATGCTAGCTACATCTAGCTGGGGTGCCCCTATGTCAGATGAGCACGATGATAGTAGTCTTTCCTTAGTAGAGGTTCATAAGCTTCAAGAGGCTGTAAAGATCTTGAAGCATAGTTACTCTCAGTTAGTTGATGACAGAGATTACCTTCTAGAGGGGGGTAGCACCTGCTATGAGATGTTAGGGAAAAGAGGAGGTGGTCAAGCTCACCTAGGAGCTTGAGGTGACAGTGGACTCTCTTCAGTATACTCAGTTGGCTCTTCAGAAGTCACAGTCACATTTGGATGAGGTTACCGCAGAGTTAGAATGGGTACAGTCAACACCAGCCCCAGACCCTGTTCAGTTATATATTGTGGTTGGTGGTGAGTTTGCTTCTACTGTTGAGGATGAGGAACGTGATGATGTGGCGAACATATTCGTCCGAGATATGAGTGTAGTATGTACAAAGGAGGTGAGAGCATCAGTGGTGACGGGCTCTCACGATAATTTGCTTCCTTCTACTGGAAGTGAATCTATTTCTTCTTTTCATACAATTGGTAGCATTAGATAGTTGGCATTGTCACATTTTCAGAGAGATCAGCTGTGGATTGCAGGGGAGTAGATTGATGCTTCCACATATAATTTCTACTGTATTGAGTCATTCATGGAGTATTTGCTTGAGAGCTCAGATTTGCGGGAGGTTTCTTACAGTATATCTAAGGGTGCTCTCATTTGGGGCTCTTGTGCTATTCGACAATTGGTGGGGAAAATTGTAGAGACCTTGGCTACAATGCTTCCCAATAGGGATTTTGTGGTTGGGCTTGCTAAGAGGGTTGCCTAAGATCCTGCCCGACCAATAGCTCAGAGTCGGAGATTGGAGTCATCTTCTGATTTCCAGTTTAATGATGATGAGCCCTTGCCAGAGATTGGGAGTTTTTATCAGCATTACACTGTGAGGAGTGCTTATCACTTTTCTTTTGACCCATATGTAGAGGACTTGGTTTTCAGCGTGACAGAAAGTTTGGTATTCATTACACCCACAGAGGACGTATTTCTCTGCTAATGGAGGGAGATTTTGAGATACAGGGTATTGTGAAACTGTTGGATGTGCTAGGGAATGAGATGAATCAAAATCACATACGGATGACCTAACTGATTTCGAATCTGAGATTTGAGCAGAGCATGTTATTGCTTTTTTGAAAAGAGAAATGTGATGATACAATTGCGGCTTTAGATTTGCGGGACATTTCTTATGAGACACTGCATGAGTTGGGCACAATTGAGGTGGAATGTGATGAGAATTTATGTCAAATTAAGTCAAATGATGTTTGTAGGCATGAGTTCCCTAGATCATGTTTTTGATAGCGATGTAGCGATAGTGGGAGTAGGAGCATGCGAGGATACTATCATATCAGCAGCCACTTCTGTGTAGGTTCAGCCATCCATTGAGGAGTTTAGTAGTATGCATGTGGTTGTATATGTGTGCTCCGATGATAGTACACTTATTATTGTTGATGAGGTGAGCGATGTTGTGATAGAGTCATGTTACACTATCAATCAACAAAGTGTTGATGTTCACTTCATGGATAATCCTACGTTTGACATGGATGCAACATTGTCTTATGACAATCCGTTGTGTGAGTTTGAGGTTGATCACTCACCTGAGTGGAGTTGGGCTCAACTTTCACCATCTGTAAAGATCAAGTTTTGTGTTGCGGCAGTTGGTAATGTTCCTGTGTCCACAAATTTTGACATGGCTACACCTATTGTTGATACAATTGGCATGGGTACATATGGTTCTCTAGTAGCTACGTCTCTTCAAGGGATTGTTGTCCAAGATTCCAGACCAATTTATATTATATGAGTGAGGACCAAGATGAAGCTATTTCTTGTGGGATATTCTTCTTGTGATATTCTAATTCCTACGTCATTAGCACAAGTTTTGAGTGTTATAATACAGGTTATGTTGTTGGTCCTCATGATGTTAGTGGTATGCATTTGGTTCAATGTTAACAGGGGTGTCACATACAACTTCATTTGGGATCCAGGTGGAGGCTGGAATTCACTGTGATTGTTGGATTGCTTGAGGGCAAGCAATTTCGGGAAGGGAGGACTGTAATGTCCCCATTTGTTGCTAGCATCAAAATTTCAAGGATTAGCCTAATATTGGATCCTTGTAGGCTAATAAGGCTGGTTAGAGGGTTTTTTGATAATTGATTCGTCTCCAACATTCAGGGATTTATGGATTTGACCTTCATTCGATATCTTTCGTACTCCATTTGCCATACTTACTATGTATAGTAAGTTAGGAGTAATAGAGATGGACCTTTTCTATTTTTAGAAAGTGTATTTGGTCACATGGGATATTATGAGGAGAGATTCCTATTTCAAACAGCATGACAATCAGACAAATATTTCAAGAGATATTAACGTTCAAGTGACTTAAGTGATTTATTTAAATATTTTGATGTTATTATAAAGTTATTAAGTCACTTTATGACAAAATGACTTAGGTGACTAAAAGACAAAATAGTCTTTTATCCCACATTGCTAAGTTGTTTGTACCTCTCCTCTTTTCGAAGTTATAAAGGAAGGCATTTGCATTGGGATTGGGAGAACGAATATATGATATTTCTATAAAATCCTAAACGTTGCTTCGATGTGACTGGACATTTCCTAAGGACAAAACCCCTTAAGGAAAAAAGTGAGGCTGGACGAAAAACTACCACTCATGTAGCACTTTCAGAACTAGGACTGGAATGATATATTGATATCAGGAGATTATAGCTCCAGGGCAAAAAGGTGTTTGAAGTTCGAAGAGTCTGCTACCACACTCAGGACATTGACTGCACAGTTGGAGTTTGATGGCTAAAAGAGACATCAGTTATTCTACAACAGAAGATTAGCTCCATACATAAGTATACTTTCTCTTCCAGTCAGTTGTAACAGCACTGCCTAGCATCAGATTATAGAACTGAATGCGGAGCAGACAGGAGAGATTGGACTGCAATTGGTTCTCTTCATTAAGTAATTTATGCACATGATTATCCCACCTAGAAGTAGCAGGTCGAGGTCATAGCAGTAATAGTTTACGAAGTTGGGACACCTGCAGGGATGTCAGTATATCAATATTGGCAGTGAGTCGGATGCATTTACGGGGTACTGAGAGACACCATCTCCATTCTGCAGGGTCACATACAGAAATACTTAAGCCGCAGTGAACATTGGAGTAAGAACGGAGGTTGATAGGTACAGTCGGGGTTGGTATATTCCAGGTGATAAATAGCAACTAAAGTCAGATATCTGGACGTGTGCACTGGGAGGACATTCAAAACATATTCAGACTCCTATATTGGTACTCACACTGCTAACGGATCTGTATGCTAACTGCCCATCCGCAACGCAGTCATTGTATGTGCCTTTATATCTGAACTCAGAAATTTATCATTCATATATTGTATATCTATTGTTGGGTTATTAGTCTAGTTACAAATTTTTATTACAACATTGTGTTTTCGAAATACCAATTTGAAACTTGTAATGGCATGATTTAATGAGATTAAAATAGCTCTCATATCATTCTGTGAGAAATCAGCACAGTGGCATGACAGTAGTGATTTTGCTTAAGAGTTTTGATTACTGGACAATTGTTTGACTAAATCCCTGTTAGTTCAAGAGTAATATTTCTTATCAAATCCAGCAAAGGACATTTCAATGAACTTCAAAGATATGAGAGAGTGAGGAAAGAGCCTCCTTTTAAAGAGCAAAGGACGGTAGAGATTAAGAGGCAAAATCTACAATAGAGAATAATCCTCATGTTGACTTTGGTGCACAAGATTCTCAAGAGGCAAAATGAATGGTTATGTTTAAAAGGCAAAAGATGTGTGGAAGAGTTTAAGAGGTAAAAGATATTCCATTCACTTGGAAAGTGTGCATTCAATGTGTAGACAAAAATAAATTCTTATATTTTTTAATTAGGAAATTCTTTTTTCATGTGCACACATAGGATAAAGGGGATTTATTTAATTAAAAGGAGCATGTTCTTCTAATTAAATAAAGCCTTAGGATAAGGTGGTCAACCCATAGGATAAAATTGAATAAATGATAAAATGATGATTTGATCAAAGATTAAAGATTGATAATTTATGCCAAATTGCTTAAGCATAAGATGTAGCCTACCATAGAGATTAAAAGTGCTGAAAGGGGGCTTATAGTTTACTAGACTATTTTTGGGTGATTACATCTCCCGTGTAGGAGACATGTCCTTTCACAGGCATGCCTCCCACGTAGGAGGCACGTCTTTTCATGAGTGTCTCCCCATTACAAAGGCTCGCACATTATAAGTGGTCGACGATAGCAAGGTAAAGACACGGGAACACATAAATATCAATAAGTCTTCTAATGTTCTCGACTGCTGCACATCACTGTTTATTATCAGTTTTATATTTATTCAAGTCTACAACATATAGTGTGAGATTTTGAATGTAGAAAATCCCCCTAAATCTAATGAGGATGATGAAAAGAATCAATGGGAAAATGACAACACCATAGCAATGGAATTATTAGTAGACGGACTAAAAGATCATCTACTGCCTATTATAACAAAGTTAGACTTTGCATATGATATGTTCAAAGCCCTAGAAAACATGTTTGAGATCAATAACTCTCTAATATTAAAATGAATAAAGGAGAGACCATCACCTCATACTTTATGAGGATAACAAATCTAATAAACCAACTCCCAACAATTGGCCATATCTATGATAATAAAGAGTTAACTATGATAACCTTGCATGGACTACTTATCTCATGGGAAAACTTTGGACAAGTAATAAGTGCTCGTTCCAAGCTCCCCATATTTGATCGACCAAAAGCTGACTGCATTCAAGAAGAGTGTGATCTAATATCTAAAGGATAACGGTATGGAATCCACAAATGAAGATATTTAAATTCTCACCTCTACGTTGAAAAGGAAAAAGGGAAAGGACTCAAATGGTAAACAACTTTCAAGAAATAGAGAGACTATTCTAAAATACAATGTCATAGATTCAACAACTATGGTCACACTGCAGCAAGATGTCCAGACAGCCCCAAACTTCAAGCTTCCTTCACTGAAGTCAGTAATTCAAACTTGGATCTAGAGAAACTTATCTTCTAAAGAACTCCAAAATATTTCAAAATTTGTGAAATACAAGATTCATAGTTCTTTACCATCCTCACCAAACCTCTTGTCAAAACGAAGGTGAGACTCTTCAGAGGTAAACTTGATATGTTGTAATTATTAAGAGTCTTAGGATATTTGTATTGTACTAATGAATTACTTTATTAATGAGTGTTAATTCATGACTATTTGGGCCTTGTGTACATCATAGTGTTTAGGTAGGATTTGTTTTGAGTAACTTATTGGATAAGAATAATTGTGAATATATCCTTACTTGACTCAACCACAGACCAAACTAAAACTATTAATGCAATTAGATGTCCACAATCCATAATAGTTATGATATTGAGTTTCTGGATTAGATTGTGTAAAGATTTTTGTCATCAACGTTTCGAATCACACTACGTGATCCATCATCAGCATAATGGATGCTGATGATGGATCACGTAGTGTGATTCGAAACGTTGATGACAAAAATCTTTACACAATCTAATCCAGAAACTCAATATCAAACTAAAACTTTCTAGCATGGCCCCAAGACCCTTTAATGTCTTGGTTAGCCTATGGGACCATGAAGAAAATAGGTTAACACCAATCTCTTACTACTAATGCTAGAAAGAAGACATTACAAAGAACCTTACATGGGCTATAAAGGGGATCAAGGGGCAAAGGTGTTAGCCATGAAAGAAGTGAAAGCGTGAACAAATCCGTTGGTGGTGTCCAGACACAACCATCGTGTCTACATCATCATCAAAGACCTATCAAAGATGCTATTGCCGGACTTGCCATGATGATGGGACAAGCAAACATAATTTCCTATAATCTTGACCATTGTTTAGAAATTTGTTTGACACCATGGAATTCATAATCCTTCAATTTTGTATGTATTTGACACTATTTACAAGTTTCATGTCTAATAATGCAGTTTCCTTCAGCTAAAATCCACTTTTATACTTGTGATCAATGTTCATTTGTGTAAATTATCAAACTAGTTGTTTACCGTACAAGGTTAAAAGCTTAACACATGTATAACACGATATAACGCAGAACAGATACTTTATTCCGGCGCCAAATGTTTACCGTACAGGGTAAAAAGCTTAACACATGTATAACACAATATAATGCAAAACAGATACTTTATTCATGTATGCACTTGCTGATTACAATCCGAATACAATGATTACACAATTACAAGGATGATTCCAAAGTCCATCTCAGACGTGTACATATACCTTTCCGAAGTGGTGACTCAAGTGTCACGCGCCCGTTCGGATACTACTCTACCAGTTGGCTACACTATACATTTTATCAACATCACCTCACCCACTTTGGATCTCAATGACTAGAGAGTGCCAAGTTCTTGACACTAGCCTACAAAAAAACCTCGAAAATTTTGAAGGTTCTGTTAAATATTAGCAAGAGACATTACATGCCACTTTCTTGAGGACCAATTTCTCATTTCACTCTCCGCTTAATTTGCACTTGTGGGAGGAGATTGGTGTAACATTGCCTCTTAGAGTCTTATTCATTAGTTTACTAAGGGTATCAGAAATATTCATTACTCTCCACTAGGTAGCTAGTAATGATGTGTTCACCTTTAATTGAAGTACATAAGCACCATCACTGTCTCATCAATCTTTAATTGATAGAAATTAGGTGCTACCTTTATTTAGTCAAGGTTATCTCTGCCTCAATTAGAATCAGTTAAGTCATCACCCCATTGGGAGAGATTAAGAGTTGAACTCATAACCTCTTGGGCATGGCATCTCCTTGATTCATGGATTCAAGAGGCCTATATATTTGTATTTCATGTTTACATTTTGCTCCATTATATTGAATATTGAGTATCATTTTACCATGTTTATGATCAACTCATAATCATTAGTTCCAAGGTAAATTAGGTAAATTAGTAGTGTATAAGAAAAATTCTATCATAAGAAATCATTGGATAGAACATGATTACAAATGAGAGAAAACTGGGCAATGCTGTACAATCAAAAGCAATTGGCAAACATCCAACAACATTTTAAGGCCAAACTTCCTTATCAAGACCTAAATTTGGGAGAAATACACTTCTAAGTGGGTTGAACTCTCTCAAACGTACTCCACAAAAAATGTCAATAGATAACAAAAACATTTGAAGACTTGGTATTTTTGGTGTAAGACGATAATCATAAAACAGTTACTAAACATCAACTAATGCATAAAAGTTGCCAAGTTCAAGAGTAGAAACTAAATGATATTGATCAGACCAGAGGTCACTGGAGGGGAAATGATTGCAAAAGAGATTAATTTGAAAAAAAATTCAAAGAATTACATTTTTATTATATATCTAACATTCCTAGAAAACAAAAACATCTTAAGACTAATATTTGAGGGAAAGCTATTAAAAAAATTACTGAACAGCTAGCAATGCGTAAAGGAACACTTGACACAACACTTTAGGCCATTCTAACCCAAATCAAACATGCATGAATAGAATCGACATATAACTTAAAGCAACCAAAATTAACCCCTTTCCCTTTCATTTTGTATATTTACTACTAAACAATTTTTCATTATATCGATCATGAAATTCTATCACACAAGAACTACTGTAATCAGATTCTGCCCTTGACATGTCAGTGATTGTAGAAGATTAACAAAAGTTGAAATTGTAATATATTAAAAAATTATAATTTTGAATTTGATTTATAACTATAATAGCTTTGGTGCACTCATTAATATCAATATTTCACTCCACTCATTCGCAAAAAAAAATCAGAAAATCAGATATTCTATATGCTACCAACCTCTTCTCAAAAAATTTGAATATGCAGTCCACATCACGATCAAAATACCTGAGAAACATGTATACATAGCCGACAAGATTAAATTGGTTGAAACTCCAACCACATCTACAACAAATAAATGAAATCCATGGAGGTGCATATAAACAATCAGGAAAATAATAATGAAGGTGTATCTATACTCGAAAATTAAACACTGAATGCACATAAAGAAGTAAACTATGACCTAAGATTAAATGGCTACAATCAGGAGAACAAAAATTCCATGGAAAGTTCTTACATCTGTGCATTGCGATGAGAAACAGAGACCATCTGTGGAAAGTCAATCATAGTGACCTTTTCATCATCGTCTATCTGTAATTCAAACCCAAAAATAAGCATCATCCGATTTAAAAACAGTATCAAATTAGCATATTTACAGAATCTCACACATAAACTCTCTAATAGCTGTGGAAAATGCATTTCAAATTTCCATTCAACAGATTGCTTCTCATTAGTCCATTGAACATGCTCTCTAATGAACTTTGTCCACTCACGAGAAGTCCAACATTTCCTTCCCTCCTACTAACAAACAACTTTATAAATCTAAATCCCTCTCTATCATTGCTATTACACATCCATCATTTGCATGAAACATAAAGCTAGACCTTACAAACTACAGCACACTGACCAAATCAAATTTTAGCTACCTATCTTTGTTGGAAATCATTATCTCAATGCAAAAGCTTATTCCACTTTTAACACCATCTCCTTGACTTTTGAAGTCTCGCAATATTTTAATCTATTTAAGTATTTTCCGAAGTCATGACATATTTTTGTTTTCTATAATGCACATATTTGCAGTATCTACTAATGTTTGCAGGATCCGCTAACCTGCTAGTTTCCCATGAAAAATTATATGACCTCTTACTATTTATGATCAGTCCATGGATTGCTTTTAAAATCGTCAGACTCTTAACTTCCAGATTCTATGTAAGTTTGTGGTTAGTATCTTTGTAATTTTGATTCACTATTCACTTAGTGTTTTTGTTGATTTATCTTTGAGCATTCATTTTTGTAAGTTGATTCTAATGTTAGATACTACTATAGAGAGATACTTCAAAATGATACAGCTCATAGAAATTAAAAAATCACTCGGGATTTGACCAAGCCAACCAAAAGATTTTTAAAAAATCAATCAGTCATGATTTAATTGAGAAATTAAAAATGGTCTAATGTAGATAAATTAGATAAATAATATACTGCCTATAAAATTCTACCCCAATCGGGAATGTGTCACAATTTTGAAGATAAAATTTTAATTAGATGGTAACTTTTGGCCCTCTTTTGTACTTTAGGATTACTACACTAGCAAGGAAAAAAAACATTGGCAATCAGCTTCCAATAGTATTATCAAACATGATATGTACAGATTACTTGCATAAGTAATCTCAATTTTTTTATAGAATTTCACTATGTATTTATATTAGAATAGTATAGTTTTTTTTAGTGGTCATCTTAGTTGGTCATTAATTTATTAGGTAATTTCTATTTCCACCTTTAGTTCACAATTGTTTCTTTTAGAAACATTGCCTTTGTAAATCTATATGAGGAGCTTTCATCTCCTTTGTTTAATACTAGAGCAACATCAATCTACCATAACATAGTATCAGAGCAGGGTCAATGGGATTTCATAAAATTTGGCCGATTTTTTAAAGGCTCGAGCCTCTTTTGATCTGGAAATTTTTCCAGAAATTTGTTTTTCGATTTTTAGAAATAAAAATTGCTGGAGGTGTTCTATGTAACTATTGTGATTCATCTTCAAAGATTTTTGCTGAAAATTGCAAGCCTGATTGAGGGTTTTGATTGTTAAATTTAGTAGCTTCATATGAAATGCAAAGCTTACTAGTTTAACTCAAATGTGTCTGCGGCTACCTCTATTCATGAAATCATCATTTCTGGATAATTGAATTTTATCTCTAATGATGTCATTGGTGTAGAACTCTGGATTTCAGCTCAAAAATTAACTTGATAGGTGTTAGTCTAGATGCATATGTTAACATGGCATTTGAAGCCACTGCTGTGTAACTGTCGCTGGGAAAATATTGTTTCCCACAAGTAAGTGGTGTTACACTTGGAAGGCTAACAGGTCTACGGCAACCAAAGGATTGTTGTCATCACTCGAATGTTGGTCATTTTGTAAAGATATAGACTTGGCCTCAGTTATGTGAAGAAATATAGTTCACGTGAGGACAAGTGTAGTGAATATACATTGTTAGAACCATGACAATCTTTGTGCTCGTGACATACTGATTGTCTGGGTCTTTTTTGGTTTGAGAATCTCGGCAATTCTTCTTCTGGCCATCAAATTTTGTTCTGGAGTTATCTCTCCATTATTTTGATATAGCTCTTGTTTAGAGATAAGCACCTAAGCCTTTAGTTGACAGGAGTCTCATCTCTCAATATTTTCTATATCGTGCTTGGTTCTGAAATCTCCTCCTGGGCAGATTTGCATTTATTCTCCAATCTGTAGAAGATTCCAATCATTCTCTGTCAATTTTTTTTGTTTAATATTTTCTATCAACTGTTATGATGTTCAATGGATATTAGTGTTCATATCGATTGTTATGGCGTTCAATCGATGTTCATGTTTTACTCAGCCAATACTATTTGGATTCTTCATAACTCTGATATTGGAGCTCTGTAAACTTATTTGATGATAAAAATTACAGGTTTTTGTGGGTTGGATTGTTTCCCTCTGTGAAGAGGGTTTTTCCTAGGGTAATTCTTTGTTTAGAGTTTATTGGCTAATATTTCTGGTTCTATTTTCAACATTGATCACGTGATTTCTTGGTTTCAGCAAGAGTCTTTGATTTTCGAAGGTTGCATGTTCTTGCATGTTGCTTGAACGTGCATTCTATTACTTCCATGTACTTGCATGCCCTTGCATGTTACTTGCATGCATTGTTTCACCGTGCAAAGTCTCATGTTTTTCTGCATGAATGTTTCTCTAATGGGTTTTCATTTTTTTTTCCCTCAAAAAACATTCTTATGGGTTTTCATAATTTTTTCCCTTAAAAAAATTTCTTATGGGTTTTCATAACTTTTTCCCTTAAAAACTTTTATAATTTTTCCCTTAAAATCTTTTGATTCTGTAATATGCAAAGTTGCCTGGAATTCCTTTTTGGGTTTATAACTTTTTCCTCAAAAATTATCTATTGGGTTTTACCGTTTTTCCTCAAAAACAAAGTTTTGTATTCTATTATCTGTTTCTCAGATTCTGTTTGGTTTTGACTGATTTTTCACCTCAGAAATCATGCTGGCTTTGATCGATTTTTCATCTTAGTTTTTTTATTTTTCTCCTAAAAAATTGTGGCTTTTTGTAGTCTATCTTGGAGCATCATGTTCATCTGCAAAGTTTAGAGGGTTTGTCGATTTTTTGTCAAAATCGTGCTAGTTGTTCTTTGTGTTTGTCTCTCTCCAAGAAAGAGCAACTTCGTTATCCAACATCGGGATGGATATTTATGTGGTCAGATGTTTTGTTGATTTTGGGAGGGTTAGTGGCAGACTCATCTTCGTAGCTAGCTCTTGTCTCTTGTTGCAAATAGTGTTTAACCAGGGATGCGTCCCCAATATATTTTCAGCCATCCCCGTCCCGGAAACATCTTGGAGACTTGGGGACACCTAGAGGACTTTGACTTTAACTTCTAGAACAAATTAGAATTTGACTCTCAAAGTAACACAAATTTGACATATGAATTCTGCTGATTCTTATATTTTAAGGTTCTATTATGAATAAGTACATGCTTTATCCATGATTCGTATAAATATTTTAAATTTCTCTATATATTTTAATTTTCCCTACTGTTATATAGCCATCCCCATTTGCTGTCTCCCCCCGCCCCCAAAATCAGAACAAAAAAAAATTCCGCCTTGGAAACCTGTCCAGCTGTCTTTTGTCATCCCTGTCCCGGAAACTCAAGGGAACATAGGTTGCAAAGCCTTCTAAAGAAAGGGACACCCTTCACTGTTATTTTATGGATGAATTTTGGCTTCTTGGTGATTTACATTTTGCAGATCCAAGGAGGGTCTCAGCAGCTGCAAAATATTTTTAAGAATTTGTGACCAAAAGACATCAGTTTGACATTGACCATTAAGGGAGGGAATTGGAATATTATAATGTTTCTTTAATAGTCATCTTAGTCTTTAGTTTATCAGGTAGTTTTTATTTCCATCTTTAGTTCACAATTGTTTCTTTTAGAAACGTCGTCTTTGCAAATTTATATAAGGAGATTTCATCTCCTCTGTTTAAACTTTAATACAACTACAGCGACATCAATTTACCATAACAATTTAGAACCCCATCTGTTTATGAATACATTATTTTCCTGTGCTCAGACCTGAAAATTCATTTTAATTTTAATTTGAGTGTGATCACAGACATTTGGCCTCCAAAAGTTCTACCGCCTGTCTAATTCTTCTGGTATCATTCTGGTGGCTTATCCTGAGCAACTTTATTCTATCTTTCATCTAAAGAATTTAAGTTAAGACAAAGAAAAAGTTAAATCTCAATAGCAATTCCCTCTCTAAAGTTTGAGGCATTGCCTATGAGGATGGTCTGGGAAGAGTCACAATGGCTCCATCTTATTTCGTTCGCTTAAAGAAAAATGGCTTACCTGTATCATTCTTGGGTCTCCCTCCTTCAGTTTAATTTATGTTTAATGGCCAGCTGGTGGTACATTTTATTTGTTTTCTCTATGCAAGTCACACTTTGAACTCTATCGATCAGAGGAAGATTGCTAATTGGTCCTCAAATCTGTTTAATTTCACAGTCCCTTTCATCTCTTTTACGGTTTTTCCTGATTTACGATTAATTTCTGCCAGTAGCCAAAAGAAATTCAATCATACTTTCCTCTTGTGATCTCAAGCCTGTGACCAAAAATGGAAGGAATGTTACAGCCAGTAACAAACAAAATTGCACTCTTTCAGCCTATCTTGATCTAATATGTTGCATGACAGGGATGTATACGATTTTACTGTGGTGGTCCTTCAGGCTGATGATAGTATGTACTCTACACAGTTGATGCAAACCAAAAAATTAAGGTTGGCAGAGATAAAGGACAAAAGGAGAGGAGATGGGAATTTGACAAACAGAATTCGATCAACTGAATTTAACCAAAACATTCAGCAGAGCCTTGGGTAGGCTTGGGGGCTTGGATTTGAATATGTGGAAGTAAGGACTCGGAATGCCAGTTCAACAGGTGTCCAAACTCGTGCCATATATTTTCACAAAGCAGCATATAATTTTCACGCTCGAGTCTCTGGTAACTACATCATGCAATCATAGGCCAAGAAACATTTCATAAATAAAGTTGACTAGCTAATCTGTTACAAAGACAAACAGTTGGGCTTCTACAGGATCCTATCCCTCCATATTTGATACAGAACGCAAGCAATCCTCAAGCTAAGGATGGCAATGGGCAGGCACAGACAGTGATGAGGAAGCTAGCACCAGTGTAAACCGGTCTTCCACAAAACAGCTGTTATATTGTTTCCTTATTTTCATTGAGTTCTTTCATTGGAAACCTTTCTTATGAAGACTTCACACTATTAATCTGTAACTGTTTCTCTGAGAAATTGCGCCAGCTTCTATGCACAACCTCCACAACTTTGTAACATGGTTTTGAAAAACACATTGTCAAGCAAGCCAATAAAGTGGACAATGTGGTCATTCACCCTGTTAGAGTGCTCAGTTTTTCTTGATAAAGTAGTACTATAATAAGTCATTTTTCCATGTTCATTAAAGATATCTTTTATCATTTAAAACGAAAGGGATCAAAGAAACACTCAGTAATATATATTATAGCATACAACAACAGCAATCAAACATCAAAAAGTCATAATAAGTACAAAATAAACCGGCACTGTAAATCAAATGGATAGACACGTGAGCATTTGTTTCAATGATATGTTGTTACAAAAAACAAAGGAACAATTCTCACCATTATATTAAACTCGTTGAAATCACAGTGAATGAGTCCATGTTCTGCCATGCGAACAATCAACCCCAGTACAGTTTCGAATACTACACTAGGATTCTGCAGTTGTTTAACTTGGACCCTAGAAAAGACCATAACAAAGTTGTCGAATCAGATAACATGATAGGAATGCTCTTAAATGACAATAAACATGGGATCTCCGGTAACTATTCCATAAGTGATGGTAACACAGAATTTCAAATCCAGAAAAGAGAGATATTTCAGTTTTGCAATACCCCTTCTTTGCCCAATATAAAAACAAATAGACCAACCATTTACCAACATGAAAGCATATAGGCCCTCCACAAGTGGAAGTTCAGGGCCACCATATAAATAAAGCAAATAAATGATGTTTCTACCAAACAAAATGATGCCGAATTGTGCAGTGTCAGAACATTCTGATTGGCCAGATAAACATTATCTTACAATTGATCAATACAAATTATAATGTTTACTAGATGAGAAAGGAATTATCTCATAAGGTATAATTTGATTTCAATTTCATGTGCAGCTTCAATTTACCAATTCTAACCATACAAAGCAGATAAACTAAGGCATCCAAATGAAAAAAAAATTCTTACAGAGGATAGCCTGGAACAAGCGACATTAAGACACAATGTCGATTGCAATCCACTGCATTGGGAACTGGAAAGCCATGTTCTTCCAATGCCTGCAGGAAGTGATACAAAAATAAAATTAATTTTCGCAAAAAAGATCACTAAATTAGTTATACTCAGTTATACTTTTGACTTAACAAGAACACAAAGAATCTATGACAATCACCTAACTAAAATGGGGAAAGGTTAAAACCTACCTTCATGAAAGCAAATTCTTTAAGAGCTGCCAATCGTGATAGGTAGAGCCAACTATAGTTGGTGCGATGCCCCAAATAGTCACGCTTTGATTTAACGGCTCTAAATGATGTCCGACCCAATCTATGTAGTTTCATTGCCAGTGTTCTTCCATCTTCTGTGACCACCTCGAATATATCTTTGTGAAAATGTATGGGGATGGATCAGAATACATGCCATTCAAATAGTTACATTGTAAACTAGTATTATTCAACAGAACAGGGAAAAACAAGAAGTAAATTAATACCTTCCCGCTAGCTAGACACTTTAATAATTATTAAACAAAACAATTTAATAAACAGATATAAAAAGGATTCCACAGTTTTGTCCACAGATGAAAAAGATGCATTAAATTATTAATTTGTACATAAGGGTGATAAGAAATATTAAACAATACAATTCGAAATTTTCGTACAAATGAAAAAGATTCCAAATTTTCATATACCGAGATACGAAAAAGAAGCATGGAGTTATAATAAATATAAAAGGCAACAATAGTAAAACTATTAAAAGCCAAAAGTGAGAAGACATTGATCTCCAACACCTAGATTAGCGCTTCAAAATTTTAAATTCACATAATCCAGATTTAACTTGTAAAAGGGATGTGATGCCGAACTCATTATTGATTTATAGACATGAATATAGCAATGGGAAGACCATTACATAAACTCCCGCTTTGAAGTTTGTGAGTTAAAATCCTAAGCAAGGATATTTTAAAATTAATCATCACTTTATTTACTATAAATATAATCAACTTGCAACTCTCATGTATTTGGTAATTATCTCCAAAGGTTCCTAACAATAATCCTCTGATTCTTAGCTGACTGTTACAATCAAGTTGTTATTGAATTAAAAAATTTGCACAGCTTAAATACGTGCTTTAGTTTCCTCTAAAAAAGGTATTACAGAAACAATGATTTCACAGATTCGCTGTGAAGAAAACAGAGTTAATGGCATTTTAAATTGCTAATGAGAATACAAATTTATCGGTTCAGTACATGTCAATTTCAAAGTCGAAATTACAAAGGGGGGACATGACAATTTCACAGTTGAAATTTTACAGGAGAAAAAGAAGACATTATGTTTTCATCTTATACAAAAACTTTAGAAAATGTTGACTATATTAGGGACGTAAGCTTTTCAGAATACGTGTATGGATGAAAAGAAAACATTAGGAACAAATAATGTAAAAGTTTTAACACAACATTCCACAATATCTATGATCCACCATCAAGATAAAGAAAGATGTGTTTTGGATTGCAGATAATAGTTTTTATAGAAAACCAAGATGCCAAAAAAGGGGAGGCACATAGGCAAAGACAAACATTGAAGAGAATAAAAGGAGCTAACTGTATTACCCCTATTATATTGTCATTTTCCTGGTTTGCATGGTCAGGATTAAATCTTTAGAGTTAAAATGCAGAAACCAGATTAAAAACCCATTATGAATTAGATATTAGCCATTACCTGTTGGGCAACATACTTGCATGGAACTAAAATCACGTTGACTCAAAGATTACAGAATTTCTTAAATTAATATATGTAAACTTTTAAAAGTTCACGAGCTACTCTAAGTTCAGGTCACTTGGTATATGCTATCAACATATTGACTCTGTTTAATGAATACACATAGGAACCTCAAAAGAAATATTAAACAGGCATGTACTATGCCCATAACTAATCAACCAGATATAAGTACAAGAAATGAATCCAGTATGGAGTAAGTGTTTAAACTTTAATGTTAATATTAATAGTTATTTATGTATTTTGTTTACTATTTAGGCTTTTAGGTTTCCTTTTTAGTTTGCTCATTCAGTTCTAGTTTTGGACGTTTTCTTAACTTTGCTTTTTTGTCAATGCAATTATTACTGTTTGTAAACTCTATTTAAGAGTTCATAGAAAATACAATTACTATCCCACTTTTAATTATTTCATGGTATGGGAGCTGTTAAGGTTTTTGAGCAAATTTCGCTGTGGTTAAAAATGGAAAAAAAAATCGATAAGTAGGAGATAGAAATGCAAATGGGGTTGCAAGCTTTGGGTTTAACCATGGAGGAAACTCCGTAGTTAAGCACGCTCAGGCTGGAGCAGTACTGGGATGGGTGACCTCCCAAGAAGTCCCGGTGCTTCACCCCTATGAGCATCACCTAGATCCAATGAGTGCTAAGTGTTCCATTTATTCTCATGAGAGATGGATTCATGTTGAATTACTACTCATGAAACATGGGTCAATGAGTTTGACTCAAAATCACACAGTTAAATCCTGATAGCAATATCATAAGAAAAAAAATCGTCATTATATTCGCAATCTCACCAAAAACCCACCTAGGGTTTTACCTAGAGTTGCCGGAAACTCCTTTGTCCCTCCTTGGGAACACATCCCCAAATCCAATTTGGAAACGTATCAAATACTCCTTGGATACACATTGAATATTGCACCCATGTCAGCCCAAATACTACATTATTTGATGTTTTTTAAGATTAGGCGTAAATCCTCCCAAATTTAATGTAAAAATAATAATAATACAATTGTTTTAAAAAATGGTATAAACAAAACTCACACCAAATGAGAAAGATAACTAAAATGTTGTTCTATTCGGCAACCCGTTTTGTTGGGTTATCTTTTAATGCAACTCTACTATTTCTGCATATTGTAGAGTGCAAAAATAACTTATAAATATTTATGTAGCATTTCTATGTCCATGTTGTTTCTGAGCTAATGAAAAACTCGTCTAATAACTCAGAAAATTGTGTTAAATGTGTATGTGATATTTATTGATGTCATATCCAACCGTATCCATATTAAGGATCTTAAAAAATGGCCGTATCCGTACCCAAGACTGTATCCATATTTCTATTGGTATCCGTATCCATGCAACTTTGGTTTTACCACAAACCAGAGCAGAAATTGTAATTTTTTTCAAAATCACAGGTCCAGTCAACAGTGTTTACTGACAAACAAACCAAAAAAATGGGGGTGTTTTGATTTTTTTGCCCAGTTCCTTTTTTTCCAGGTTCCCCAAAATCCGCTGCTGTAAATAGGACAAACATGAGTATCTCATCTAGCTCATATAGCTCAGCAGGTGAGTTTGGCATTTTTTGAAAGAAAAGTTATCAGCCACCCCTTGACTTCCTCCCACATCAGGATTATTTTGGCATTTTGCCAAGCAATTTTTTGGTGCATTTTTTCCATTCCATCAGCAATATTTTATTTCTGAGCTCCCATGCCACCTGGACGTCACTACCGTCAATTTTGGATTTTTCCATCAGCAATAAGTTTGACATTTTCTTGGGCCTGTGCCAGACGACTTGGAAGTTAGCCGCACCATGACTTTTTTTTTGTTTCAACAAGATATTTTTAGGCATTTTACCTGTCCTGCAACCATATCTCCCATGTCAGCAATCAGTTCCACTTTTTTTAAACATGCTGTTAATTTGGGAATATTGAATCGCCATTTTTGGGGGGTAATATTATATGGTGGTTTTCTGGACTTTTTTTCCCAACTAGTGGGCCAATAATTTTCTTAAAACCCTAATCTGAATTTTTCAGGGATTCTGTTTCTAGTTTTAAACCTGATTGGGGTTTACTGATATTTTTTCGAAAAGGGGAAAAAAAATTCTAACAATTCTTTTGTAGGTTCATCCAATTTCATATTTTCCAACGTGCTTTATCTATCTTGATTTCTGAGTCTGCACTAGGTTGACCAGCAACCTAAGTTTTAGTGATGGCCTCTTTGACCAACTTCATCTTGGAAGGGTATCAACAATTCAATGGCCACAATTACAACACCTGGAAGCAACAAATGTTTTTGAATTTTGATTTGCAGGAAGAGGTTTACATGAAACAACCTCCAAATTTTCAGGTTGCAGGTAAAGAGCATCAGGTCTGCAAATTGGTAAAAGCTCTCTATGGCCTTAAACAGGCACCTCGTGCACGGTACATCAAGATTGATAACTATTTGATTGATCAAGGGTTTCAACGCAGTCCTTCAAATTCTAATTTGTATGTCAAGCATACTAGTGTTCTTGTCATTTATGTTGATTATTTGATCATTACTGGCAGTGAAGCACATTTGGTTGAGCAGGCCAAACAAAATTTGTGCTTGGCATTTGGAATGACAGATTTGGGACTTCTCCATTATTGTCTTGGTGTAGAACTTTGGCAAACAAATATTTTGTGTCTCAATCAAAATATACCAAAAGTTGTTGGACAAGTATGCAAGATTGTAATCCCATTTCAACACCTAAGGAGAAAGGGTTGAAGCTTTCAGCTAAATCAGATTCACCAATGGAGAATGAGTCAACATTCAGGCAACTAGCCAGCAGCCTTATCTATCTCACTGCCACTAGACCTGACAGCGATTATGTTGTCGATTATCTCTCTGACTTCATGACAACCCCAAAGGCTGAACATTGGGTGCATGTGCTGACTGTAATAACCCCAATAGGTTATAACTTCTTCAATCACAAAAAATCTTTATACTTCAGTGGTTTGACATTTCGTCAAACACTTTGCAAGCAAGGGTCATCTGACTGATATAACTTTTCAGATTGCTGCAGTGATTCTTGTTTGGATTTGCCTCAAAGAGAATGCTTACAAAAGACTCCAAATTGTCTAAACAATGACCTAACATAAATATGCAACTAATTTTGGCAATAGTGAATGCATATATGAGTTCTAATCATGAAAATGATCACCTAAAGCCAACTGGTATTTTAACAAACAGTTGGTATGCAAGCTAACTGGCTGATAAAAAATGATATATTAACGCTCAAAGACAACTATTAATGACCAGCAATTGTATCTCCTTGATTGAGAATGAGTATCCAATACAATATTCATACTAAGTTAGCCAAGACTCTTGGCATTTACAAAGATATCAAAATATGATGATTGCTGGTAAAGTAATATGAACCTACAGCTGCCAATGAAAACTAATGCAATACTAAATATCTAACTTCAATACTCCCCTACAGCAGTACGCTATTCACAAGCATGATTAAATACAACTAAAGCCATGGATTGCTGATACCATTGTGAGAAATGCAAAAATGAATGATGTATCTATTAATGAATGATAGGTCTGTTATGAAATGACAGTTACAACAGCACTCTATAGTGAAAGGCAACTATGAAAATACACATCAGACCTGGCATATGAAGTCGCCTTAGAGAATAGATGTATTGCAATACCACTGAACAGAAAATAACCTCCTCAAGTGCCCAAGTCGTGCCTCTCTAGCTGCCTCCCCTGATTGTAGATGGCTGCAATAAATTACTTCAATG
The DNA here is from genome assembly GCA_028749045.1 of Cupressus sempervirens. Taxonomy (NCBI): domain Eukaryota; kingdom Viridiplantae; phylum Streptophyta; class Pinopsida; order Cupressales; family Cupressaceae; genus Cupressus; species Cupressus sempervirens. The sequence goes on along the minus strand of CM053790.1, from coordinate 824,224,054 downwards.
TTGTCCCTTCTGTTTTGCTTTTTCCCGATCTGCTTTTTCCACTTGCTTTTTCCGGATTTGCTTTTTTTCGTTTTTGCTTTTTCGAACTGCTTTTTCAGATTGCTTTTTTCGGAGCTGCTTTTTTCGGATTGCTTTTTCCACCTACTTTTTTCGGGTTTGCTTTTTCGGCCTGCTTTTTTCGAACTGCTCTTTCCGCCTGCTTTTTTCGGGTCTGCTTTAAAATGGCTTCCTATAATTTCAGACCTGCTAGAAATGACCTCCAATAATTTCGGCCCTGTTAAAATTGCCTCCTGAAATGCCGAAATGCTGAAAATGGCCTTAGGCCCAATGATGCCCTAGCTGAAGTGACTGAAGTATCACCTCTAAATGTGCAACCCTTCAGAAGATATTTCACTTCCTCAGTTATGCTAATCCAAGGGAGTTTTCGTTCCCAAAGATCAATTGACTATCTGAACCCCACTTGGCTCCAGAATAGACTATGTGACTAAATCACAATTTGATGTTAAGAGAGAAATAAACAACTGGATGATTCGAATGAAGCCCGGGTGCCTATTTATTCTTTTCCTCCACTTTCTCCAAAAACTTCTAGAACATTATTTTATTTTATCTATTAAGTGACTTTATAAAAAATATTTTATAATTCAAGTCACTTTATTAAATTAATTAAATATAAAGTTACCTTTTAATATTTATTTATTTGATAACTTTATAAATAATTAACTTAATACCACTTATTTATTTAATTAAAATAATTAATTAGTCATCCTCATAAAATATTTATTATTTTGGACAACCTAATTAATTAAATTAATTAAATCAAATTGCCTCCAAAATGGGGACATGACAGTCCGCCCTTCCTGAAATTGCTTGTCCCCAAGCAATGGCTGAACAATAAAACAATCAATCCACCTGGATCCCAAATGTAGTCATGAACTATACTGCTATCAATCAACACAGGCTCCTGCAATATCCTCTGCAATATAACCAAGAGAAATCCATAATCAAACTCACAATTACAGCTCAACCAAACTCCAAAATCACAACTGCCACAATCAGAAACCCACGAGACGCAAACTCTTAGAACATCAGAACCCAAGTAAAGTGGACAACTCAAACTACCAACACAATAAATACCATCAACGCATACCACTGGCCTATATGGAATGTACAATCTAACTCTGCAACAATGGTGACCACTCCCACATGAAACTGCACCAAATACAAAGAATTCACACACTGTACATCTACTGCAGTTAACACAACTCTGCAAATTACCGGCCACTGTCTCATAACCATAACTCCCATGCACCGCTGATGGCGAAAAAACATCACAAGATAAACAGCAAGAAATGGAACCCAAACCAAATCTGTCTGCCATCAGCTCCTCAACACAAGGATCAAATGCTAACTGATGTACATACCCTGCAGTATAATGCTGATAAAAAGAACCAACCCCAGTCAACAGCTCACCATGAACAAGTGATACAACCCACTGTGACTGATCACCAGCCAAGTCAGGAGATGTCATAGCCAAAGGAGTAGTATTAGTAGCAGGAACCAGGCCAACGGCCGGCTCACCAATATCAGACATGATCTTTGATACAACATCTCTAGTCTCCGTGCCATCAATACTAGAGGCCACCACCATGTCAGGCATATCACAACAATCTGCTGTAGCACCCAACTCAACTAAACTTGACTCTAGTGGGAACGAACCCGATATGCCAATGTTAGTATCAAGGATGGATGCATCCCCATCTCCACTGTCTTTGACAATCTCGACCATGGACATCCTCAGATCACCAGACACCACAGCTTGTGATTGTACAAAATCTGGTAAAGACTGCAGTCGCTCTAACTCCATGGTCACCTTAGCCAAATGAAACTGTGACTCCTCGAAAGCCAACTGTGTACTCTCAAGAATCTCAGAAGTCACCTCGAGCTGTTGAGTAAGCTCACTCACCTCATCTTCCTTGGCCAATAATGCATCATATGTTGTACTCCCCCACTCCATAAGATAATCTCTGTCGACTACCAACTGCATATAATTCTGTCTCAGAATCCAAATAGCCTCCCATAAAGAGTGGATCTCTGTCAAGGAAAGATAACTGCCTCCCTGCTCATCACTAGTAGGAGAACCCCATCCATAAATTGCTAACAACTGACGAGCAGCATCAAAATGCTGGCAAGCTATAGCAATGTCTCGCTCACTAACTCTCAACTGACTAGACACATGATGGCACTGGCTAGACTGTCTCCTACCAACCTCCTCTGATGCACTGTCTAAAGGAGTATCCTCAAAGTTACTGGTCTCTAGAGTATTACCATCCATATCCTGCGAATCAACTCCAAAGCTCATATCAACATACGAAGTATCAAAAACTGTAGCACCGATGTCCAACTCCTCTGTACCAAAAGAAACTGTCAAGGAAACTAAGTCTTCAAAACTGCCCACTGCATCCTCCTGAATGTCATCAATGCCAATATGATCCTGGGACTCATCTGTACACACTGCCAAATATGAAAGATCATCAACACATTCCAGTAATAATGGTCGACTGGATATATGAACAAAGCCCATCACCGGTGTATAAAAACTAATACCAACATCGAACAAGCTGCTGACACAAGAAAAGACAACACCGTGCAATCTGCTAATCAAATCCATGATAGCACCCAAACAATCACATCTACCAAAAAGTGTTAAAGATCTCCAGTCAACTAAATCCCAAACGCCAATATAACAATCTCGAACCCATATCCGTAAACTAGAATCAGCTGGTAACTCAAGCAAACTCCTCACCTGAGTAATATGACTAATACCAACTAACTCCACATACCTGTCTGACATTGTCCCTATATCCTGGATGTGAATACAAGATGAATTCACAACATTATCAACGACCACATATGATTTACGTGCTGCAAAAAACTGAGTATCAGGAGTGCAAGATGAAACTAAACTCAACTCCATGCCATGCTTATCCCCATGTCCCTCCCAGTCCTGTAATGCCAATGGAGTATTCACCAAAGAAGCTCGAGTGTCCTCAAGCTCGCGAGAAAGCCTGTCAACTTCCTCCTCCTTCCTCCTCAAGGCATTTGAATAGTCTTCAACAAGGCTAAGAAGATAGTCACAATCTGATAGAAGATGTAAATAACTCAACTTCATCGTTCCCATTCCTTCCCTAATCGCCTGTAAGTCAACATAAGAAGAATTTGTTGTGACTCCTTTCTGTCTCTCCTGCAATTGAATCATCCAAATGTGATTCTCAATCAATCCATGCATCCTGTCATGATTAGATAAAGCCGCGACAATATCCTTGTCCCTTGGCTTCAGCTGGCTTGCCAAACCAAGTGAAGAGCTACTAGCCTCTATCTCATGTGAAGAAGCATCCAACTGTGCCTGATACTCATTTTCTGCAGAGTCCTGAATGCTCACTTTTTGATCAATTGTACTATCCTCAAACGTGACAGTATCCTCAATTGCTATAACTTCATCCAGCCCAATTGTACTGTAATCACTATCTGTGTCAATCACGCAATCCGGTGTGCTTGTGATATCACCTTCTGATGCAACTGGCTCAACCTGCACAACATTTGTAACCCCTTCTACCTGTGAAGATGATGCAGATAAACCATTACCTGAAGATGTGCTAATGTCTCCCTGTATCGAATCCGCATGTCTGTTAAACTCCTCATACAAGTTTCTGTTTGTCATAGGGAAGGTACGATCCTTAGGCCTATCAATCAGGCTCTTTAACCACGTACGTGCCATAGGTGACAAATTCCTCTCTTTTGTCCAAACATACCATAAGTCTTTTGCCAAAAGTTTAGAAATTTCATCCTCCTCCTCAAACAGGATTGTGAACATGATGGAGTGCATTGATGCCAATACCCTGCTGGGATGAAACTCGTCCATAATATTCCAAAATGTATTAAACATCCTGCGAATGTCACCAATACAACCTATTGCCAGCATAATATTTTCAAATCTACACCTCGCAAATACTTCAAGTAATCTTGCCCTTTGTGTGAAATAAGGGTCCCGGATGTTGTCCAACTTTTCGAAGCTTTTTACCATGGCATGAAGTATCTCTCTCATAATTTGATCGTCATAAGAATCAAGGCCAGCTATTATCCTCATGATTTCACTAATGCAAGAGAGAGCTGTAAGCCTTATTACTTCATCATGATGTCTCAATAATCGAGGCTTAACCAACGAACCAAATGCTGGAGATAAAGCTGTTTGCATAGCATCGGGTCTTGACTGATCAAACTTGCCTAAATAAGTTTCCAACTCCTGCAAAATTCTTAGAAGGTCCTCTGTTTGCTGAAATGGACAATCTAATTTCTTCTTTACATTGTGCATTCTTTCTTCCAAATCCTTGTCTCCTGTGAAAGCCATACTGATAATTGAATTCAATCTGAAATAACCCAATCAGGCTGGCAAGAAACCGCTCTGATACCACTGTAATAACCCCAACAGGTTATAACTTCTTCAATCACAAAAAATCTTTATACTTCAGTGGTTTGACATTTCGTCAAACACTTTGCAAGCAAGGGTCATCTGACTGATATAACTTTTCAGATTGCTGCAGTGATTCTTGTTTGGATTTGCCTCAAAGAGAATGCTTACAAAAGACTCCAAATTGTCTAAACAATGACCTAACATAAATATGCAACTAATTTTGGCAATAGTGAATGCATATATGAGTTCTAATCATGAAAATGATCACCAACAGCCAACTGGTATTTTAACAAACAGTTGGTATGCAAGCTAACTAGCTGATAAAAAATGATATATTAACGCTCAAAGACAACTATTAATGAACAGCAATTGTATCTCCTTGATTGAGAATGAGTATCCAATACAATATTCATACTAAGTTAGCCAAGACTCTTGGCATTTACAAAGCTATCAAAATATGATGATTGCTGGTAAAGTAATATGCACCTACAACTGCCAGTGAAAACTAATGCAATACTAAATATCTAACTTCAATACTCCCCTACAGCAGTACGATATTCACAAGCATGATTAAATACAACTAAAGCCATGGATTGCTGATACCATTGTGAGAAATGTAAAAATGAATGATGTATCTATTAATGAATGATAGGTCTGTTATGAAATGACAGTTACAACAGCACTCTATAGTGAAAGGCAACTATGAAAATACACATCAGACCTGGCATATGAAGTCGCCTTAGAGAATAGATGTATTGCAATACCACTGAACAGAAAATAACCTCCTCAAGTGCCCAAGTCGTGCCTCTCTAGCTGCCGCCTCTGATTGTAGATGGCTGCAATCAATTACTTCAATGCTGCCCCTTTTGTTTTGCTTTTTCCCGATCTGCTTTTTCCACTTGCTTTTTCCGGATTTGCTTTTTTTTTGTTTTTGCTTTTTCAAACTACTTTTTCGGATTGCTTTTTTCTGAGCTGCTTTTTTCGGATTGCTTTTTCTGCCTGCTTTTTTCGGACCTGCTTTTTCGGCCTGCTTTTTTCGGACTGCTTTTTCCGCCTGCTTTTTTCGGGTCTGCTTTAAAATGGCTTTCTATAATTTCAGACCTACGAGAAATGACCTCCAATAATTTCGGCCCTGTTAAAATTGCCTCCTGAAATGCTGAAATGCTGAAAATGGCCTTAGGCCCAATGATGCCCTAGCTGAAGTGACTGAAGTATTACCTCCAAATGTGCAACCCTTCAGAAGATATTTCATTTCCTCAGTTATGCTAATCCAAGGGAGTTTTCGTTCCCAAAGATCAATTGACTATCTGAACCCCACTTGGCTCCAGAATAGACTATGTGACTAAATCACAATTTGATGTTAAGAGAGAAATAAACAACTGGATGATTCGAATGAAGCCCGGGTGCCTATTTATTCTTTTCCTCCACTTTCTCCAGAAACTTCTAGAACATTATTTTATTTTATCTATTAAGTGACTTTATAAAAAATATTTTATAATTCAAGTCACTTTATTAAATTAATTAAATATAAAGTTACCTTTTAATATTTATTTATTTGATAACTTTATAAATAATTAACTTAATACCACTTATTTAATTAATTAAAATAATTAATTAGTCATCCTCATAAAATATTCATTATTTTGGACAACCTAATTAATTAAATTAATTAAATCAAATTGCCTCCAAAATGGGGACATGACACTGAGATATGTGAAGGGAACCCCTGATTTTGGCATTCTATATGCAGAAATCAAGATCCTCAGCTCATTGGTTATAAATACTCAGATTGAAGACGGTTTTATTGATGATCGGAAGTCTACTTCTGGATGTCTTCAGTTTGCCGCTGGGCATAGGTGTAATCACGCGAACCAGAAAGAAGCAGCAGGGAGTATCATTCTCGTCAACTGAAGCTGAATACTGAGGAACAGTTAAGGCAGCTTCTGAGTTAGATTGGCTTTGCTGGATGCTTGCCAACTTGCATTTACCTCAAGCAGGTCCTAATCCCCTCTTCTATGATAACAAGAGATTTCTAAAGTTAGCCAAGAATCTAGTCTTTCATGAACAGACAAAGAATGTAGATCTTCATTGTCATTACATCCGCCAACTTGTCGAAGATGGAACCATGATGTTGCAATATGTACATACTGAGAACAACACAATAGACATCCTTACCACACCTCTCAATCAAGACAAGTTTATCAAGTTTAGGGGGCAGCTACTTGGTATAGTTGATAGAATGACCAATAAGGGAGAGTATTAGAAAAAAATTAATATTTTTAGTCTCTCACTATATTTAGCTAGTTCTAGTTAATGGTCTCTCACTATATTTAGCTAGTTCTAGTTAATGGTCATTTAGCCTTTCTTTTTAGTTTTCTCATTTAGTTGTATTTTTAATCGTCTTAATTAAGACAACTTTGCTTTTTTGTTCATGCTATTATTAGCATTTGTAAACTCTATTTAAGAGTTCACTGATATTACAATTATTATCTCGTTTTTAATTATTTCATTCAACTCCACTTTGTAATCACTCTTTAATCGATAATAAAATATCATAACATGGTATCATAGAAACAAGATCTTCTCACGAAGTTTCAATATTTGTCCCTGTTACCTAGTTTTTTCCCAAAAAGACATTTCATTAAAACATGTTCAATGAAAAAAAATGCAGTTCTATTTTTGCTTTGGGTTTTTGTGGAGTTATTTTTGTGTTTTCTTACACTCATGGGGCCACAATGTTTTGTGTGTGGACAATGCATGGTGAAGAAAAACACCATTTTTTGCAGAACTGTGTTTGCAGAATTACAAGTGCTTTAGGGCTTGAAAAGTTGCAAATTGCAAGCCTCGCGCCTTATTTTTGCTTGTGTCTCTGTCATTTTTTTGTACAACATCTAAGCTCATGTTTTAGTCTACTCATGTTGATTCTTCTCTACAAAGTTGAACCCATAAGCGAAATTTTGCCTCGGGAACATTTTATGAAGATAAAGGATGTATGCGATCAATTGGAGGCTATTGGTCGCAAGATGGAAGAAGAGAGCATGCTAGTGATTATGTTGAAGAGTCTAACACAGTCCTATGAACACTTCATTGAGGCGCTCAATAACACCTCCACTAATTTTGACTTGAGATTTGATGAGTTGTACAAAAAGATCTTGGAGCAAGCTGGCAAAGGCATCTCCACTAAGCAGAAAGGACAGTGCACATTTGTGGAGGGTTCCAAGAAGAAGATCACCTTTCACTATTGTGGGAGGCTTGGTCATGTCTAGAGATTCTATAGAAAGTGGTCTAAGAAGACAGCAACAAGCTCATGAAGCAGAGCAGTCTAGAGAGTCAGCATTCTATGTGTTCATGGTCAAATGACTTAAAATTACTTTTTTTTGTCCAGGTAGTTACTAAAATGACCATTAAGGGAGGGTAATAAAGTATTTAATGTTATTATTAATGGTCATTTAGGTTTTTCATTTATTATTTAATCTTTTAGGTAGTTTCTAATTTCTCAATCTGTTGTTTTGGTTCCTTTCGAAAGTTTCTCGGTTGTTTCTCTTTACAACCATTTTGAAATCACTTTTTTACTTATATCAATAATAAAATTTCATAACTGTAACTAGTAGGCACCCTCTACACAAATTTTAGGAAATCAACCAGAAAACCTAGTTGAGACTACAATTTCATCTGCTAGCTCTGCTGAAACAATTTCATGTCCTGATTCCTTCCCAACACCTATCTGGTGATTGACACCAACAATTACACCACGGATTACAAATGCCTTGATAGAAGAAAGTCATAAATCACAATAATAAATAAACATAATTATATAACGTAATATATTATTATTATAATGATATAAATATTATCAATATAGTAATAATTAACAATATAGATGATAATAATATATTATTCACGAAATATAGATATATTAAATAGTGAATAAATAAATGTACTATAAATTAATTAATTAATTAAAATAGATATAATAGTATTAAATATTATTACATTGTTTATATAATTCAAATAATACAATAATCAAATTATCAAATTACTAGAAAATATCCAACCAGTATTGACTGTCTCATATAATCGACATTTAAGGTAGATCACTGATATTGTGTGCATGCTTTACACAGGAAACAAGAATTCCAAGAGCTACCGTAATCTGGAATACTTGGTTATGGACTCCTCAATTCAGTAATCATAGGATACAAGCAATAAGTATTTTGAAAGCAGTTATCAGTTTCTGTACAAGGGGATGTGTCTTCTTGTGGCACTCTGAATTTTCTGAACTGCAGTATTGACTATGTAGTCGGCAAGGTATTCTCGTGCATCAGAGATCTTTTACATGACAGGCCATCATCATAGATTATATTAAGACCAAACAATGATAATATAAACTGAGATAAAACATATGTTTATATTAAGCCAATGAATTAGTATTGGGACATAATTTCAGTTGTTATAGTTCTCATTAAGATTGACCATGATTAATAATTAAGAAGACATGGCTCTTCCAAAACAATGTTTATGGATAGTAGCATGACTATTACAGCATACATAAAAAGAGCTTAAAAATAAAGGAAAGGGGGAAGAGATGATCAATCCGCAGTTGGATAGCTAACACAGACAACAAACTCAGCAACCAACCAATCTTAAGTCAATAGGCAGCATGGAATAATCAAAGATATACATAAAGGACATTCAGACCAAGTCAACCATGCCATAAGTGGTCAAGCAATTCATAAGTAGTCTATGTTGAAACATTTTTAAAAATAATACAGTGAATATACTTGGGTCCAATACAACCAATCATGAAACCAGAAATTAAAAACAAGCACCGATCAAGTAAGAAAGACCTTGATTTGGAATAGATAGGGATGGAAATGTATTGATAAGAAGGAGTGATAACAAAGATGAGGATTTATACTTTAATATTCATGAAAATAAAAAGCCCACGATTCAATAATTTAAAGGTTATAATTTATTATGGGAAAAACAGGTTTTAGAGGGATACTAAAGGAATGTTAGAGCATTATAAACTAACAACTTAATTGCACAGTCCTAACCGGGGACACTACAAGTTTCTCAATTGTTTCTCTTTACAACCATTTTGTAATCACTCTTTTATCAATAATAAAATAAACACTGAATATTTTGCTATTTTATTCTTGCATTCTATCATCCTAATGCTGGATCACAGAGTGTGATTCGAAACATTGATGACAAATAACATACGAAATTGAATCCAGAAAAACAAATAAACTCATGACAGATGGATTGTGGAAATCTGATAATGTTAGTAGGCACCTTCTCCCCAAATTTTGGGAAATCAACCATAAAAGCTACCTAAGGCTAGTAATTTCATCTGTTAGCTCTGCTGAAACAATTTCCAGTTGGAAATTAAAAATAATTTGGGAAATATGAATAAATGTAACACCTGATTCCTTCCCAACACCTATCTGGCGACCAACACCAACAATTACACCACGGATTACAAATGTCTTGATAGCAAGAAAGTCATACCCCATGTAGGTTAGACGAAAACCATCATCTGTGAACAGCAAGCCAAATATAAGAAATGTCAGATTTAACTAATCGGTGTGCCTTAAGGATTTACAATGTGCTCAATAAAACTCACATTTGGATGAATCGTGATGCACAAGCTTATGCTTTAATAATGTTCTCAAATTCTTATAGGTGCCTCCATGCCTACAATGAGACAAACACCATCATTATATAGAATATAAAGCAGCTTTCTTGAATGTTTAATTCATGACATGTAGACAGAAGCATTCCTCAAATCAGTAAGTTAGAGTTGGAATGAGTCAAATATTGTTCACTACCTGTTGGGCAGTATACTTGCATCGAACTATAATCATGTTTGTATAAGATTGCACAATCCTTTCAATTACATGTTCAATAGGTTGCAAGCTACTATAATTTGTGATCACTAGGCATATGCCACTATGACTAACCAAAAATTGTGAAAGAGTGACGCAAAGGCATGCAGACACCTCCAAAAATGTATTTAAAAGTCATCCAATATGAAGTACCCGCCTACCAACAATTGAATTTAAGAGAATCAAAGTTACTTACTTAAGACCAGCAATTCGATCCACTAGCTCGGCTGGAACAATTTCATGCTGCAAATGACAAATAAACAATACGAAACATGAATGATAATAAAATCATAAAAAGGACAGTTCTTCCATGAGAAAGTAAACTTTATATGCATACTTTTTCTGCTATAAACATGAATTGTAAAAAAGAGGACACAAAAAGCATTTTTGACTAAAAGGGACTACATTTGACAGCATGCACTTCAAGTTCACAAGAAACTCCTCCACCACAGTGGTCAGCAGTAATTGATCTGCAAGAACTTTTGCAAAATAGCATCCCCCAAATAACGGTTTTCATAAGCTCAATTCTGATGGGGCATCTAAAGAAAGCTAAGCCAAATGGCTAGTAATATTGTAACATATAGCTTATAATGGTCATTTAAGTTGTTTTCATAGTATCTTTCTATTTTGTGAGTCAGTCTGTTTTAGTTACTTTTGTTTCTGTCTTTATTTTTCCACTGTTTCCATTATGGAAAGATCCTCTATAAAAATCTATATGATGAGCAATCCTCTCCTTTAACAATAATCAATTATCATTTCACAGTATTGCAGCCATAGGTTAATTTTTAGGCAAATTTTCCTAATCAAATTCATGGTCCATTTTAGAAATCTTATTGATTGGGTTTTTTTACAAAACAATTCATGGGATTTACCTAGAAATTTTGAGGAAACATTTACAAGTTTCAAGGATGGTTTTTTAAGAGAAATAAATTTGAGGGTTTCTATTTTTTATGGATTTTTTTAATAACAATACCTGTAAATTTTGGATAATTTCTAGATTTTTTTAATCAGTTTTTTACGATTAAAGTTGTGGTCTTCAACACTACAAAGCTGGAAGTCTTAACTCTTCTGCAAAGTTTGCAGGTTTATTGCTCGTGTGGAGGTTTGGTGGGCTGGGACCTAAATATTTCATCATTTATTTCCTGCAATTTTTAGAATAAAAATCGTGGTTTCTGCAGATTTCCTTTTAGATCTGCAAGGGGTCTCTGTCCCTGTGATTGAATGTTGTCTTTTGGCCAATTTTTCTCACAAAATTCATAAAGGGTTTTTGCTTGATTTTCTTCTCAAAAATGAATGGAGAGTTTTTGCATTATTTTTTCACAAAAATTGTGGTGCATGATGTTTTCCCAGAAATCATGTAGGGTTTATACATAACTTTTTCCCAAAAATTGTGGAGGGTAAAGAAAGAAAAGAAGCATATACCAACACTTATCTGCAGTTTTGCTTTAGTGTAAGTAAGACTCATATTTCTTGATATTCCACTAGCCCTTCCACATGTCAAATTAATCCCTTCTTTCTGGACGTAATTCTTGGCCAAAAATTTGGCCTTATTCTTATCTATGATGCCACCTGCATTATACTTGGTCTTTAAGATCCATTTACATCCAATGTCTCTATCACTTCGTGAAAGATCAACAAGCTCCGAAGTCTTGTTTTTCATTATGGATTGATAATTTGGATCAATAGCCTCCTACCCAAAGCTTCAAATCTAGTGCTTCCTAAACATTAAATTGTTTTGAAGTTATTAATTGTGGTTCAATTCTAGTTCCATCTATTTTATTATTAATTGTTGGTATATGCTTCTGTGCTCCCTTTACCCTCCAAAGCAGAATGAGATAGTGTCAGGTCTCTTTCCAGCAAAGCTATTCTTGTTTGCTAAGGTCTGAAGTCCCTTCATGCCTATGTGCCTTAAAACAAAAAACCCAAAAAAAAATGTTTTCTTAAGAACACGGAGAAGCAGAAACTCTTAACAAGGGTCCATTGAAAAGACAAATGAATAATAATCATTACTAGATAGTGTTGTGACCTTTGCACACCATTGCCCCATTGCAAATTGGTATCCCCTTTGTTTGCTTGTTAGAGGTAGGGTTTTGGCAGTAGAATTTCAGTTATGAGCTCCAAAGCTCAAATTTCCCTTAGGGGTATGGTCAGGCTTTCAAAGTCCCCAAATTGAGAACATAGACAAATATCTTAAGGTTTTGAAGTCACTAGGATCAAGTTGCAAAAGTTGATTAAGGTTTGAAAGAGAGCCTAAGTGTTGGGATGTTTTGGTATATCAATTTGTCCTGCGGTGCATCAATTTATCCCATCTTACCTGTAGATCTGGAGAAAAACAATGAAATCTTGCAAGTTCAGTACGAAGTACCTATAACGATCGATTTTCCACCATCTATGAAAATCAATTTCCCACTATGTCCGGATGAAAAGACCCTATGTTGGTCGATTCTCCACTCCTAGATAGTGAGAAAAAATGAAACTTAAAAACAACAAAAGTCCCTGTGGAGGTCAATTTCCCACCAAGCAAACACTTGGTGAAATTTGGGAAATAGTTTGAAAGCTAAGTTGCCGGTTTGGATTCAGGTTCAAAATTTGTTCAAATTTTTTTGAAGGGTTGGTTTGAATTCGTTTTGGTTTCTTCCATACAAAAGCAAAAGATGACTTTTTTGACTCAAAAGATGACTTTTTTTTACTTTTTTAAAGTTTGTTTTTGTCAACTTTAGTCAATTCAACTCGCCAACCCTAAAATAGACCACTCAAAAGGCCACTAAGGATGTTTTATATGTCATTGTGACTAAACCATTAATTTGTATGTTGGTGTATTTTGCTTATGTTGCTTTACTATTACCATAGTGGTGTTTGAACTCATTTGCTGCTGCATATATATATATATATATATATATATATATATATATATATATATATATATATATATATATATATATATATATATATATATATATAGAACAATCATATCTAGGATTATAATGCCTTTCAAAATAGTCATTTTAATTAACAAAATTTATTTTATTAACTTTGAAAGATTTGATTTCCATTCATTTTTTAATTTTAAGACAACTTATTCTTTATTATCAATAGATTGATGGATGAATTAAGTAATATTTTTATCATTTTGAAATACCGTCTAGTTAGATTCATTGAATCTTATTTTAATTATTATCTTAATGGCATCTTTTTCTTTGTATGAAAATACCTCATTGGGCACAATAAGACATATATATATATATATATATATATATATATATATATGGATATGCAGCAGCAAATTAGTTCAAACACCACTATGGTAATAGTAAAGCAACATAAGCAAAATACACCAACATATAAAATTATAAATTAATGGTTTAGTCACAATGACATATAAAACATCCTTATTGGCCTTTTGAGTGGTCTATTTTAGGGTTGGCGAGTTGAATTGACTAAAGTTGACAAAAACAAACTTTTAAAAAGTCAAAAAAAAAGTCATCTTTTGCCCAAAGTCAGCCTCGGTTCTGCCACTGGGTTTCAAATTAGCTTGAAATTCTGCCCGGCTTCTGCCAACAGACCTTGCAGCAAATTCGGCCACCTAAGGCAGATTTTGAAGTGAATTCAACAAGACTTCAAATATGCTGCAAATCGAACCCGACTTTGGAAAGTCCCTATGAACATGCATTTCCACTTGTCCCTATGAACATGAAAGTTCCACCAGTCCCTATGACCTTCAATTTTCCCGTTGAGGAGTAAAGTGAGCAAGCAAACAAGAAGTCCATATGAGGGTCATTTTTCCACATCCCTCCAAATGTGCACAGAAGAATAAAATTGCAAAGGAACTGATTTGTCATTATGGTGGTTGATTCTCCACAACAACAAAAGGTTGGCTAAGTGTATAGAGAAGCATGGGGATTTATAAAGTCCCTATCCTCGTCGATTTTCCATCAAGAAGAAAATGCAAGAAATGACTAAGTGAGATGGAACCTAATTTGTCCCTACGGTAAGCGATTTTCCACTTGGGGATTTGATCAAACTTAGATGGTTAACTCAAAGGAAAAATAAAAGATTTGACAAGTCCCTATCCCAGTCAATTTTCCACCAGCATGAAATGTGTGACAAAAGAATAAAATGGATTATCTATTTTGTCCCTATGAACATCAATTCTCTACTAAGTGGGCTTGGTATAGTTTAAAGATGAATTCACAGACAAATAAGGTACTGAAATTGTTACTATCTAAGTCATAGGGTTTGGCAAACTTCAAACATGACGTTTGAAGTTCACTGAATGTTCAACAATTAAGAAAAACATTAAAATTCCAAACAAATTTGCCTTAGAAAATGTGTTAATTTTTTATTATATCTTATTTTTCATTAAGTGCATCTTTTTCTGAGATTTTCAATAGCAAGCATTTGATCAGTCCATAGATGGTTTTATTTGTTCACCGTTGGGTTTTTGTGAGAGTTTTTGTTGATGTTTGGTAGCTTCTATTGGATAAACATGTGTGTGTGTGTGTGTGTGTGTGTGTGTGTGTGTGTGTGTGTGTGATATAATTATATATATATTTATTATGATATATATATATCTTAAGTATTATTGTATGAGAAGTTAATATAATAATATATCTTGGAAATCTTATATATATATATATATATATATATATATATATATATAAACTATAATTAAAATTATTATTATATTAATTCCTATTGATTGAATAGACACGTCCCATGAAGGGACATGTCTCTTCTTGGCCTATGCTCTTTATAAATAAGAGATCGCAGCCATTTGGAAAATACATACCGAAGGGGCAATACAATTACATTTGCTGCGATGTGAGAAAATCAACATGGTATCAAAGCCGACTGCAAATGTACAAAAAAAATATTAAGTTTTATTTTGACCTCTCCCTTTGATTTTGGAATTATGTTTCCTGCAAAACAATTCCTTGTCATTAGATCAGAAAATTCCCTACTAGTTGCAAAAGAAAAAGTGATTGTTCGCATAGTTTTGAGTAGACATAACTTCACCCATGCATACTCATGTGAATCCCTTTTTATAGTTTGTAGATAGGATTGGGGCTTATGTGGCTAGGGAGATCATTTCCCTTACAACTCATTAGCGTTGTACCCTTAGCTCAAAACTTGTTCAAAATTTGTCTTGACTTCTACACGGGTTGTCGACTAGTAGAACAGCTCTCAAGTGTTACTAAAGGAGCGTGTGGGGTCAGTTTACTCCTCTCCTATGTCACCCACCCAATCACCATACTTTGTGCAGACAGTGGTGCGAGTTGTTCTCCTATGGTGTGAGTTGACCACACATGACATGTAGTAACAACAACATAGGTTTGACAATATCTATCAAAACCATCGCTAGGCATATGTAATTGAACAATGATATATTGGATTATGCATCAACATCCTAAAACTTATGTTCTAATAACATTCGAGTGGCAGGATATGATAAGATTGAGGCAATTGACAAATGTTTAAGTTTGAAAAACTGAAACTTGATATAGAATAGGAGCCAGCAAGATATGATTATTCCAGGAGACTATTCTCTTGGATATGTTGAAAGAGGATTCACAAGTTCTACAAACTCGTGATTTCAAAATTCAAACACGAGGAGATGTCGTGACTGTGGTGCCAACAGAGGGGAGTACAACACATTTCTCGGTAACTCCATGCTTCAAATTGACTTCTCAAATATAATAAAGTCTCAATTAAACCCAAGAAATAGGCATGAGGCCTCACAAGATTATGGTAATAGTGTTCTTAAAAGATCCAACGAACATCACAAGGGCCTAAGCTCGGTCCTTTATAAGAGAGACTACGCATTATTGCAAGGGGACTACATATGCATGTTTGTTCATCAAATTAACATTTTTTATATATGCGATGTAGAAATGATGATCAAAATGGCATATTTATTGCTCGGGTGTATTGTGGTGTCTCAATATGATACAGAGTCAATGGAACCGATGAGCATTTAAAATGCAGAGCACAATTTGTCAAATGGTGGATAGTGCAATGATAATAAGGCTAGAAAATATTTTCTAAGGATGGTCGAGGTGCACCTATAGATCAACCAACATACAAAGTGCGTAATTGAGAGATGAGGGATATCTGCAGGTTGGGCAAACCTGCAAATGATGTCCATGTTAAGCATTCCACTTAATACACGAGAAATATAAACATACGATTGGAAATACAAAAGGAAGGCAATTCTTTACTTTCAAGACCCATTTGAATACGATAACTTCATCATTAAGTTATAACTTCGTAAGGTGCAATATCGATGTGAATATACACACCAAAGTCATTGATTTAGTGAAACAGTGGCAGAGTATGGGCACCACAGACAAGACACGAGGACAACAAGACCCCAAGCGAGCAAAACAATTAACTTGTGATTGACTCATGTATATTGACCATACAAGAACATGCAACATAGATGACTTGAACACTTACTCACCATGGTAAAGGGTGTCCAAGTGGATATCTCCAAATGGGATCGATTAGATCGTCATATCCACCGAGGAAACTACTAAAGCATACAACCCATAAAGGTATGTATGAAGATATTTTTTTTATATATTCATTTTTATACTCATATCATACAAGATGATATAACTAAAATATATATGTTCAATAATATGTAATGTGCTTTATATAGAATATTGTGAAATATGGTAGTTATATATATATTTGCATAAATTTGTATATATTTTAAAAATGATGTGTACAATGTTTGTTACACGTAAAGAAATTCATTATGAGAGTATAAATGGTAAAAATGAAGTATAGTTAAATTTTGACTTCTATATATCATTAAATATTATGTTATTGGAAATATAAAAGGACGAGTTATGTTGTTGTTAGTAATACTAACATCCAACTTTACATTCTTATTTGTATTTCTATATGTACTATATGAGCTTTTTGCCTTGATTTTTCCTCTGAGAATATTCTTGCAAGAAAAGAAGACTGATTTCAAGCCAAAGGGAGTCTGATACTTCTTGAAAGAGGGGAGAAAATAGAGGATGTGATTCAACCTTCAGTGATTCAAAGGGAGTAAACCATGTTGAGATGGATTCTCCAGTGATCATAAAGTTGTAGCAGTCAAGAGGATTGTGATTCATGGATATAGCTCGTGACTGTGATTTTAATGGGCCTACCCCCTATGTACATCATGAGAAATTGACGACTTCCAAATGATGTCACTTGTATCTACAAAAGTTATTGAAAGGTGATGATCTTACAATAACTTAATTTTATATTATGATGGATATCTTACAATATCTATGTAGATCATAATAGATTATACTTTTGCACGTTGGATGTTTATTGCGTAAGCATTATGAGAATGCCTGTGCACATACCTTTTAAACATTTTTTTGAGTATATAGTGAATGTTATGCAAATTGATGTTCTAGAGGCCATTACACAAAGTACGTGGTGAATATCATACTACTTGATGTTCTGAAGGCCATTACTCACAGTAATTGGTGAATATCTTACATCTCATTCTGGAGGCCATTACTCAAAGAGTATTTGGTGAATATCATATATTTGTTACTCTGGAGACCAATGCTCATGTGATTTCAAAATGGTAAATATTATGTTTTGATATTTTGCAGACCATTACTTAGAGTATTTGGTGAATGTTATATGTTAATATTCTGGAGGCCAATACTCATGATAGCAAAATGTTGAATATCTTCTAATCAAAGATATTCTTATATTACATTGAGGTAATATATGGTCATATGTTGATCCTCCCTAGCTAAGAGGAAGTGTTGATGTTTGGTAACTTCTGTTGCATACATATATTGGTTATATATGAGATATATATATATAATTGTATTAGAAGTTAATATAATAATATATCTTGAAAATCTTACATACATATATATATAAACTAATAATTAATTTATTATTATATTAATTCCTATTAATTGAATAGACATGTCCCATGAAGGGACGTGCCTCTTCCTAGCCTATGCTCTTTATAAATAAGAGGTCGCTGCCATTTGGAAAATATATACCGAAGAGGCAATACAATTACATTTGCAGCAATCTGAGAAAATCAACAGTTTTACCCATATATGCAACGCTATTTTACTACTGATGCCTAGCCAATGTAACATGGCCCAAGAAGTCGAATGGGGTGGTACAGCAGATCAAAGGTAGCCCACAACACCTGTCAAACTCCAATTACTTTGTCGACTCTAGGCAAACAAACTTCACTAGATTTTTGTAAGTTTCTTCTTTGTTTTTTGCCTTGATAACAATGAAACTTAAGCATTTGCTTCTCTTTAGGTCTTTTTGTTTAGTTTTCTTTTATTCTATAAAAATTTAAAATGCATTTTTTTTAAAAGAAATTTTAATTATGATATCGACTTTGACATTTATAAAAATTGAAATGTTATAATATTTAGTTCCAACCAAAATTAAATTTAAGATTTTTTCTTCATTGGAATAATAGTTCAATTAATTTGATAATTTATTGTGTTATCTACAAAAAAAATTAAAAAGAATTTCTAAGGCGAGTTTAAAGTCAATTTTTTCACAATGTTTTACTCTCGTCCAACTTCATCCGCATTTTATACATGCCAAACTCCAACTCGGAAATCAACAGCATGATGAAATCAAAAATCTTTATACATGTTGATTCTCCACAAGGGCATTAGTGACGGAAGTTAAAAAAAGTAGTGTACAGGGATTAGTCTCTGTGCTAGTTAAATCTCCACTAAGGGGCAATGTTATAGTCCCACATTCATTACAAAGTGACCAAGCTGAATAAAAACCAAAATCAATAGCCATCAACACAATGATAAATACAATACAAAGAAACAATTTCAGTTTGGCAGCTGAAGAAAATCCATTGAGGACTGATGAATTAAAAACAAGGCAAAAAGGAAGACATCAGATCAAAACAACTAGCATCAAGACAGGGGTGTGTTGAAGATGGAAGCTGTCATAGAGATCTTTATCTCTGGAAATATGGACGTTATTACCATTATTGTTACCTTTAGCTGAAAAGGACGCTTATATTTAATTTGCAATATTAAATGTAATGACATGTGTCATTTGACATGCGTTGAGGCATTGAAAATTGTAGAGTTGTAATTGTAACTATAATAAAGAGTCACGTTTTGGAAATTTGGAGAGACCTTCGGTTGGAATGTGAAGAGTCTCTCCTTGAGTTATATATATCACATCAAGCGATACGCATTGAAAACTTGAATTTTTATGATCAGTAAAAATGATATTTTTGTTGTGTGTTTGGGTTTTTCCCTTCATTCTAGAAGGGTTTTCCCAGGATAGTTTTGGTGTTGATTATATCTCTTTTATGATTTATTAACTGTTGTTTATCATCTTTAACTTTTGGGGTCTAGTTTCAACAGGGTATCAAAGCCAGGTTAAGCCATGATGAACAAGGGATCATAAGCAATGTTGGTCAGATAACAGATAAAATAAGAGTTTCTCTTGTTCGTGCTATTTGTTGGCTTTGGTTATTTGTGTCCTCGTCTCTCTTTTCAATATTTTTTTTAATCTCAGCATATTGTTTTTGGTCTCTGTATCTTCTTGGGTTACCGATTAATGCCTATTCAAATATTGTTGTATCTGCTTCTTCCTAGTCCGTCTCTGCCAAGTTTTAATGTGCAAGTATTGTTAATCTGTGTGCTTGGCTAAAGTTACTTTTTGTGTGGATGCATCTGGAAACAGTTTTTCTTTTTAAGTGATGTGTATCTTTGTTTTCCTTGGTAAGGTTATTCGTCCAAGTTTAGTTTTGACTGAAATAACCGCAGGAGTCTACAATTCAGAGGTATTAACTGTTTTCTGAAGTGATTAAATATCAGTAGAAGCTATCATGAAGTCTTGGTTGCCCATGCTTGTCTTCCGCCTTGCTGCCAATGAGAATCTCCAGCCGGGGGATGTAGCGTTCATCTATCCAATTTCTCTTGTCGTTACGCTGGAATAAGTTCTGGGAATCGAGTCAATTTGGAGAACTCAGTTTCAGTTTTGGTCTAGTGCTTATATCGTTCTCCTATTTGATTTGCTTATCTGATTTTACCATCATTGTCTCCAACCATTTTTTTGGTAGCTACCGTCTGACTGTATTTTATTTTCGGTTATGATCAAGAGTAGCTTTTTTTATGTAGATTATTTATTACATTCGCTTATGTCTTTTTGGCATCATGCTTATGTTTTTAGTGATGATGTGGCATCATGACTGGCATTTACTTGCATTTTAAGTGTCAATTATATGCGATGTCGGTTCATTCCTCTCCATCGTCTATTTCATTAGTCTCTCCCTTCTCCCTTTCTGTCATGGCATTGAATCATTTTAGTAACCGTCATCTTTTAATGATCATCGATTTTTTGCTACTGACAAGGAAAGAACAAGATATAGTGGCAGTTTATCTACAAAAAAAAAAGATGACTTTGTTGTGCAGTGTAATTGGGTTCAATAGTCTCTGAGCCATAAGCGGCAGTATTAGAGTTTCCTATCTTGTGTCCTGTCTGAAACATTTAATGATGATCGACTTATTTTTGCATTTGAATGGTCTCGTTGAACTTCAACAGTCACATATTTATTATGCTCATCAGCACTTTGGAGAAAGTATGGCAGCGGTCATCATTCCAGAGCATCTTTGTTGTGATTTGGAAGTAGATCTAATGCAGACTGGAAAAAAATTATAATACACATGCAGAGCTGAAGCAGATCAAAATCAGCCAACACAATTATAGTAACTGGAATAGTCTGTTGGTCTCTATTCACGGAGGACCTCTGGAGTTCATGTTTGTTGTTATAAGCCCTGATGAGTCAACATGTCTTGTATTGTGACAATTAATTTTGGATTTTAAGAGATATGTATTCTGTGATATTTTTATCATAACATAAGGAATAATGTTTTCTTTGAGGTTGCAGGATGCAACAAGAAAAGCAATGAGATGGTGATATTGCTTTGAGAGAGATGTTCAAATTCAGAGGGAGGACACTATCTCAATCTTATTGCATTAATCAAAATAGTTCTTGACTGATTTACTAACCTCTCTTCATTGCAAGAGACAACATGAAAAGTTGATTATGAGGGGGGTGTTTCAGCTTCAGAAGGAGGCGAAGCTTCATAATTAAGAGGGAGTGCTTAAGGAATCTCATCATTTTCATATATGATTTTAATGCTTGTAATATTTGTAGAGTTTGAGACTTGAATGGACTAAGTCTTGTTTTGTTATGTCTATTTCTATTCATGTGCAATCAGCAATAAGATTGTCAGAATCAGCTATGATAACTCTTTCACTATGCAATAGCGAATATCATGTTGAGGAGTCCATGATGTCATCACGTTGAGAGATTTCATGATGGGAGTTGGATGTCATGTTGAGAGGTTCCATGATAATTCAAGTTGAGAGAGTCCATGATTAAAGGATTAGCTGTGAGTCTTACAAATCTTCTCATGTTGAGTGATTCCATTAATATGAGTAATTGTTACTGGATTTCATATTGAGTGATTCCATGAAAATGAGTAATTGTAACAGGTTTTCATGTTGAGTGATTCCATGGATATGAGTAATTGTTACAAGCGTTCATGTTGAGTGATTCCATTAATATGAGTAATTAATACAGGCTTTCATATTGAGTGATTCCATTAATATGAGTAATTGTTATAGGATTTCATGTTGAGTGATTCCATGAATATTAGTAATTGTTACATGTTTTCATGAATCTTATAGGATCTATGTGATGAGATTTTATCATTGACATTTTGGTTGCAATCTTGTTGCTTGTTCAACTAAAGATCCCTTTCTGGCTAAGGAGTGTTGAAGATGGTAGCTGCAATAGAGATCTTTATCTCTAGAAAATATGGACGTTATTACCATTATTGTTACCTTCAGCTGAAAAGGACACCTATATTTAATTTGTAATATTAAATGTAATGACATGTGTCACTCGACATGCGTTGAGGCATGGAAAATTGTAGAGTTGTAATTGTAATTATAATAAAGAGTCATGTTTCGGAAATTTGGAGAGACCTTCAGTTGGAATGTGAAGAGTCTCTCCTTGAGTTATATATATATCACATCAAGCGATAGCCACTGAACACTTTAACTTTTATGATCAATAAAAATAAGAATTTTGTAGTGAGGCTGGGTTTTTCCCTTCATTCTAGAAGGGTTTTCCTAGGATATTTCTGGTGTTGATCATATCTCTTTTATGATTTATTTACTGTTGTTTATCATCTTTAATTTCTGGGCTCTAGTTTCAACAGGGTGAACTTGTGAAAGTAAATCAGAGATTTAAAATCTGTTATAGAAAGGTTATGAACTTCATGAAAAAACCAAAATCAGGAGTAAATTCAAAATTGTTATCGCTTAGTGTGAGCAAGGGCATAAAAACATTAGTGATTTTCTTTGGGTAATCAAAGAACAAAAAGAAAAGGAGATCGCCCAGGCTGCCTGTGACTGTTATCGTCCTGAGAATTCATTGGTGCAATCAGATTGGTTCCAGGTTCCATAATCAGACTTTAAAACAAATGAGCAATCACATTCTATCTTCAGATTGATGCATTTTCAGATTTTTTGTTTTACAAGTTCAATTTTCTGATTTTTTGGGTCTAAACGGTTTGAAATTATAATAAACTCAGAATTTAATAAGTTTTGGAATTAACATTTTAAAGTGTTTCCTTAAATCAGTAATGTCAGCCATCTTCTCTTTTGCAGGTGCGATTGCATGGGTAATGATCAAACAGGGAGGAGAATGGGAAAAGGACTTCAAGGCAGTGATGAATAAGGATGGAACAATCAAGACAAGCTTGAGGAAATGCAAAGGTTACAGATTTCCCAACATCATGATCGAGCTCACATGTAAGAATCATTCCGAAATCAACTCATGCAAAGAAAATTAATAAATTCTATAAATCAAGGGGTTTAACATAAGCTTGAATTTCTTTTGGAAATCCAAAATCAATATGAAGGAACCCAGCATCACAAGAAAGTGAACAGGATGAAAGCTAAAGGGGTCCGAGTCAAGGTTGTAGAAGATTGCCATGAGATGACAAGGAATCCCAAAAAATGAAAGTGGAAATACAAAGGATTCAGCTACTACAATGTCAGACATCTAAGAAAAAGAAATCCAAGGAGAAGAAAAAATTCTTAAGGATGAACAAGTAGTTGAAATGAAGTTTGCAAGACAGTCATGCTGAGGTGGCATACGTAATCTCATTCACCCACATATTGGTATCTTATTGTCATTGGTTGTCATTTAGCGTTTGTGGCAACCCTAAATAGCTGGTTTCAAATCAATCCAGACCATCTATTGTATGAAAGACCATCTATTGTATGAAAGACTCCTATATAAACCCTGTCCCTCACATTTGTAGAGGGAGTCTTTGGAGAATTGTCAATTTGATACTACCAAAATTGAAATAAATCATTGATGTTGGGTGATTTCATGAAGATTTTGGAGTGTTGTGTGGTTCTTTGATTTTTCAAACATTGTTTAGAATTTGCTTTAAGTGTTTCAGTTGAATGAAATAAATCTTGGAGGACCATTTGTGAAAGTCACTTAATCCATACTACTTGTACTTTGCTGATTGCAAATTTGCTTTGCGTGGTCAATTAGAACTTAATCCCCCCCAAAAAAACCATAAGCATTCTTGGAAGGGAGACATCCTGGGACGTGAGGATGACATTACCAAGTCCCCAGTGGCGCCACCAATTCGGCTGCTAGCGGTCAGCAACACAAGTACATCCTGGCTTTCCCAAGACACCGAGGGGGGCACATGTGCATCCCTTGAGAGTCTCGAGAACACCTAGGCATCCCCTGTGACAGCGACTTCAAGCACATGTTAAAAAAACATCTTTTTTATTATTACTTTGGTTCTATTCGAGCCCTATAGGTATGTGGGACCCATCTATGGTCTTCGATGCCTTCAAAAGGCCTTCCAAGCTTCATTGAATTCACATTTTCATTCCTAATAATTTGATACAGCAGGCAGAAGAGTGAAGAGCTGAGAAAAGAGTGATTGGAGGAGTGAAACAAGTGATTGTGAGTGAGAGTGACAAGGAGCAAGAAGAAGTTAAGATTATATTTTATTTTCTGATTTTCAAAGTTTTTTCATTTCTCGTTGTTTCATTTTTTAAATTAATTTAAATTTTGTTTTACAATTTAAAAAAATTGTCAAAAAAATTAAAATATAAAGTTTTATTTTTTTAATTTTAAAGTGCCCTAGGCTGAAACTATGTGTTTATTGTTTTGTTTTTCATTTTGTGAAATGCTGTGTCAAAATGGGCTCCCACAGTCATGAAATGAATGAGGATGCGATGGAGACTCGGTCTCATAATGCAAGCCAATCATAATATGGAACTAGACATGAGGATGAGTCAAATGAGAAGGGTGAGCATGAGTCAAATCCGGAAGGACAAACTAGCTGCATAGCTAATGCACTACTTGTTACTGATTGCCCCTCACATCTTTTAGCAGAAAGGGGTAGGGATCCTTATGATCCCAAATCCCCTCTCACATAGTTTGCAAGAAGAATAACAGCCCCAACGCCATTAAATGGAGGCACAAGAAAATGGAAACGCAGCATTTGTGTTAGACTGGTTTAGGAGCATCACTAGAGTTAATGTACACTTCCTCTTTTGGGCAGGAAAAAGTGTTGGACCATGTGATTTTTAAATTATTTAAGGAGGCTAAAAATCTGCATTACATAATTGAGTTCAACAAGCTTTAGGGTCTTCTAGATGTCTTGGGAATCGCAATGCCTACTATCTTATTTGGTAGGCAACATGTTCAAACTACTCAGCAGATTCAGGGGCAGCAATGGAGGCAACCACATATTTATACTCCTCCATCACATCTGAGAGCAAGGACATTATCAAGGTCAGCCTCAGGACCTTCATCCACTTATAGTGGCTGAATCACAATAGGGCAAGGGGAGACACAAGATGCAAACTCTAGTGGCAGTAGGTCAATGTTCCTTCTGGGGTTCGTGATATGGCTTGATCGCATTTTGTGTCT
Organism: Cupressus sempervirens; assembly: GCA_028749045.1. Classification (NCBI taxonomy): domain Eukaryota; kingdom Viridiplantae; phylum Streptophyta; class Pinopsida; order Cupressales; family Cupressaceae; genus Cupressus; species Cupressus sempervirens. The sequence goes on along the minus strand of CM053790.1, from coordinate 824,198,676 downwards.
TCTATAAGTCTAGTTGTTGTATCGGACATTAACAGGTCAATCTTTCGATGCAACGACAATACTAGCTTGTAATAAATGGTATCAGGGCTTAGTCATAGATTTGAATCTACACAAGTCGCAGCAAGTAACGCTGGAGGGGGATTGTTGGCAATGGGCCAGCAACCCTCGCGGGGTTCATGACATGTCTTAACCACCTCTGTGTCTTCTAGAAGTCTAGATGTTGTATCAGACATTACCAGGTCGCTCTTTTGGTACAACGAAAACCCTAGCTTGTAACAAACTCAAAGTAACCTCATAGCTGATTTGTTTAATGTGCACTTGAGGGATCAGATAGATGATTCCATTGGCAGGTTCTTTGTTGCCAATGGTATCTAGTTTCATATTGCTCAATCTCCTTATTACGAGGAGATGACATCGATAGTGGTGAACGGAGGAACATGAAATGTGCCACCAAGTGAGCACAAATTGAGGACCACCATTTTGGATAACAACTATGCCAAAATCAATTCATTGATGGAGACAATGAGCGTATGTTGAGGGGGGTCAGGATGCAACATAATTATGGATGGGCGTACAAACATTAGGCATTGCCCACTCATCAATATCATAGTTACATTCTCTACGGACCCATTCTTTCTTAGGGTGGTTGATTGCTTAAGGCATTGAAAAGATGTTGTTTTTCAATTTGACATCCTTCAAAGTTCAAACAACTATAGATGAGATTGAGCCAAAAAATGTGATCCAAGTAGTGACAAATACAGCACATTTGTGCATAGTTGTAGGGAAGCCTATTGAGACAGCATACATTTTGAACAAGCCAAATAACTGAAATGAGGGTGAATCAGTTATTCCCACACACTTATTAAAAAAATTCAACTATTGGTAAATACCAAGGTTGCACAGGGACGGTGGTAATTGGGTACTTAGAATATGGCTACAGGTACGAGTACGACTACTTTCCAAAAAAAGGGATGGGGGTACTTGGGTACATCAATTTTTTTAATGAATTTTTTATTTATAGAAATTCTGAAAATTTTAGTCATGGCAATGGTTTTTCAAAAAAAAGAACAGTGATAAAGTTTGCAGATGTAATGTATTTATTTCAGTTTCAGATTTGCAATATGTTTGTAATAATAATATATGCTAAACGTTTAGATGCATAACAGAGAAGGCAGAATTTTAACATGAACAAGGAGATCATAAATCATATAATAATGACATATTGCTAATGATAAACTTCTGGCTGGAACAGTGATAAAGTTTACTATTATTCTGTATTGTTCCTTTGCTGGATCTTGACCTTGGGGAGTCCAGTAGTTCTAGTGATGAGGAGTTTGACGACTTCCAAAGGGATGATTAGAGGCCTCCACTACATTTTGTCATTTTGACATTTTTATTTTGTACCAGTTTTGATATCATACTTGTCATTGTAATCATCTTTAAGATCAGATATTTTTTATATCATTTAATAGAAATCTTACACTTGTCAATTGGCAATTGAAGTTTTTTATAATATTGAATATTCTAATTTTAAGCTAATAATCGATATTTTTGATATCATCTAATAGAAATCTTACACTTGTCAATTGACAATTGAATTTTTTTATAATATTGAGTATTCTAATTGGTGAAGTTGAATGGCTCACAAAGAGCCAACCAGGGATCAAGTCTTGCTGAGCGCAAGGCTCCGTCATCATAAGGGATGAGACCGGGATCATGGCCCAAGTGATTTTGATGGCATGGATAACCCTCAGTTCTTGGCTCTAAGCCGAAGAGGTTTCAAGCACAAGTGGGCCCGTATCAAGTCTGTAAATCATCTATGTGGTGGCCTTTGCTGGTTGGTAGCTCGCAAGCTTCGTGCCTTGTTGGGTTGCCTCGCAGGTCTGAACCCTCCATCAAAAAAAAAAAAAACTTCAATGTTCATTGTTCAAGTATCTATTATTTAGTATTTGGCATTTGCAATTTTGCTATTTTACTTCTTAATAGTCTGATACGTCTTTTCATAACTAGCATTTTAAGTACCATGCATATAGTGCATTATAGTGTATTATATATAGTATACCACCCCACCCCACCCCGTTGTCATCCCCAAATTAAGGCCCTTGTGCCCTCGTCCCGGAAACCATTCCCCCCGTTCTGGTGTCCCCCTATCCTTGACGGTGATGTAACTATGATATAAGCTTTACTTTAATAGTTACTTGCTCATTGATATGCATCCTATTGATGGTGTCAATGTTGTAATGATTTCATCATCTATTGTCTACCTTAGAAGATTGCACTAGCTTGGTGGAAGTTGATGAAGAAGCTAGGTCTAGTATAGTACATAAAGACATTCACTGCCTATTGCATTCTAGAATTAGAATACGATCTCTAAACCCTTACCTCTTTGCATTTCATTTCAAAGCTTTGCTAGAATTAGGATGAAGCACTTGTATTGCCACACAATTCGTAAGGAAATGTTGATAAATCTAGAGGGAATAGCATAAGTCCCCTTCAATTACCAACATACATCAAGCCAAACGAGCTCATTTCCAACATAGAATCGCAAGTTTGCAAGTAGGAATCCTGGAGTCCCCTCTTTGATGTTTTTGCAATCTTAGCATACAAGAGATCTTTGCTCAGGAGAGGATAGAATGTCCTTTGGCACTTTATTCTATGTTGGTGTGGCCATTAAACACTCATCAAAAAACAGAACCAAAGATGTGCACTTTTGAACTGAATCTTACCAGCATATCTAAAATAAAACTATGCCAAGCAAGAGCTGGAAGGATATTCAGAAACCAATACGGAGAGGCATTTCTGGTTTATTTTAAAGCACTTGGGCAAGTGTCTAAATGCAGCAGCAAAGGAAACTGAAGGTGACTTGTTGATGATGAAAGATGCAGTTGCAAAAGAATTGTGTCAATAATAGAAAAATATGCCAGGACTGCAGAGCATTAGTTGAGGATGAGTCTATTGAATGTAAAGCCTTTGCCAGGTCCAAAGGCAACAGCATGACCAATAATCTTGCCAACCCAGGAGCTGACATGTATTACTAAAAGACCTTGAGCCTGTAGTCAAAATTCATCTCCACCCACAAGGCTCTCACATTAACTCAATCAAATATGACAAGCAAAGCTAACATGATTTAGATAAATAATGAAACCTCATTTGAAAAACGTGGTCCCATAATTTAGCAGCCTGGCCATCTCTTTACATGTTCACTCAAACCATTGTCATCTGTATCCTCCCATGCATGAGAGTGGGGCATTTTATGGTTTATCGCTCTTCCACTTAAACTTTCTCAGTCTACCTGTTTGGCAGGTGAAAATTGCAGGTGTCCAATGGTGCATGGCATTTCATTCCAAGGTCAAATGTTCAACTATGCTTAAGTTTTCCCCATGTTCTGCATTTCCTATTTCAAAACTTCAAAAATGACTATTGCTGTGACACTTTATCTTCAATTTCTCAAATTTGGAGTTTTTTGAGAACTGGCAATATGGGTCTTGGTTTTTACAAGAATAATTCCTATCAAATTCTTAATCTGAGTAGAAACAACTATGTAAGGCAAGGATTTGAGGTGGAATTGACAAATATTTCCTCCATTTTTCAATCATGTCTTGACTGTTATTATTCTGGTGGATCCTTGCTTAGCTGGACACCCTTGGCCTACATATTTCTTTGTAGTTCTGATATTCTAAACCTGGAGTGTTTCCATTTCTATGATGAAATGATATATTTTCCCTAGACCTTTCTTCTCTAACTCTTTCTCAGATAGAAAATTCCTACTTAGTTTATTATTATCTCCTAATTCAACTCAATACTGCTTTTAGACCTAGAAGAATGCCCTGGTTTTTTAAGTTGGTGAGGTGTGGAAGAATTGCAGGTGTGCTCAATATAAACATCAAAGTCAATCTCCCAGTCTATATTCATTTTCTGGTTTAGAGTTTTCTCTCTGTCTGTTTTTCCTTGACTTTTCTGTAGAAGGCTTGTATTGCTGTTCTCATCGCAAGGCACATGGCACACAACAGGATAAATATTAGAGAACGGGAAGACATATCTACAACTAGGAGTTCTAGATTGGTCACAGACAACTAAAAGAGTTTTCCAGGGCTATACTGATAATCTGTGTAACTGTAACACCTTAAATGAAGTGCACAAGGCCTATACTGGTCTTGCTGATGAATTTAATTGAAAAAACTTATCGTGTATAAAATATTAATTGATGAGAGGAGCATGACTTGGCATATTGGAAACATGCCTTCGTAAAGATAATAGAAGCTCAGAGACACTTACGTGGTAAGCCATCAATATTTTCAGATCTAAGCTCTATGGAACACACCCATGTGAGTGGTAAGTATTGCTGTAATATAATTTAGAGATTTCTAATTATTTGTATTTTAAACTGTCTATGTGGTTGCGGTTGTGTTTTATCTTCATTTAGCTTCCGGCATTCCAAATTTCAGATCTAACTTCTAGGCTGCTCTTCAAAAACTTGGACTGTGCAATGCACTACTGAATTATGATAACATCCTAGCAATCGTTAGGAGTTGGACATTCAAGATCTAAGTTAGGATTGATGAAAAAATGTCGTGGCTTGAGAGACAGCAAAGCAGAAGACCAGATGCCACATGTGCAACGTTCCAAATTGACACATGTGAGATAAGCCGCAAAAAGAATATATTTGATAGGACTTGCCAAACATTTGCACCTGTTAAAGATGAAGGAGGCAACCGAAAAAGGGGACCGAAAGGGAATTCCACGGAAGCAGCTACTTCTAGTAAAAAGGAAGGAAATGCCTCTTGCAGGTCTGAATAGAACTTTCCTTTGAGTGCAATGTGGAGTCCCAAAACATAATAATAAAAGGGCAAGCGTCAATGGATGTACGTATGAAGGGTGGCTTCTATTACTGCATTGTACTTAGATGCAGACCAAGCCAGCTAGGAGCCTGTCTTTTGGCGAGCCACGAGAAGAAATAAAAACTTTCCGATGCTATCACGCAATCTATGAGCTTCTTGCATAAAGCTCTTTTTTCTATCTAGGTTAAATAGTATAAAACCCACATAAGGAAAAAAAATCAAGTGATGGCAAGAGACATGCCAAAAAAGAAGTCACAAGATCAGCTGTTTTATCATTTTTAGATATGTAAACCGAGTATAGGAGGAGAATGTATGAAATACAATTGCTATTAATTTCTTATTTACTCCTCTGAACTTTCATTTTTAGGTAAAAGTTGATGGCAACCTTTCATTGTTCCAGTCAGATGAAAGCTTTCTTGACCTATTTGTAGCATTAGAGGTCTCCTTTCTATCGATCGCCTATACCAAAAATAAAATAGAAACTCAATGAATGCATCAGTTTTACACCGCAAATACACAAACTTACATTTCTCATGCCCATTTCCACTGCTGTGAGTACACGAAATTCATCCTTGGATAAGTATCTCAACACATTAACATCTAGCTTCATGGTTGAAAAGCAAATAAACTTCTCAAAAGCTCGAGACCGCTTCCTCTGGAAACCGTTCGAGGAGATAAAACCCAAAAAGCCCTGCTAACCAATAACAGTGCATTCAGTCCTTCTCAAAATTACTAAAAGCAAAATGTATTTTCCTTATCTGCACATTGCTTGGAAATCTCAAATACGAAAGGTAAAAATATTACTGTATTATCACCCTGTAAGCAAAACAATATCACAAAATAATAAAATTGGGCCACATAAACCGTACGCAGTGATCCTGTGTTTAGCTCTGAATTCCTAAAACCAGAATCTGCTCCGCCCTGTAGCCTGTTTTATTCGTTTAAACTCATCTGCTTCCTCGCAGCAAGAATTCCTCTTCAACAGAACCTCGAAATTATTGAAATTATGTGAGTTATTTAGAGTGCCGAGCAACCTCTACTGAGTGCAGATCGACGCAAGTGTGAATGATGAACCATAGACGAAACATATGTAGTTTCGTGACTGAAAGCAAAAACAAAAAATGCCCTCGGATCTTAACCTGCAACACGCGGCTTACGCAGCAAGAAATTATTTTTATTTAGTGCTTCGATTAGGTCGTGGAAGAACTGTAGTTGATATTATTATTATTATTATTATTAATTTATTTTAATTTTATTATTGTTATTTCATTTTATTTATGAGTTATATTTTTAATTTGTGTTTTTAAATTCTAAAATGTTTTTTAAATATTGAAATAATGTTGAGAAGTTAGATTTTGTTTTTTCATTATATGTTTGTTAATTATTTAAAATACTTATTTTTCTATATTAATATTTAAATTATTATTTTTCATTAAGATAAAAATTATATTTAATTAAATAAGATTAAAATATTAAAATTAATATATTAATAATGCTCTTCTATATAATTCTACTTGTACATTTATTCTAAATAAACAAAAGCATATTTTTAATTAAACTAATATAAATAAGAGTAATCTTATAGCTTAATATGTAGTAGTGCATGTGATAAGTAATAAATATATAAATAAATAAAAACAATTGTAAAATAATTAAAATATAGATTCTAAAAATAATAAATATATTATTTAAATTTATTATTAAAAAACTTAATATTATAATAATAAAAATAAATAACATAATTTTGATATATTTAAAAATGTAAATAAAAATAGTTATATGAATAAATTAATTTTAAAAAGTTTGTATCAAAATCATGTAGAATTGTGAATCAAAAAAAAAAAAAAATCTTCAAAAATAAAATATGGAAGAATAATAAAATTGAATTTCTAAAATTTAGTAAAAATCTTTTAAAATTATGAAACTTAAATAGCGTGCATAATGTCAGGGGTTTTGGCTTAGTTGATTGAAGCAATGAGTTCTCATTGTGGAGACCTTGGTTTAGATTTCAAGAGTGACATCTTTGTGGAATTCTAAGTTGTGACTCTTGGTCTTGTGCTCGAGATCCTAATTATCCATTATGTAAGTTGATGACACAATGTAAGAAAAATGTCTACATGCAATGAAGATGTAAAAACCTCACATCAAGGCTAGTGTCACCTAAAACACAAACTCTACTAGCTATAGAACAATGTATTAAAAGGTTCAAGTAAACCACCAAACAATTTCCTACAAGTTATTTTGCCTTATAAAGTTAACATTATTTTGCCTTAGTTAACCTCAATATTATGATATTAACTATGTTAGATAGCCTCAAATTAAGTAATTAACCCACACCAAGTAATCAACCTGTAAAGGGAATCTTACTTAAGTGGAATGTCAAAGTGCTAAGGGAGATGGTCCATGACATGGATAGTTGAAAAGATGAGGACTTTGTCTGCTCTATGGATGAACCAAACTCAACGATTAGAAAGTAGAAGAGGACCACAAATATCAATAAGTTAGAAATCATTGGAAACAATCACTAGCTTCTCTATCATTTTCACTACAACCATTTTCTTTGACTAGCTTCTCTGTCATTTTCACTAGCTTCTGAGACCTTTCTCTATCTACTTTACCATTATGAAAATGGGAAAGTTTCTCTACCTTCTAAGAGATGCCCTTCCTTTAGTTGCTTTACCATTATGAAAAATGGCAATATTTCTCTAGCTTCTAACAGATGCCATGTTTTTGGGTCTATGGTTGTCCATCTACTTTTAAATTATTTGCACTAACAATTAGATTCCAAATCTTCCTTAGACGAAATAAACTATTTATTTTTGTGGATAAAACTGATCTCAATTAGAGTATTAAATGTTTCCATGTAATTTAATAACAAGAACTGAATAAATTTATATTAGAGTATTAAAATTTTCCATGTGATTTAATGGCAAGAATTGAATAAATAATAATAAAATATATCTTTATTATAAGGAGACCATCTTACGAATTAAAATACTTGTTAGGACTACCCACGTGCCTTTATGTTTATACCCTATCAAAGTAGTTCTAGAATCTCCAATCTCTACCAATTTTCCATTTTAACAAATGAAGAGTTATGACTAGAGGAAAGAACACAAAATAGCACAAAGAAGTTAAGTTGAGGGACAACATCTACAAGGAGACAAAGTGGAGCAAGAGAAGAACATAACAAGATCTAGCAATATCGATGATAATAAAGACAAGCTAGTTGTTAGACAATTCTAAGATGACACAAGGTGATTATACTAAGAGTGTACTCGTGATTGTTAATTTCATTCTAGTAAAGGGTATATGGATCCGCAAGAATATTATAATAAAAGCTCATAATATCTACATATTTTAAGATCAATTTCTTCTATCTTAGTCTTAGCCATTGTGGTTCTTGTTTGAATCGTAGATTAAAGTTATAGCTTTCCAAATTAATTCACATACAAAAGAAGAGTGCATTATTCTAACAAGTTTCACATGAATATAGGATATTATTTATAGATTAGCATAATGTATAGGAAAGTTGACAAAAAGTAAATTGACAAAAAGAATTTGTCCAAAATAAAACTAAAGGAATAAGACAATAAGAGGTGATTGAAAGAGGAGCAATAAAAATAATAATTCAATGTGTATTTAATAAACTCAAAATTTTTGTTCTCATTGAATGCTTTTACATTGCTATGAGATTATATTGGTCATGAATATTGGCTAGTTTCAAGGCCAAGGTTAGCATCAAAAATAGGAAATAACATTGAGCAAGAACATCAACCACACAAAACAATAAAAAAATAATGCAACTCAAGAATTCCTTATCCTCTTTGCTAGCTATAAAAAAGAGGTGCTCATATTCAAGCTAGTTGCTCTAGAGGGAAGAGGAGATGGTAAACAGTTGAGAGAATGGTTTCTTCTTGTAAGTGTGTTGAAACCTTAACGCGAAAGAGTGCATTTCAAGCTTTGTATGCACAACAAATATAAAAGGAAGTCACCAGACAAAGTTGAGTCAATCTCTAGGATACTCCCAAAAGCTATTCACATCTCAAAGGTGTTTCTTTTGGTCCACTATTATATTTTATTGTTTGAGCTATTTATTTTGGTCTACTACAAATATTTAATTGTTTAAGCACTTGAGCTAAGAATATGGCGAGGAAATTGCACTTGGTTTTAGTTTTCATTGTGTTTGTTAAACTTTATAAGGTCTTAGGTTGAAAGGAATTTGTAATTTTTGCTTGTGTATTGTTTCCAATTCATAAGATTTTCATTATATGCTTCCTCTTTGCTAAAAGAGATATGATATATGGCCTCACTACATTTCTATATTATATAGACTAGTAAGCGTCACCTCTACCTGCTCAAAATAATATTAAGAAAAAAGGTTTCTTCATTGTTTAGAACACAAAGAATAATGGTAAGAATTAGACACCTTTCTTCAAAAGATAACTTATGAAATCAAAGTGATTTGATAATTCATCCTTGATGCGAGAGCATCTCAAGGTAGTTAACAATCTTGCATGTCGGAGGATTTTGATTTGGAGTTGAGGACTCAGTTACCAAAGGAGCGGCGCTCAAGCATTACTAGGTGTAGTGTTGGCTGAAGGGGCTTGGTCGCTGAAGGAGCTCGACATATACAGTTGCTCAACATGTACTGTGTTGCTCAAAATGCTTGTGGGAGCTCGACGATGCTTGTGGTTTTTGCTGACACTCAATAATGTGGCTTGCAGGATGGAGTTCTCGTTGATTTTCTTGGCTAACTTGGTGCATTGATTGCATAATGATTGAGATTATGGTGTGGATCGATCATGGGAGTTTGTGTGGACCTATTTGGGTCATGGTTATTTATTCTAGGTGTATTTAATGAGTATTGTGAGCCTTCTAAGGCATTTGGTATTTAACATCTGTTGTAGGCTAACTTGTGGCTCAATATGTATTTAATGTAAGGGTTTATTTAATTTGTAACTTGCCAGGCCAATGTGTGGATTAGTTGGGCGTAAGGGGTCTTGTCGAGTCTTAAGTCAAAATCGTCTAATTTGGAGAAGAGGATGTAGAAGAGGAGCGAAGTTTGAGAAGAGCTAGTTGCTGTGGCTTGGGAAACAAGGCGATTACTTAGTGGCTTGCAAGCACAAATTTAGATCTTGCTTGGAGGTTTCTACCAGAGTGTTGTAGTGCCATAGATCTGGACTAGCTAGGGTTTGGATTGGATCTTGAGGGATCTTATAGTACTTTTATTTGCTTTGTATTGGTTGTAACGGGGAAGGCCTTACTACCAGACACATTACATGTAATCAATTGTTTTATGAATAAAGAATTGTGTTTGGTATCAAATCTTATATCTTATGTTGTGTTTCTGCTATGTGGTTATTTGTTGGGGGCTAAGACATCTCCTTTGGGATTCTTCTTCCTTGGACTGCTTCAATCCTGTAGTGGCAATGATTGTTTCTTGTCTTTCATATTTTTTACTAGGATAAATGCACTTGCAATTTTTTTTAAAAAAATTAAGAAATCATGATGGAAATATATTAAGAGATCACGATGTTAATGAATGTGATATTTGGCAACATAAGAGAAGAAAGCCTTCTAAAAATAGAAACCCTGTCTAATAGAGAAGTAATGTTAGTCTCTCAGGATCCTTGCATTGAAACTATTCTTGGATTGTAAAGTAAATAGGATATTTATACTCTTAGTCAATATTTTAAGTATAAATGCTTTATAACGAGTCTATGGAGAACTTTAGACATAACGAATGTTCTAAAACTACAAGTACGAAGTTGTTAACTTAAGAAAAAGATATGATATTAAAATCCATTAAGATAGGAGCTAAGCTCAAATGGCTAATAAAATTTGATCATGAACAAATTACTTCATGAAACTCATTAAAAAATTCAATCTTTTTCTTTCTACATCTATGATTGTTTAAATGTATTAAGAAAAAGAAATGTTCTCAACTTTTTATATGGAAAAACATCTGAAACCATGTCTGAAAGTGCTTTGTAAAATAAATCTTATGATAAACAACATAACTATTATCAATGTAATCAAGTAGTTTATTATATTAAGAGAAATAAATGTTCTCAACAAAGAAACATCTGAAACCATGTCTCAAAGTGCTATGCAAAATAAATAGTATGATAAACAACATAATTATTATCAATGTCATCAATTGGTTAATTTATGCTTCCTTTAGTAACAAGGAGACGTCATACGAGACAATGGCCATAAAACCCACTTTATAAATATCCTCCAAAATCTCTAACACATTATACAACCATGTAACGTTTTGAATGGTTTCGGTAATGTTCCCAAAAGTTTTGGAGATGCTCCCGAATGGTTTCAGTAATGTTCCCGAAAGTTTCAGAGATGCTCCCAAAAGGTTTTTGCTCTAATACCATTGTAATGTTCTATTCTAAAGTTTCCTCATGAAGTCTTGAGTTTTATCTAGGTAGTCTTGTCGTGTGCTTCAGGTAGTCTAGTTGTGTGCTCCAAGTAGTATCCCTCAGTGTTTTAGGTGGCCAGTGCTTCAGGTAGTTCTCCCTTAGTGCTTCGGGTGACCAATGCTTTAGGTCAGTGCTTCTGGTAAGTGCTTTGGGCCAATGCTTTAAGTCAGTGCTTTGGGTGGCTAGTGCTCCAAGTTAGTGCTTCGAGTCAATGCTTCAATTTAGTGCTTCGGGTCAATGCTTTAGGTTAGTGCCTCGAGTCAGTGCTTCGAGTGGCCAGTGCAAAATCTTGATCACTGCAACTAGGTTTCATAGTACAAACAAAGGGGAGGTCATATGGTATAAGTTGTATGATGTAGTGTGGGGCAACATATAATGTCGTACGGTGATGGCAGAGGGTGGTACAGGGTGTAGCTATGGTCGTATGGTGACCTAGGAGGCTGTACAATAAATGACCAAGGTGGTCGTACAGTGGATGGAAGGAGATGTGGGAAGCTATACAGTAGGTGTAGACACCAAAATGAGAAGGCCATGCAGTAGACTGAAGAGGACTGTACGGTGGTAGCAAGGGAGGTCATATAGTAATTGCACAAAGTTTTGTGAGAAATGAAGGAGGTACAAAAAAGAATGATTTCAGATTTGCACTTTAAACTATTAATTTTGCATTCATCAGACAATGCCAAACAAGAATAGAGATTCGAACACAAACAACCTTCAATTAATAATTGTCAAAAGATGGTGCTCTGACTTGCTAGATCTAAGCGAAGTATTACATGCAATAGAATAGGGTGAAGGTTGAATCCCACCGAAACTGAATAAACCAAGTAGGGAAGATCTTTCACTTCTAAAATGGCGAATAACAAAGAATCCCAACAAGAATTCACAGTACAAAATAAATAATTAGAATGCATATCTATAGCTACCTACAGGTCGTGCTTAAATACCTATCGGGGAAAACCTTTCCAAGGGTATACAAAGATAGCCGACAACAACACTTACCAACAGAAACTAAAATAAAAAAAGGTTTGAAATATACTAAAGCAATCAGAACCACAAATACAAATATTAACTTGGACCACAAATTAATTAAAGTAACTAATTAAAGGTCCTTGTATTATTTAAATTTTGGGACCAATTAATTAAATTTAAAAATTACATTAAAATTTGGGGATGTGACAAATCCTCATTTCCCAAAGATGGCTTGCCCTCAAGCAATTCATCATTTGACGAAACACCAACAACTCTAGAGTCCCAAATCAAATGCGCAAGCAAGACAAGTGAAATGACATTAGTGCTCTGCAGCACCACGTTGCTATCAAACTTTCGTTGTGACACTCTAATATAAATATTATCGTATCCTAAATCACCAAGATCCCAAACCAAACATGTAGGCAAAATGAGTGAATTGTCATCAAACCTTCATGCACACAGATGTTGATGCTAGCACAAACTTGCCCACTGACACAACCACAACAATCACTATTATATTCTTGATGGATTAAGCCTTGATGAAGAGAGCTTCGGTGGTGAGAATGACAACAAGGGGGGGTGGACTATGAGAACCTTGGTGACATGAGCTTTAGTAAAGGGTGTTGCGATGATGGGAGCCTCAGCAAAGAGTACCTCAATAAAGGGAACCTTGGCAAAAAAAACCTCAACAAAGAGTACCTTGATGACAAACAAAATTTTAGCTATAAATAAAACCTCAATGGCACGCAGAACCTCGATAATGAGCAATGTCTCAATGACAACAAACGTAGCTATTGTAATCGATGCAACCACAATGACGAACACACCATGATGACGGAGACAACCATGACATCGTCGATGAACACAACTATGGCAATGGATACACACTTGATGATGGATACAGACTTGATATTGTTGACAGACACAACGACAATGGTGAACATGATGATGGACACAGACTCAACGTCGGTGACAAACATGGCAGTGATAGATACAAACTCAATGATGGACACAAACTTGGTGTCGATGACAAATACGAACTCGATGATGGACATGATAGTGACGGACATAAACTTGATGATAGACGCAGACATAGTTTCAATGACGAACACAATGGTGATAGACACAACAATAGTGACAAACTTGACTTCAGTGACAGACACAACAGTGTCAAACAAAAACTCGGCATCAATGATGAACATGATGGTGATGGACACAATGGTGACAAACACAATGATGATAAACACAACGGTGACAGACATGATGGTGATGAACACAAACATGATGACAGACACGAACTCGGTGTCGGTGACAGACACGATGGTGACGGACGCAAACTCAACGTTGGTGATAGATATGTCAATGATGGACACAAACTTGATGTTGGTGATGGACATGATAGTGATAGAAATGATGGTGATAGACACAATGGTGATGAACACGATAGTGATAGACACGAACTTGATGACGGGCACAAATTTAGCATCAGTGACGGACGTGATAGTGACAGACACAAGGATAGTGTTAGACACAAACTCGATGTCGGTGACAGACACAATAGTGATGAACACGATGGTGACAAACACAAACTCGATGGTAGACACGAACTCGACATTAATGATAGACATGATAGTGATAGACATGATGGTGATAGACATGAACTTGACAATGTACACAAACTCGATGTTGGTAATTGACATGATGGTGATAGATAAGATGATGGTGACAGACATGAACTTGACGATAGACACAAACTCAACGTTAGTGACGAACATGATGATGATGGACACGATGGTGATAGACACAATGACGGTGATAGACATACAACCTCAGTGACAAACAAGACCGCGATGATGGACATAGCTTTAGTAACAGCCATAGAGCCTTAGAAATAGATACAACTTCTATGATGGACACAACTTCAAAAATTCATGGAACTTCTTCAACAGATAGTGCCTTGGTGACGGGCACAACCTCGGGCACAAATTCATCCATCCATGTCTTCACGAGATCTATGCAAGCAAACCTTTTTATTCTTTTGGTGTTCTCCCCATGTTGGTGTAGTAGAAAGATTTAGCAAATCCTCCTAGAGTGGCCCTGTAATCATGCCTTCATTCTCCTTACGTAAAGCATCACCCTTATCGTTGTCAGTTATTTTCTCCCACTAGTGCAAATGAGATATTAGTTTTCCTTCACAATACTTGAAAACATTACTAACCAATCTATATGCTACTATAGAGGGAATACATTCTAGATTATGAACAACCCATAACATAGATGTGATGGGTTGGGATATTTCATCCATCTATTTAATGCATGAAATCATAAGACTCTCCATAGCAACTGAAATTTTAGTATCATGATCTTCCTTAATGTTGAACAAGAAGTGATGAAACATATCATGGACCAAATTTTGCAATTTGAGATCTAAGAGGAGGTTACTTTGACATTTGCACAATTCTCCAATATTTTAGATCTCCTAACAAAAGGGTCACTCCTGAAATCATTAAGACTCTAAAAGTTGTCAACTATCAATTGCAATATCTCTATCATGTTGTTATCATCATATGATGCTTTAGGAGCCAAAATTCTCAAGACCTCACTGAGACATATTGAAACTGCTATTCTTTTATCCTTGTCATGGTGTCTCAAAAGCCTGGGTTGACTTAAGGCCTCCTTAATTGGCGAGAGGATTCTCTATATAAATCTTGAACGTAATTGGTTCACCTAACAAATTTCTAATATATCTAATAAAACATCAACACCCTCACTGAGCTCTTTGTCAATTCTTTGTAGTGCCTTCAACCACCACTCTCCATCATTGTTTGGGGCCATAGTGTGATCCAAGTACCAAAATCTCTCAATCATCCCTACAAGCTAACAAGATCACCAACTTTGATACCACTGTAATGTTTCGAACAATTTAGTAATGTTCCTGAAAGTTTTAGAGATGCTCCCAAACAATTTCAGTGATGTTCCTGAAAGGTTTATGCTCTAATACCACTGTAATGTTCTATTCTAAAGTTTCCTTATGAAGTCATGTAGTTTTCTTTAGGTAGTCTTATCGTGTGCTTCAGGTAGTTTGGTTGTATGCTCCAAGTAGTATCCCTCGGTGTTTTAGGTGGCCAATGCTTCAAGTAGTTATCCCTTAGTACTTCGAGTGGCCATTACTTTAGGTTAGTGCTTCAGGTCAGTGCTTTAGGTCAGTGCTTTGGTCAGTGCTTCAGGTCAGTGCTTTAAGTTAGTGCTTCATGTCAGTACTTTGGGCCAGTGCTTCAGGTCAATGCTTTGGGTTAGTGCTTCGGGTGGCCAATGCTTTAAGTGAGTGCTTTGTTCAATGCTTTAGGTTAGTGCCTTAGGTCAATGCTTTGAATGGCCTATCATAGTACAGGAAAAAGGGAGGTCATATGGTGTAGTGTGGGGCAACAAGTGGTGTTGTACGATGATGGTAGAGAGTGGTATGGGGTGTAGCTACAGCCATATAGTGACCCAAGAGGTCGTACAGTAAATGACCAAGGTGGTTGTACAGTGGATGGAAGGAGATGTGGGAAGCCATATGATAGGTGTAGACACCAAAATGAGGTGGTCATACGGTACACTGAAGAGGACTGGATGGTGGTAGTAAGGGAGGTCATATAGTAATTACACAGAGTGTTGTGAGAAATGAAGGAGGTATGAAAAAGAATGATTTTAGATCTGCACTTTAAACTATTAATTTTGAATTCATCTGACAATGCTAAACAAGAATAGAGATTCGAACACAAACAACTTTCAATTAATAATTGCCAAAAGATAGTGCTCCAACTTACTAGATCCAAGTGAAGTATTACATGCAATGAAATAGGGAGAGGGTTGAATCCCACCAAAACCAAATAAGCCAAGTAGGGAAGATGTTTCACTACCAAAATGGTGAACAATAGAGAATCCCAATGAGAATTCGCAGTACAATAAATTATTAGAATGCATATCTACAACTACCTACAAGTCGTGCTTAAATAACCGTTGGGGAAAACCTTTCTAAGGGTGTACAAAGATAGCCGACGATAACACTTACCAATGGAAACCAAAATAAAAATAGGCCTGAAATATATTAAGCCAATTAGAACCACAAATACAAATATTAACTTGGGCCACATATTAATTAATTAAAGTAACTAATTAAAGGTCGTTATATTATTTAAATTATGGGACTAGTTAATTAATTAATTAAATTTAAAAAATACATTAAAATTTGGGGACATGACAAACCATTAATTTTGTTGAAACACTACTATGCTAACAACCTTCCATTCAAACGATTAAGTAGATTTGTGAATCTTGTCCAAACGTTACTTTGCTAACAACCTGTCATTCAAATGATTAAGTAGATTACTGACTTTTGTTTAAAGATTACTTTGCTAACAACTTTCCATTCAAATGATTAGGTAGATTTGTGACCTATATCTTTCCAACCACTGAGCTCCTTACATTTTTTTAATACTAGATGCTTAAATTAGGATTAACATACATGCCAAATCTTTTGAAAATTTCTAAGGTTTCCTTGACCTTCTAAGAGGCCAAAATCTGTGTTAAAAAAGTCTTTTTTTTGGATAGACTAGTAGTTGGGTAGACACCAACAAAATCTATAACCAATTACTTACAATAGAGTTGAGCATAGTTTCATATTAAAAAATCTTAGTTTTAGAAAATAATCAAATGATTATTGATATTTGATATTTTCTCTTAGTTTTACAAAATTGTTAGTTTACTTTGCATAGAGTTGAGCATAGTTTCAGATTAAAAAATCTGTTTGAGCATTTTAACATTTCATTGTATACTTAAAGAGAGTGACATTGTTTATTGGGACACACAAGCATTGGCTTAGGAGAATTTTGTGATGGGAAAATATTTGAACAAATTTATTTTGTTTTTAGCTTATCTTTGACCAAATGCTTTAAAAAAATTTAACACAAACAAAATCCAAGGACAATTGTAGTTTGGTGAGTAGAGAATCATATTTGTTCCTAGTCCCAAGAGAGACTACCAACTTGACATACATCCCACAAGAAAACATGCTTCATTCAAAAACACTAGGGGTATACCTTTTAATATAATTTATGAAATTTATTCATTCAATTAAAACATGGAAAAGTTTAACAATTTTGTAAAATTTTTTTGTTGAATGTCTTAGTTAAAAAAGCTAAAAAAAAGTGCAACAAAATCATGTTTGAATAGAAGATTAGTATGAATTGGATGAACTCACTAATGTCCTCCAAACACAAACACAAAAATACAATTCTATAGGAAAGGCCATCATCATGGGTGCATATCCCATAATAATATTTTAAAAAATCTAATTTATCCATTAACTTTTGTGTGAATAACCCTAATCTATTTCAAGTTTCAACATTTACAAGCAAAGAGGATGTTTCCCAAGGTTTTTAAATCTAGTTTTACTCCTTCTAAATGCATTTTATTGAAGATTTCTTAAGCCATTTCAACTAATTCTATTTGAATGTCCTTAAAGAGGACCTCATTTGGACACAAGTAGGGAGGATATTTGCAAAGGTTGTGGCATATAGCTTTGTAGTTCCTAGCTAAAATTTTTAAACTATCAAAAAAGGTAAGGTTTCATTTCATGGTTCTATCTCCTAATGATGACATGAGATGTTGTGAACTCTACTATAAAGAAAAACTCAGTAAAAACTTGTAGAAATAAATTACAAAAGAAATGGTGATACAATCTACCTACATTGAACCAGATACATAATACTTACCCAAGATTATGTAAATTAGGAAGAGACATATAGCAACAGGTGATGCCCCATCATTGATTTGTAGACTGTAATAACCAAGTACAAAGTTGGAAGCAAACAAATGAGGAAGAGAGCAAGGAGGTCTCTATTTATCCTGGCATAAAATAATAGTAGTTGAGCTCATTCTCAAACACTTGTTTGTGGGCAATAATGTGGTATACACGCACATGCACAAGACAACATGCACACAACGCGTGGAAGAAAATATGTTTCAAGAAGAATGATATAATTCTCTAATTTTTCCTTTCTAAAAAATAGAAAGACACCCAAGAAAAATCAAGACAACCAATCAGAAATCAGAGAATTAAAAATAATAATTTCAATTAATAGACATATTTTCTACAAACCATAGGCTAAATGGTAAATATAGTGTTGTGCGTGATTATCAACATACATATTAATACAAAATAATGAGTCAAAAACATTAATCCCTACTTTTAGAAGGCAAGGACTAATAATATCTATAAGACTTTAGAATAAGAAAAAAAATTAGAATTTTTTTTGCATATAATTGATTCACATAACTATTTTTTAGAGAGATATGGTCATGTCAAGGTTTGGGCAAATATTTTTCTAGATGGAAACCTCAAAGGAAAAATATTGTCATCAATTCATTGCTCACAAGTCCAAGGGAGATGGAAGCTCTAAGAAACCCTCATTAGGCTGGGGCTACTCAAAATGGTGGAGAATAGTAGGAGTGGAGAGAAACCACTGGAGAAAAACATCTAAGTATCAAATTCAAAGTGGATTTTGAAGATCCATTCCAAGTAAACAATTGGTATAATCCTATTCATGCTTTAGTTGTATAAGATCATTTGGGATGGAATGATATGGTAGGTTTCTTGAAAGAAAAAACATTCTTTATGAAGTGGTTTAGGGAATGGTGAACCCTCATGTGAGTTAAGGAAATAGTGTGATGATTCATGGTTGTGTAAAGTTGCATTAAAAACCTTATCCAACACCTTTATTTGGTACAAAGTTGGAAGCAAACAAATGAGGAAGAAAGCAAGGAAGTCTCTATGTATCCTGGCATTAAATAATAGTAGTTGAGCTCATTCTCAAACACTTGTTTGTGGGCAATAATGTGGTGTACACGCACATGCACAAGACAACATGCACACAACACATGGAAGAAAATATGTTTCTAGAAGAATGTTATAATTCTTTAATTTTTCCTTTCCAAAAAATAGAAAGACACCCAAGAAAAATCAAGACAACCAATCAAAAATTAGAGAATTAAGAATAATAATTTCATTTAATAGACATATTTTCTATAAACCATAGGCTAAATGGTAAATATAGTGTTGTGCGTGATTATCAACATACATATTAATACAAAATAATGAGTCAAAAACATTAATCCCTACTTTTAGAAGGTAGGGATTAATAATATCTATAAGACTTTAGAATAAGAAAAAAAATTTAGAAAAAAAATTTGCATATAATTGGTTCACATAACTATTTTTAGAGAGATATGGTCATGTTAGGGTTTGGGAAAATCTTTTTCTAGATGGAAACCTCAAAGGAAAAATATTGTGATCAATTCTTTGCTCACAAGTCCAAGGGAGATGGAAGCTCTAAGAAACCCTCATCAGGTTGGGGCTACTCAAAATGGTGGAGAACAGTAGGAGCAGATAGAAACCACTGGAGAAAAACATCTAGGTATCAAATTCAAAGTGGATAATGAAGACCCATCCCAAGTAAACAATTGGTATAATCCTACTTATGCTTTAGTTGTATAAGATCATTTGGGATGGAATGATATCGTAGGTTTCTTGAAAGATAAATTATTCTTTATGAAGTGGTTTAGGGAATGGTGAACCCTTATGTGAGTTAAGGAAATAGTGTGATGATTCATGGTTGTGTAAAGTTGCATTAAAACCCTTATCCAATGCCTTTATTTGGCAATTTGTGAAATTTATTGAAGTTAAAATTTGGATGATGGAAAATTGTACATATACAATAGAAGGGTTAGGGTTTTCTCAAACTATTTTGAGCCAAACTTTAATCCTTTGATAGTAGAAATAGTTGAAGCACTGACACAGGGGGAGAGAATTAAGGAGGAATAAGGGAGATAAACTCAACTTAAACTTGAAAGTTACACACGAAAGCTATACACACCATACGGAACACAAGGCCAAATGCAACATATTCATAGGTGTAATTATTTAACTTCGCATATAAAGAACCCACAACATGCCTAACTGTGAGGCCTTCTAGGTTGCCACCATATACAAATGAGATTATGAAATTAGAGTCCAAGCTCACATCACTTATCTTCTTCGCTCTCAAAATTCTACTTTCCTACATCTAACCAAGCTTTTTATATAGCTCGCTAAGTCACAAGTCGACTATTCAAACATTTAATTGCATTATAGGTCTAGTCTTGGAAGAGTAAACCAAAACCCAAGCAAATGACAACATAAAATCATGGACACTAAAAGGTAGGTCCAAACGTGTGCTAGGACTCAGCACCCAATTGCACAAGATGCCATATAAGCATAAGAAATTGTACCAATCAGAACAACATGCATCACTAGATGAAAATAACAAGGAACAAAGACCACAAAGAATGACACAAAACTCGAGAAATATGAAACATAAGAACTTGTGCACTTATGACAAGGATCTAGGATAAGTCCTTGATATGATATCAACTGTGCACAACAAGAAAACAAGAGCAACAATGACTGCTTCATGAATAATAGACTGGTACAAAGAACAAGAAATATATTTGGTTGACACAAGATTTCTGAAAGGCCCAAGATGCTCCTACATTAGACACCTGGGGTTAATAAGAAAACATGTCCACATCAGGCATGACTGATATTCACACCTGAATCATAGAGATCCAACTCAACTTGTGCAATCCATAAACTATCTTCAGCTAGCTTATCTTTCAACTAAACCAAGTATTCCATGTAATCTTTTCCTTTGGTACTTTTACTTACGCTGATATTCAAAATCATTGCAATGTTATTCGTCTTCTTCTTAAGATAATCCAAGTTATTGTTTATCTTATCATCTGATTCAAAATACTCAAAGATATTTATAATGTTTAATATAGGTGAAATATCCATGTCTTCTCTTACTTCAACTTCAAAAGCATTTCCATTGTCAAACGTCCTTAAAGTCTTACAAGAACCAAATTTCTTCATTTTTAGTGTTTACTATACAAACCAACTGGAAATATGTTCTTCTTCAAATGAATCATAACCTCATCACCCACTTCAAAATATGTATGTCTCTTCCTTTTATTTGCTCTCTGTTTGTATTCCAGATTACTATCCTCCAAATTTAGTTTCACTTCCTCATGCTAATTCTTTATGAAATCTGCAAATTCCTCAACTTCAACACTTCTTTTTGTCACAAGGTTTAGATTCCTCAACTTAGTACTTCCATTAGGATTCATTCCAGTAATAATCTCAAAAGGTGTCTTCTTAGTACTCCTATCCATAGAATTATTATATGCAAGCTTTGCTTGTTAAAAAATCAAATCCAAATTAGTAGGCTTATTGCAAACCAAGTATTTCAACAAGTTACCCAACTTCTATTCACAACTTCAATTTTTCCATCTGTTTGTAGATGAAATGTTGAACTAAACTCAGTTTTGTATTCAACTTCTTCCAAAGTGTCTTCCAAAAATAACCAATAAACTTAGTATATCTGTCTGATACAATAGTCTTAGGCAAACCATGTAATATTATCACTTCCTTAAAAATAATTTAGCCACATGTACTGCATCAAATGTCTTCTTACATGGCATGATATGAGCCATTTAAAAAAAATAGTCAACTACTACCAAAATAGAATCATTATCTCTCGGAGTTCTAGGAAAACTAAGAACAAAATCCACACTGATATCATCCCAAGGTTTATCAAGTATGGGAAATGGTGAATACAATCCCAAATTTTGACTAGTTCATTTTGTTGTTTGACAAATTTTGCAACTTCTCACCATCTTTTGCACATCCTTATAAATTTGTGGCCAAAAGTACCTATCTGAAATCAACTTTTCTATCTTATTAATTCCAAAATATCCAACAAGTCTGCCACTATGATTCTCCTTCATGATGTTCTCTCTCATAGATACTCTAGGTATACACAATCAAGTTCCCTTAAACAAC
This sequence comes from Cupressus sempervirens, assembly GCA_028749045.1. NCBI lineage: Eukaryota > Viridiplantae > Streptophyta > Pinopsida > Cupressales > Cupressaceae > Cupressus > Cupressus sempervirens. Next base: position 824,176,510 of record CM053790.1, on the reverse strand, counting down.
ATATCATCCTGAATGAAATAATCAGTCCACTTACCTCACACCATCTAACCTTAACAAACTTTCCAAGGTTCTACAAAATCAGGATCAGTTTCATACAAATACATAAAATCATTAAAACCAAGTACCTTAATCTTCATTTCTATCAACAAATTCCTTCCTTTGCTCAAAGCATCAACAACCTTGTTTAATTGTCCACTCCTATGTTTCAATGAAAATGAAAAGTTCAACAAAAACTCAACCCACTTCATGTGTCTCTGATTCAACTTATTTTGACTTCCTGAATACTGCAAAGCTTTATGGTTAGTATATAACACAACATCTTTATGCATCAAATAGTGTCTCCACTGATTCAAAGCTTGAATAATGGCATAGGATTATTGTTCATAATCTAAACATTTTATCCTAGCATCATTCAATTTCTTACCAAAGAAAGCTACAGGTCTTCCTTCTTGACTCAAAATAACTCCTATAGAACTTCCACTAGCATCACATCCAACTTGAAAAACTTTACTGAAATCAGGCAAAGCAAGTATAAGCAATTCTGCAATCTTTTGTTTTAGTGTTTCAAAAGTCTTTTGTGCCCCATGTGTCCATTTGAATTCCTTTTTATCTCCTCTCATAGTCCAAGACATAATATTACAAATGGAATTGAAATTTCTGATAAACTTACTATAAAAACTTGCTAGTCCATGAAATGATCTTACCTCTCTAGCATTCTTAGCTATAGGCCAATCAATAATTAATTTTACCTTCTTAGGACTCATCTTCAAAAGATCACCTGAAATGACAAACCAAGATACACAGTCTCTTTCTTCATGAATGAACATTTCTATAGGTTAATAAGAAACTTCTCCTTCTTCAATTTTTGCAATACTTGTTTGATATGCTCAAGGTGTTCTTCTTTCATGAAGATATAGCATTACAAATTTACACAAGAATTTCTTCAAGACTTTATTCATTAGCCTCATAAAAGTACTAGGAGTGTTAGTTAAACCAAAAGACATAACCAACACCTCATACAAACCTTCAAAGCAATTTTTCATTCATCTCCTTCTCTAATTCTGATTTGATGATAGCCACTTTTCAAAACAATCTTTATAAAATAGTTTGCTCCACTCAAACTGTTAATTATGTCATCCATTTTAGGAAAAGAAAATCTATATTTCATAGTTATCTTGTTTATAGCTCTAGAAGCAGTGCACATTCTCTATTCTCGATTCTTTTTAGGTGCTAACACAAAAGGCACTACACAAGGACTAAAATTTTCTCTAATCGAACCCTTCTCAAGCAGTTCTTGTACTTGCCTATTCAATTCAACCTTTTCATCAAGTGTCAATGTATGCAATACTTTATTAGGAAAACTAGCTCCAAGTATCATATCCATACAATGACTTATGCATCTTACAGGAAATAAACCACCAGGTACATTAACAAAAATAATGTCTTAAAACTTTGCCAACAAAGATTAAATCTTAGGTGCATGTTCTAACTCATCTTGTTTCTTAGTCTTTCTAGGAATCAAAGAAAAACAAACATTATGTTCTTTCACTTCTCTCGAAAAATTAATTACCTTCAACCAAACATACTTTAACTATGGTACAATGATCCTTGTCAAATTTTTCTACCAAAGGCAACAATATTTCTTTATTTCCATTTACCCAAATAGTGTATGATTCAATCTACCATCATGCAAAGCTTGTATATCATACTACCAAGGTCTACCCAAAAGAATATGACAACAATCTAGAGGCATAATATCACACAAGACTTCACCGTGATAATTCCAATTTTTTAATTTAACGAGGCATTGCTCACTTATAATTAATTTATGCTCCTTCCAGATCCAAGAAACATGATAAGGCTTAGGATGTCTTTATGTCTACGACTGCAATTTATTAGCTCCTTAGAGGCCAAATTATCAAAACTTCCACTATCAATGATCACCTTGCAACATTTTCTAGCTATCTTATATATGGTTGTAACCAAACTTTTTCTCAGAATGGGTTCTCCATCAACTTAATTCATTCCACAAAATCCTTCTTAACATCATGTTCTCACCATTTTCAAGTTAATTAGGAGTTTCAACTTCTTCATTGAAAGGAAGCAGAGGTATGCAAAAACACTTCCTACTCTAATCTTGAGAGGACAATTATGAAAATTTTAAGTATCACAAAGATGTCAAAAGAATAATCAAAATAACAATGAATCACATAACATAGTAATTACCATGGGGAAGCCCTTTCAAGAGAAAAACCCCACCCTCCAAAACCTGCATAATGTATTATCAAATCAATAATATTACATTACACTTGCAACATAAGTTCTTACATGAGCATCACCACAACTTGGGCTTGGAGAGTTTCCTTCTAGGACCAAATCTTGCAAGCAAAACTCAATATCTCATCTCCTCTCCAAGCCCTCATTATATAGGCTTCTCACAACCATTTATGATTAACAAATCCATGCGATAAATCAAGTTCACCTATCCCCATTTGACCAATTCATTTGAACATGTGCCACCAAAGTTGGGCATCTAACTTTGGTAGGTGGAATAAAAATTACAAACTAACAGAGTTTGACTATGCCACAATAATAAATCATTAATACACTATTGAGTTGGAGGCATGCACTATTGGGTTGGAGGCTTGCAATTATGAGACATATTTCTCAACATTATCCCACTTGTCAAACAACTTGCAAGAGTCAGGGGATCCCTTGTACCATGGTCTTAATTGTTATGGGCCAAGATGTCCATAAACTCTAAACACCATCTAAACTTCTCTGTATGGGCCAAGATATCCATAGACTCTTAATGACGGTACACTCTGATACCACTGACAAAGGGCCACACCACCATTACCAACTCACAACCAAGAATGCAACAATATGAAGACAATTTTATTATACTTGAAAATCCAGTAGTAATTACAATAATGTTTTTGCAAGATCTCTCAAGATCCAATCCAAGCCTAAGCTAGTCTAGATCCACACTCTAGTAGAAACCTCCAAGATCTCAACTTGTGCTCGCAAGCCACCAAGCAACCTCCTTGTTTCTAAACCACAGTCACTAGCTCTTCTCTAACCTTATCCAAGATCCAAGTGTAAACTACCTCACATTCGACGCTCTATCTACACACTCACAAGTCCATCACAATCTTGCTGTAAACTACCTCACATTCGGTGCTCTGTCCACAGACTTAGGAAAACTCACTCTTCACTTTCTCCTTCTCTTTCACACCTTCTAGCTTTCACACATTCAAGCTTTTCCTTCCAAAGCTTCTACTTCTCAAGCTTCTACTTCTCAAGCTTCTCCTTCTCAAGCTACTCCTCCTCAAGCTTCCACTTCTCAAGCTACTCCTTGAGCTTGATTAGAAATGCTCATATGCCTTTCTTAAATAGGCACTTACCACCCAATACATGACTTATCCACAACCTTCTAGAATTCCTCCATAACCTTCTACAACTTCCATAACCTTCTACAATATCCACAACTTTCTACAATATTCATAACTTTCTAGAATTCTACCCACACACCTCGATAAATGGAATGACAACAATTTATTTTTTATTTTTTCTATTATGCCACCTATGCACCTCGAAAATAGAAATCCCCTTTTCCTTTCTTTTCTCCCTTTTTATTTTTTATTATTTCTCCTCTAATTTTTGTCACTTTCTCTCTCCTCCAGAATTTGTATTTTTATTTTTCAATAATTTTCCCATGCAAGATGCTCCTGCATCAGACTCCGCCGGTAGATAGAAAAGTGTGTCCCACACTTTGACACCAAAAAGAAAGATCTACAACCATCTTCATCTTCACCAAAGGTTTCCACCTCAACAGGGACAATAAAACCACCATGCAAATCTTCCACATCTGCATTACTCTATCAAACACCAAAATCTCAACCATCCAATCAATATGCTCACTCCCAAGAACAAACTGAACATAATGCTTAATCAACAAAACTTCATTCTCATCAGCAACTAGTGAATCCACACCAGTAGCAACAAACTCCATATCAGCAGCCACATGTAGATCTCCATCAACACATGCCAAACTCTCAACACCAGCAACCTCATTGCTCACAACAAGATGCTCTGCAAGATACAAGTCACCACCAACATCAACTAGATCATCCACGACCAAATGCTCTATAGTCTCCATGTCAGACTCAATCAACTGATCATGAAAACCAATCTCCATCCCAACATCAACAATGTTAGGAATATCTTCAGCAACAACCTCTAGTTGCTCTCCAGGTTCTGCATCAGGCTCCACAAACTAATTAGCAAAACCATCCTCTTCCACCTTGACCTTCTTAGCTTGAACAACCAATCTAGCATCCAATCGAGAAATCATCTTAGAAAAATTCCTCTCCACTATATCATGGATTTTTGCAATCATCTTAGGGTCCAATCCTCTTGGAGCCATCTCCCAAGATCTTCGTAAACCCTTTGTAACAAATCCTTGCCACGCTCCTTGTGACAACCTCAAATTGTTTGCAAGTCAGATCGCAACCTGCCACCTCGCACGAACAATCAGGAACCACATCACAAGTCTAGAACAACGGATTTACAATCCACTAGCTCTGATAAACTTTGCCCAACCAAGGTCTTGGTACAAACTACCTCACTCCTCGGCGATCTGCTTGTACACTCAGGAACTCCTATTCTGATAAACTTCACCCAACCAAGGTCCTGGTACGAACTGCCACACACTTCAACGATCTGCTTGTACACTCAGGAACTCCCGCTCTGATAAACTTCACCCAACCAAGGTCCTGGTACAAACTGCCTCACACTTCGGCGATCTGCTTGTACACTTAGGAACTCTCGCTCTAATAAACTTCACCCAACCAAGGTCCTGGTACAAACTGCCTCACACTTCGGCGATCTACTTGTACACTCAGGAACTCCTGCTCTGATACCACTAATGACGGTACACTCTGATACCACTGACGAAGGGCACACCCTTACCAACTCATGACAAAGAATGCAACAAGATCTCTCAAGATCCAATCCAAGCCTAAGCTAGTCTAGATCCACACTCTAGTAGAAACCTCCAAGATCTCAACTTGTGCTCGCAAGCCACCAAGCAACCTCCTTGTTTCTAAACCGCAGTCACTAGCTCTTCTCTAACCTTATCCAAGATCCAAGTGTAAACTGCCTCACATTCGGCACTCTGTCTACACACTAACAAGTCCATCACAATCCTTCTGTAAACTGCATCACATTCGGCACTCTGTCCACAGACTTAGGAAAACTCACTCTTCACTTTCTCCTTCTCTTTCACACCTTCTAGCTTTCACACATTCAAGCTTTTCCTTCCAAAGCTTCTACTTCTCGAGCTTCTACTTCTCAAGCTTCTCCTTCTCAAGCTACTCCTCCTCAAGCTTCCACTTCTCAAGCTACTCCTTGAGCTTGATTAGAAATGCTCATATGCCTTGCTTAAATAGGCACTTACCACCCAATACATGACTTATCCACAACCTTCTAGAATTCCTCCACAACCTTCTACAACTTCCATAACCTTCTACAATATCCACAACTTTCTACAATATTCATAACTTTCTAGAATTCTACCCACACACCTCGATAAATGGACTGACAACAATTTATTTTTTATTTTTTCTATTATGCCACCTATGCACCTCGAAAATAGAAATCCCTTTTTCCTTTCTTTTCTCCTTTTTTATTTTTTATTATTTCTCCTCTAATTTTCGTCACTTTCTCTCTCCTCCAATTTTTTTTTTTTTTCCAATAATTTTCCCATGCAAGATGCTCCTGCATCAACTCTAAACACCATCTAAACTTCTCTGTGTTCACGGGCTTAGTTAATGCTTCAAAAACATTCATCTAAGTCTCTACCTTCTCCAGCTTCACCTTGTTGTCCTCAACCATGTCTCTCACAAAATGATATTGTACATCAATGTGCTTGGTTGTGGCATGAAATGTCAGGTTCTTCACTAAGAAAATTGCACTTTGACTGTCACTGCACCCTATTTGAAATCTATATTTGAGCACAATCTCTTAAGCTAGATGGCTTCCTTGTAAGCATGAGTAGCTGCCATATACTCTGCCTCTGTAGTGGACAAAGAAACCATAGCTTGTTGCTTGTTCATCCAACTAATTGAACCACCAAATAATGTAAATACATATGCACTGGTGGATCTTCTTCTATTGACATCATCGAACTAGTTTGAATCCACATAGCCTTGAATATCCAAGGAATATTCATTCCGTATCACATGAAAATATATAGAGTACTATGAGGTACCCCACAAGTATCAAAAAACTCTTTTTACTGCATCCCAATGAACTCTTCCTAGATTATACATGTAATGACAAAGTACTCCCACTGCTTGGGAAATGTCTAATCTTGTACAAACCATAACATACATTAAACTTCCAACAACACTCTGGTATGGTACTTGAATCATCTCTTCCATCTCCAATCAAGAGGTAGGACACTGCGAGCTAGAAAACTTTGTTCTCATAGTAATAGGAACACTCAATGGTCTGGACTCTTACATATTGAATATTCTAAGAATAGTAGCAACATACTTACTCTGGCCTAGCCAAAGCTATCTATTTTTCCTATCTCTTATAATCTTCATTCCTAGAATGTGTCTTGTTGCACCAAGATATTCCATTTCAAAATTTGTTGAGAGCTGAGATTTTAATTCTACAAGAAAACCTTTTTCCTTTGCCAATAAACAATATGCCATCAACATACAAGGCAATAACCAAGAAATGATCACCATCAGACTTGAAATATATATAATGATTTGACTTAAATTGCACAAATCCGAAACTCAATGCATATGTATCAAACTTTTGGTACCACATCCTAGGACTTTGTTTTAAACCATATAAGGATTTCTTCAACTTACGTACCAAATAAATTTTACCTTTTACCACATAGATCTCTGGTTGTGTCATATAAATTTCTTCCTCCAAATCTCCATGAAGAAAGGTTGTTTTCACATCCATCTGCTCAAGTTCTAGATCATAAGTTGCTGCAATAAAAAGTAAGAATCGAATGGATGTCATTTTTGCTATAGGGGAAAAAATTTCTCCATAATCAACTCCTACAACCTGGGAATAACCTTTTGCCACCAATCATGCTTTATAATTCTCAATGTTTCCATTTGAATCCATCTTCCTTTTGAACACCCATTTGCAACCAACATGCTTACATCCTTCCAACAATGGTACAAGGTCACATGTATCATTCTTCTTAAGAGCTACCATCTCTTCATCCATGGCTACTTTCTAGGACTTTGAATCATTCATACCAAGAGCCTCTTCTGTAAATCTCAAATCATCAATATTAGCATTCAAAGAAAATATATGCCTCCAATCATTAGGAGAATATCCATACCTATATGGTGCTTTCTTTTGTCTACCAGACCTTTGAACAAGATCTAGTTCAAGTTCAAGTTTAGGTTTATGTTCTTTTTCCTCCTCTAATGATTCTAAACTTGTAGAGCTCTCCTCAGCTTCTTCTCTTTCTAAGGGCCTCAATTCAACTTTCTCAGGTGTAGTAGGCAATTGAATCACATCTTTTTCTTTTATTTGTTCTTGCTGCACTGTAACAAAAGAATGCTTAGTTTCTCTAAATATAACACTTCTAGAATAAAATACCATTTGTTCAATAGGATCCCAAAGCTTGTATCCCTTCACACCATAACTATATCTAATGAAAATACATTTGACAACTTTGTTATCCAATTTTGTCTACTTCTCCTTTGGCACATGAGCATATGCCTCATAACTAAACACTCTTAGGTGTCTCAGTGAAGGCTTGTGGCCTGACCATGCTTCCATTGGTGTCTTACCAACAAGAGCTGATGTAGGAGACCTATTTATCAGGTAACAAGTAATGGCTACAACTTAAGCCCATATCTTTTGTTCTAATCCAACTCCACTCAACACAATCCTAGCTTTCTCCATCAAGGTCCTATTCATTCTTTCTTCAACTCCATTTTGCTAAGGAAAATACAGAGTTATCTTCTCTCATTTAATATCACAATCATTAAAAAATGTGTAAAAAAATTTAGAGTAATATTCAACACCATTGTCAATTCTCAAACATTTTATCTTCTTTCTAGTTTGTAACTCAACCATTGTTTTAAATTCTTTGAAATGACTCAAAACTTCAACTTTACTCTTAAGAAAATAAACCCATGATCTTCTACTAAAATCATCTATAAAAGAAACATAATAAACTAATCTACCAATAGAAGGAACATCAATTGGACCAAATAAATTTGAATGAATTAGATCCAAAATACATGAGGACTTATGAGAACTTGAGTAAAACTGAATGCGATTTTGTTTCTCATAGATACAATGCTCACAAAAATCAAACTCAAGATTGTAGTCATTCAAACCATCAACAAGATTTTTATTTTTTAAGGTTCATAGACCCTTCTCACCTATGTGGTTGAGCCTCTAGTGCCATAACATGGTATTCTCTATAGGAAATTTTGATTCAGTAGATAGAGCACCCTTGGTTACCCAAAAACCACAACCATCTATTGAAGGAGAAATTCTCTCCTTTTCCAAAAAAGTGGTCCTTGTTAAAAACTTATCAAAAGTGTTATTGAACTCAGCAATGCATGCATCAAGTTGGTACAATGTACCCAATTTACTTCCTCTAGCTATCACCATAGCACCTCTCACCATTTTCACACCTACTTCATAAAACTATACATGCACACCTACATCTATTAGTTTTCTAACAAATAACAAATGTCTTGCTAGTCTTAGGATATGCAAGGCACCATCAAACCTTCTAATTCTACCATTAAAAAAATTCACACAAATACTTCCATGACCAACTATATCAAGAACTGAATTATCACCCAAATAGACCTTACCACCATCAAAATTTTCATATTTACTAAACCAATATTTTCAAAAGTGACTGACCTTTCTACAATTCCAACAGATTACCTTGGACTTTCGAAGAGATTTTGATCTCCCCTTGCTCTTGGACTTAGAAGGACTATGCTACTTTTCATTCTTGAACTCTTTCTTTTGTTCTTCCTCAAACACTCAAAGCCTCTTTGACATTTAGAGAGACCTTCCTTCTCATCTCTTCAGAAAATAGAGAACTAACGACATCCTCCATCTTTAAGACAACTGAAGTGCTCCCTATGGCCATCACATGGTTGTCCCATGAGTCCAGAAATAAACATAGCAATATTTGGCACCTTTCTTCTTCATCTATTGGAATCCCTCCTGAGTTCAACTGAGTCACCAACATATTAAAACTTTCTAGATGCTCAAAAATTCATCCACCTTCTTCTATTCTCAAGGAATATAATTTATTCCTTAAGAAAATATTGTTCCCAAGTTATTCCACTCGACAGATCTCATTTAGCTTTCTCCAAAGCTTCTTTGCAATAGGTTCTTCATGGACATTTATGAGAATTGAGTCTGCAAGACACAATCTAATGAGACCTTTGGCTTTTATGTCTGTCACATCATACTGTGTTGCTGAAGATGCATATGTGGGCCTCAAATTTTTCCCATCCATCACATCCCATATATCTAAATCATTCAATTTAGATCCTCCATCTTCAACTCCCACATCTCAAAGTTTGTGCCAGAAAAATTCTCTACATCAATCCTTCTTGATATGCTTGTCATCTTTACAATCCTATAATACACTAATGAAATATTTTGCACAAGCTCCCACTCAAACCTTGATTAGCTCCAAAAACCTTATATCCAAAAATTATAACCAAAACTGGCCAGGCTCTAATACCACTTGAAAGGAAGCAAAGGTATGTAGAAACACTTCCTACTCTAATCTTGAGAGGACGACTATATAAATTTCAACTTAAGTATCACAAAGATGTCAAAAGAATTTTTAAAAAATGAATCACATAACATAGTAATTACCATGGGGAAACCCTTTTGGGAGAAAAACCTCACCCTCCAAAACCCACATAATGTATTATCAGATCAAGAAGATTACAATACAGTTGCAATGCAAGTTCTTACGAAAGCATCACCAAATCTTGAGCTTGGAGAGTTTCCTTCTAGCACCCAATCTCACAAAAAAAAATCAATATCTCATCTCCTCTCCAAGCCCTCATTGTATAGGCTTATCACATCCATTTATGATTTATAAAGCCATGTGATAAATCAAGTTCACCTATCCCTATTTGACCAACCCATTTGAACACGTGCCTTCAAACTTGGCCACCTAACTTTGGTAGGTGATATAAAAATTACAACCTAACAGAGTTTAACTATGCCACAATAATAAATTATTAATACACTATTATGTTAGAGGCTTCCAAGATCGAACGTTAAAAACATTCATGCACTATTGAGCTGGAGGCATGCACTATTGGGTTGGAGGCTTACAAGTATGAGACATATTTCTCAACATTCACAAGCCAAAGTGCTTATGTTGTTACCTCCAATCTTTTTTCTAGAGTTAGCTCTATGTCTTTATTCACCACATTTGTAACAAGTACCTTTAAACCAAGATCTTTTGTGTCTTTTCCACATTACTATTCTTAGAGCAACCAGTATAGCTACCTCTAGTGTAATTAATTTTTTTATCAGGAGGTTCTTCCTTCCATTATGATTTTCCTTTATCTTACATTGCACTATTAGATATGCTACTTTGTCCATATGTTATGCCTCTACTTCTCTGAAATATACCACCTCTTCATCTTTTCTTTGATCATGTCTCTTTTCCAATCTTAACATAGGTGATCTCATCCTAAATTGATGTCCTTAAACCATTTAGGTAACTAGCCACTTTATCAACTTCACAATCCACATGTCCATATATGATATCCAACTTGTAAAATTCATCAGTATATTCTTTCATACTCATGTCCTTTTTGCCTCAAATTTTGCATCTTTCCCAATAAATTAACTTGGTAATATGCACACATAAAATTCTTCTTCATTTTTCCAATCATCTTCTCCCATGTCTTGATCTTTTCTTTTCCCTTTTCCCGTCTCTTAATTTGCACATGATCCCACCAAGTAAAGCATGACCCTTCAATTTTGTGATTGCTACCTTGACTTTTTTTTGACAAGAGTGCTTTCATACTCAAAGTATTTATCCATTTCAGTGATCCAATCCAATACTGCATTAGTCTACAATCTTCCATCATAGAAAGAAACTTCAACAATAGGTCTAGAGTTGGACCTAGACAAAACTCTCAAAAGCCTTTCTGTATCATGTTCAACCTCAAGTTTAGGATTTGGATTAAGTGTTGCTTCTTCATCATCACTAACATCCTTAAGATGTACACCTCTTCTGCACACTGTCTCCACAGCTTAAGGCCTCATTGCAACCTACCTCAATATATCCATTATAGAATAATCAAAATTTCCTCTACCTCAAACCATTTTGATAAAAGTTCTTGCAAGATTGTAACCTTTAGTGAGTTATAGGTCAAATTTTACATCTGCCACCCTATAAGCAATTCAATAAATTCTCCATGATCCAAGCCATTAGAAATAACTCCTCTAATACTACTTGACATAGGGAGAGAGAATTAAGGAGGAATAAGGGAGAATAAACTCAATTTAAACATTCTGACACCTTCTTGCTTAAAGTTACACACATAAACTATATAATAATTAGATAAACTACAGGGAACACAAGGATAGATGCAACATAATCATAGGTGTAATTATTTAACTTCATTTATAAAGAATCCACAACATGCCCAGTTGTGAGGCCTTTTGGGTTGCAACCATATACAAATGAAATTATGAAATTAGAGTCCAAGCTCACATCTCCTATCTTCTTTGCTCTCACAATTCTACTTTTCTACAACTAATGAGGCTTCTTATTTAGCCAGCTAAGCCACACATTGACTAGTCAAGAATTTAATTATATTATAGGTCCAGTCTTGGATGAGTAAACCAAAGCACCCTAAAATGATAATATAAAATTACACACACTTAAAGGTAGGTCCACATGTGTACTAGGAGTTAGCTCCCAACTGTGCAAGATACTACATAAGCATAGGAAATTGTACCAATCAGAACAACACACCTCGTTGGATGAAAACAATAGGAAATAAAGACCATAAAGAGTGGCACCAAACTTGAGAAATATGAAAAATAAGAACTTGCACACTTAGGAAAAGGATCTAGGACAGGTCCTTGACATGATATCAACTATGCACAACAAGAAATTGAAAGCAATAATGGCTACTTCATGAACAACAAACTGGTACAAAGAACAATTTTTTTTTGGGTTGATGCCAGATTTGTCAAAGACCCAAGATGCTCATGCATCAAGTACCAATGTGAATAAGGTTGTATGATACTCCCTTTGGATATTGGGATATGGATACATTAAGGGTAACTTATGATAAGGTGGGAAGATTTAGTGAGGTGGGTGAAGTTGTTGATAGTAAAGGCTTTAATACGTACTCCAGGATTTGTATTTGCATATTCATGGCGAGGTCGCTTTTGAAAGAAATAGAACTATGACCCAATGTTGGGGTTTGGAAATAGACCAAAAAAATTTGAAGAGTTTATAGAAATGTGTGAGATATGTAATACTTTGGCCATATAGAACTAGAATGCACCAAACATCAAAAAGGAAAGTTGGGATTAGTGATGCTTATTTAAGTAAAGTTATATAGATATCAAACAATATAATCTATGAACCAACTTATAGGGTAGATACTAGGAAGGAGGAAAGGTAAAAATTGATACACAATGAGTTGTTTGTTACATCTAGTGAGCCTCAACAACTTGGTGGGGATGAGTTTCTTTCTATGTTTGTTTCTTTTGTGATGGTATCACCAAATTGATGCATGAATTTTTTCCCTTGTTAAAGTATGCAAAGAAGGTAAGGTAAATGTTGAATCATGATTGGACAATGATACTGGGATGAAAATATCTCTAAAAGTCTTTGTGAATTATGGTCCATGTGTAGAGGAGAGAATCCCCACGAATTAGCATAAAGAATTTCAAGATATTATTGTGAGATTTGAGGATCAAAAGGTTTTCAAAAGGTCAATAGAAATGGAAATTGCATAATTGAATACTCAATTCCTTTCTTCATCTTGTTCAACCTTAGGTTCAAGATTAGGATTAGGTGTTGTTTCTTCATCATCACTATCATCCTCAAGATGTAAACCTCTTTTCTGCAATGCCTCCACAACTTCAAGCATCATTGTAATCTGCCTCAACATATCCACTATAGAATAATCAACATTTCCTCTACCTTGAACCATTTTGATAAACGTTCCTACAAGATTGTAACCTTCAACAAGTTATAGGTCAGATCTTAGATCTGCCACCCTACAACCAATTCAATAAGGTTCTCCATGATCGAATCCATAAGAAAGAACTCCACTCTAATACCACTTGATGTAGGGAGAGATAATTAGGAAGGAATAAGAGACAATAAACTCAACTTAAACCTACTAACACCTCCTTGCTTAGAGCTACACATAGATGCTATACATAAACTAGATAAATCACATGGAAAATAAGGACAAATGCAACATATTCATAGGTGTAATTATTTAACTTCACATATAAAGAATCCACAACATGCCTAACTTCGAGGCCTTTTGGTTTGCAACCATATACAAATGAAATCATGAAATCAAAGTCCAAGCTTGCATCTTTGATGCATAGAATCCTATAAACCAAACAAATAATAGGATCATTTTTTATCCTTTCATCATAAATTCAATAAATTTCATTGTTAGAGGCATCTCATGAGGCAAAACAAAGCATTTTCTAACACAAAAACATCAATTCTTCTCCATTTACATATCTTGATTTCTATATATGATTCCTTTATTCATAACTTTTGATCCTTAATGTTTCCTGCCAAACCCTTTGGTGAAATTGTTAAAAATTAGAAATAATAAAATATATCCAAAGCTGAGCCAAAAATAATAAATCCATTGCAAGTTATAGTCTCTATACTTAGACCCATTTTCTCTATGATATATCAGAAGTAAAAATAGTAACCCTGCCTAGGACATCAAATATATTTCACAAAACAAATTCAAATAACCCCAAACAAATTCCAAATTATCCATTTGTGAGTCTAGTTTCCAAATCTATAAGCAATTAATTTTTACAATACATAAATCATTGTATAATCACAAATCTTTGCTTGCAACACCATTGATGGCATTTAAAAACCAGTTTTCACTGAAATATTCACAACTTTCACAAATCTAAATGAAAATGATTCAAAATTGAACATGAAAAATAGTTCACATATTTCCAATGAACATTATTAGAGGTCTTGATTCTCCAAAATGTGTCTGTACCACACGCTGCAACATGACTGTATTCAGGGAATCTCAAATATGCAAATACCCACTTTCACCAAATGATCATAACTTATTCATTTCTTTATTAAACTGAGCCAAACCAAAAGCATGAGAAGGAGGATTCATCATTCTATCTATCCATTACTATATTACATGGTTTTCAGGCCTTATAGGACTGTACAAGGCCAGGAAACAACACTAAAACTAAAAATCAATTAAAACCACAATAATAGAATGCACCAAAAATGTATGAAAATATTTCTTCTTCTCTAATCTTGATTTTTTTTTACCATAAAATGGTATTTATATCCATTTTACAGTTATAAACCTTCCTAACTACTCCCCAAGACCAACCATCTACCTTTTTACATCATTTTTGTAATGTTAGCAACTTTCTCAATGTTGCATTTTACAACTTTTTATGCAACTTTTACATTTTTGACAAAATGACTTCAAAACTTTGTCAAACCTATCTATACATATCAAAATGGAATATTTAAGACCTTTTATAATTATTTTACCCTTCCATGGGTCTTTTACACAAATTTGACCATATAAACCTAAACATGACCTATTTGACAACTTGAGCAATATTGTGCACATGCTTACATTTCTTGTCAACACCTTTAAAAATGGATTCAAAATGAATCAATACATCATATAATTGAATTTAAATGACTCAAAAACCTTATATATCTCATGAGGCAAAAAAATCATTTTCCAACACAAAAACATCAATTCTTCTCCATTCACATATCCTGATTTCTATATATGATTCATTTATTCATAACTTTTGATCCTTAATGTTTCCTACCAAAATCTTTGGTGAAATTGTTCCAAATTAGGAATAATAACATATATCCAAATATGAGCCAAAAAAAAAAAATCCATTGCAAGTTATAGTCTCTATACTTAGACCCATTTTCTCTGTCATAAATCAGAAGTAAAAATAGTAACCCTACATAGGGCATCAAATATATTTCACAAAATAAATTAAAAAAACCCCAAACCAATTCCAAATTATCCATTTCTGAGTCTAGTTTCAAAATATGTAAGCAATTAATTTTTCCAATGCATAAATCATTGTATAATCACAAATCTTTGCCTGCAACACCATTGAAGGCATTTAAAAACCAATTTTCACTAAAATCTTCATAATTCTCACAAATCTAAATGAAAATGATTCAAATTTTTTAAAAATGAAATATAGTTCACATATATTTCCAATGAATATTATTAGAGGTCTTGATTTTCCAAAATGTGCTTGTACCACATGCTGCAACATGATTGTATTCAGGTAATCTCAAATCTGCAAATACCCACTTTCACCAAAATGATAATAGCTTATTCATTTCTTTATTAAATTGAACCAAATAAAAAGAATGAGAAGGAGGATTCATAATTATATCTATCCATTACTATATTACATGGTTTCTAGGCCTTATAGGGCTGTACGGGGCCTGGAAACAACACTAAAACTAAAAACCAATCAAAACCACAACAATAGAATGCACCAAAAATGTATCAAAATATTTTTTCTTCTCCAATATTGATTTGATTCGACCATAAAATGGTATTTATATCCATTTGACAATTGGAAACCTTCCTAACTACCCCCAAGACCAACCATCTACCTTTTTACATCATTTTTGTAATCTTAGCAACTTTCTTAATGTTGCATTTTACAACTTTTTATGCAACTTTTACATTTTTCACAAAATGACTTAAAAACTTTGTTAAACATATCTATACATATCCAAATGGAATATTTAAGACCTTTTATAATTATTTTACCCTTCCATGGGTCTTTTACACAAATTTGACCATACAAACCTAAACATGACCTATTTGACAACTTGAGCAATATGCACATGCTTACATTTCTTGTCAACACCTTTACAAATGGATTCAAAATGAATCAATACATCATATAATTGACTTTAAATGACTCAAAAACCTATATATCTCATAGTGACCTCTAGGATTAGGTTCCCCTACACCAATCTCCTATCTTCTTCTCTCTCAAAATTCTACTTTTCTACATCTATCCAAGATTCTTATATATCTAGCTAAGCCACAATTCAACTAGTTAAGCATTTAATTACATTATAGGTCTAGTCTTGGAAAAGTAAACCAAAACCCCAAAGAATGACAATATAAAATTACACACACTTAAAGGTAGGTCTATATGTATGCTAGGAGTTGGCTTCCAACTGTGCAAGATGCCACATAAGCATAGGAACGTGTGCCAAATAGAAAAATACACCTGACTGGATGAAAACAACAGGAAATAAAGACCACAAAGAGCAAAACAAAACTTGAGAAATATGAAATATAAGAACTTATGCACTTAGTAAAAGGATCTAGGATAGTCCTTGACATGATATCAATTGTGTACAACAAGAAACCAAAAGCAACAATGACTACTTCGTGAACAATAGAGTGGTGCAGAGAACAAAATTTTTTTTTGGTTGATGCAAGATTGCTCAAAGGCCCAAGATGCTCCTGCATCAAGTACCAATATGAATAAGGTTGTATAATAATCCCTTTGAATATTGGGATATGGATATGTTAAGGGTCATTTATGATAAGTTGGGGAGATTTAGCAAGGTGGGTGAAGTTATTGATAGTAAAGGCTTTAATATGTACTCCAAGATTTTTATCTACATATTCATGGCTAGGTCCCTTTTGAAAGATATAAAAATATGTTCCAATGTTGGGGTTTGGAAATAGAGAAAAAAAGAGTTGAATAGTTTATAGAAATGTGTAAGATATGCAAATCCTTTGGCCATATAGAACTAGAATGCACCAAACATCAAAAAGGAAAGTTGGGAGTTGGTGATGCTTATTTAAGTAAAGTTATACAAATGTCAAAGGAAATAATCAAAGAAACAATTGCTAGGGTATATAGTAGGAAGGATGAAAGGTCACAATTGATACATAATGAGTTATTGGTTACATCTAGCAAGCCTCAACAACTTGGTGGAGATTAGGTTCTTTGTATAGTTTCTCCTTTTGCAATGGTACCACCAAATTCTTGCATGACTATTTTTCCCTTGTTAAAGTATGCAAATAAGGTGATGCAGTACAAGGTAGGAGAATCCCCAAAGGAGATTTCCTAGCACCCATCAATATAACCACACAACAAAAATACAACAACAAGAAGCAACAATGCAAGATCTGATACCAAATTACAATACTTGATTTATAAAATATAGCTGATTACATGCAATATGCTCCGCTATAAGGCCTTTCGAGTTAGGATCAATTACAAATAGAAAATCAAAAAATCAATTCTAAAAGATCCAACATGATCCAACTTACAACCAATCTCAGCTAGTCCAGATACACAACTCGATAAAAACACCAAGAAGAATCCACATTTGTACCTGTAGGTACACCATGAGATCCTCTAGTTCCTAAGCCATAGCTCTAGCTCTGCGATTCACATCTATCCTTCTTCCTATCCCAACTCCATAACGACTAAAAGACTCCATAAGACCCATAATTATACTAATATAAGCCACAAGTCAGCCCATAACATGAACTAACTACAAATACATAAATTAAATGCCACAAGTCGGCTTGCAACAACAATTAAATGTCCAGAAATCGATATCTGAGTAAAATCACAATATCTCCTAGCTCTAATTTAATTAGAACTCATGCTTCAAACTATAGGTAGAAATATAGGTCATCTACAACCCCTTAAATTTACAAAGCTTTATTTCCCAAGGAAAAGTGTGCATCCATCTTGAAAGTCACCCACAATAGACTATCACATGAAACTGCTAGAAATCAATACTTTGGGAGAATTTCCATATCTCCCAACCTATAATGAATTAGGATTTGAACTCTTAAAAAGAGATAGTAATCTAGGCTCTATTCAATCCTTGAAGTTTTTAGCTTCTCATTCATTAATTAAAATTAGTTACACACTCTGCAATAGGCACCCAAAAACCAGAAAAGCGCAGTTCTAGCAACAAGGTTTAAACAATTCAAACTTCAATTCAATCCATCTAATCTTTATGAAATCATGAGGAAAGGTTCCCCAATGTTTCCCCAAAAAATTCTTAACCATGAAAACATAACTCCACTAAAATCCAAGCTCGATGCACCTCAACACTTGACCAAAATCCCTCCAAACATGCAGGATTGCAGGAAAGCCTAAGATGCTCTTGCATCAGACACCCTAGGTTCGAAAAGATGTCCTAGAAGAATTTATTCTAGGATTCAACACATAAATCCCAAATTGGTTCTTCACATATATTTCCTCCAAGTCTTCAACTTGCACATTCTTTCCCTTGTTTTTCTTCTTCTTCTTCACATCCACCATAGGTGTTCCATAGGTCTGCTTTCTATGTTCATCTCCAACCTTCTTAGAATCTGCCAACTCAACTCGACTGCCAATACTCAGGTTCCTCCTACCAAGATCTTCATTCTATAAAGGAATTAGGGAAAACTTCCTGCCACCTTTCTCAATAATACATACATTCCTAACACAATCATGCATAGCCCTGCAATCATACTACCAAGGCCTGCCAAGTAACACATGACAACTATTCATATCCACAATATCACACAACACTTGATCCTGATACTGCCCAATATGGAAATCAACAAGACATTGCTCCCTCACTTGCAAAGCATGCTCACCTTGCAACTAGCCAATCCTATAAGGATAAGGATGTCTCACTCTCTTCAAACCAAGTTTTTGAACCATCTCTTCAACAACAAGGTTATCAGTACTACCAACATCCACAATCACCTTGCAAACTTTACCACCAAACTTACAACAAGTCCTAAACAAACTAGTCCTTTGATAAGAGTCCAATACCCTCTCACAAACTAGTACTCACTGAGCCAACAAACTCTTTCCTTGCTGAGGCTAACTATCCTGGACTTCAACCTCATTCACAACAGTAGCTGTCCTACCAATTGGACATTCAAAAGATCTATGCCCTTCTTGACCACACTTGAAACAATTACCTTTGAACCTACCTCTACCTGTCCTCTTTTTCTGATCAACAGGTTTTGGTTCACCTTCTTCTTTTGGTTTAGCTTGTGCCAAACTATCTTGCTTCTCCTTCCCTCAGGAACTACCTTGATTCTTCCTCTTTAGCTTCTCCTCTACTCTCAAAGCATACTGATAAGAATCCTCAACTAAATAAACATTCAACATACCAAAATCATCCTAAATATTGAATCTCAAACCATTAATGTATCGTGATACCTTCTGTTTTGACAATTCTGTATGCCCAAACCGAATAGTCAACTTGTAGAACTCCTCTGTATAATCTTTCATAGTCATATCCTTTTGCTTCAGATTCTGTAACCTTTTATACAACTCAAGTTCATAATTAGTAGGAATGAACTTAGCCTTCAATTTAGTCACCATCAATTTCCATCTAGTGATCTTCATTTCATCTTCCTCTTCTCTGTCTCTTTGTAGTTCCTTCCACCAAAGAGCAGCATGTCCCTTCAACTTAGTTTGTGCCAACCTTACTCTGAGTGGATCCTCAATGTCCTCAAGCTCAAATTATTCTTCCAATTCACCAATCCAATCAATTAGGTCTTTAGGATTCAAAGTACCCAAAAAATTAGAAACTTCCATCTTATGCTTCAACTTCAACTGAGATCCAGGTCGAGCAAACTGACCAACCCTATTTCCCATAAGTCTCTCCATACAATCAGTTCAGGCCTCACCACTTGATTTAGAAAATTCAAAGTCTTTAGTAGCTTCCTCATAACCATCTTTAGTACCCACATGTCTAGGTACACCACCTAAAGCACTTACAATTTTAGTAATCATGTCACTCTTCATCAATGCAATCTCATATCTGAATTCTACTCTCATCTTCTCTAAGAATTGTTCTTCTACAGTATCACTAAGATTAGAAATTTCCCTAGGGTCAAATCTTCTTAGAGGCATCTTACAAAATGTTAGCAAACCCTAATTAATAAATCCACCAATCCAGAAGATCAATCAACTGCAAGATCAACCTTCTTCAACCCAAGTCCTGGTGCAAACTGCCTCAACTTCAGTGATTTGTCTACACACACAGGAACAACCTTCACTCTAATACCACCTGATGTAGTATAAGGTAGGAGAATCCCCAAAGGAGATGTCCTAGGCCCTATCAATATAACTACACAGTGGAAACACAACAACAAGAAGCAACAATACAAGGTCTAATACCAAACTACAATACTTGATTTATAAAATATAATTGATTACATGCAATATGCTCGACTGTAAGGCCTTCCGAGTTAGGACCAATTAGAAATAGAAAATTACAAAATTAGTTATATAATATCCAACATGATCCAACTTACAACCTATCTCAGCTAGTCCAAATACACAACTGGATAAAAACACCAAGAAGAATCCACACTTGTACCCGCAGGTCCACCAAGAGATCCTCTAGTTCCTAAGCCACAGCTCTAGCTGTGCAATTTGCATCTATCCTTCCTCCTATCCCAATTGCATAATGAATAAAAGACTCCCCAAGACCTCTACTTATACTAATCTAAGCCACAAGTCAGCCCATAACACAAATTAAATACAAATACATAAATTAAATGCCACAAGTCGACCTGTAACAACAAATAAATGTCCAGAAATCAATATCTAAGTAAAATTGTGATATCTCCTAGCTTCGATTGAATTAAAATTCATGCTTCAAATGGTAGGTAGAAATCTAGGTCCCCTACAACCATTTAAATGTGCAAAAGCTAATTCCCCAAGGAAAAGTGTGCATCCATCTTGAAAGTCACCCACAACAAACTGTTGCACGAAACTACCAGAAATCGATACTTCTAGAGGATTTCCATATCTCACAACCTATAATGAATTAGGACTTTCACTCTTAACCATAGATATTAATAGCTTCTCATTCATTAAGGAAAATTAGTTACATGCTCTGCAATAGGCACCTAGAAACCAAAAAAATGCAGTTCCAACAACAAGGTTCAAACAATTCAAACTTCAACTCAATCCATCTAATATTTATGAAATGTGTCCCCAACACATTCCTAACCATGAAAACATAACTTCACCAAATCCAAGCTTGGTGCTCCTCAACACTTGACCAAAATCCCTCCAAACATGCTGGATTGTAGGAAAGCCTAGGATGCTCCTACATCAGAAGGTAAGGTAAAATTTGAATCATGCGTGGACAATGAAACTGGGATGAAAATATCTCTAAAAGTCATTATGAATTCTAGTCCATGTGTAGAGAAGAGAATCCCCAAGAATTAGCATACAGACTTTGAAGATATTATTGTGAGATTTGAGGATCAAAAGGTTTTCCAAAGGTTGACAAAAAGGGAAATTGCATAATTGACTATGCAGTGTCTTTCTTCATCTTGTTCAACCTCAAGTTTAGGATTAGGATTAGGTGTTGCTTCTTCATCATCACTAACATCCTCAAGATGTACACCTCTTCTCTATAATGTCTATATAGTTCCAAGCCTCACTACAATCTGTTTCAACATATCCATTATAGAATAATCAACATTTACCCTACCTCAAACCATTTTGATAAAAGTTCCTACAAGATCATAACCTTCAGCGAGTTATAGGTCATATTTTAGATTTGCCACCCTATAACCAATTCAATAAGGTTCTTCATGATCCAAGCCATAAGAAAGAACTGTGCCCTAATACCACTTGATGTAGGGAGAGAGAATTAAGGAGGAATAAAAGATAATAAACTCAACTTAAACCTATTAATACCTCCCTTCTTAGAGTTACATACATAAGCTATACACAAATTAGATAAACCACAGGGAACACAAGGCCAACTACAACATATTCATAGATGTAATTATTTAACTTCATATTTAAAGAATACATAACATTATCAACTATGAGGCCTTTTGGGTTACGTCCATAGATAGATAAAATTATGAAATCAGAGTCCAAGCATTTAATTACATTATAGGTTTAGTCTTGGAAGAGTAAACCAAAACCAAATAAAATGACAATATAAAATTATACACACTTAAAGGTAGGTCCATACATGTGCTAGGAGTTGACTCTCAACTATGCAAGATGCCACTTAAGCATAGGAAATTGTTCCAATTAGAAAAACACACCTTGCTAGATGAAAACAACAGGAAATAGAGATCGTAAATAGTGGTGCAAAACTTGAGAAATATGAAACATAAGAACTTATACACTTGGGACAAGGATCTAGGATAGGTCCTTGACATGATATCAACTATGCACAACAAGAAACCAAATGATGCAGGAGCATCTTGGGTTTGCTTGCAATCCTGCATGTTTGGAGGGATTTTGGTTAAGTGTTGTGGAGCTTGGTAGGTACTAGTGTTTGACATACACTAGGAGCTTAGCATGGTCTAGGAGCTCAACATGGTTTGGGAGCTCAAAATGGTCTGGGAGCTCGACATGGTCTAGGAACTTTGCAGGGTTTTGGAACTTGGCATGGTATTTGGTTGCTCGACATGGTCTAGAACTCGACATGATCTATGGAGCTTGACTTTGCTTAGGAATTTACTAGTGCTCAACTTGGTCTTGGTTTTTGTTGGTGCCAAGTTGTCATTGAGCCAACTTTTGGCATTTAATTTATGTATGGGCTATTTAATTTGTGTTGAGGCTAACTTGTGGCTTAACATATATTTAATGTAAGGGATTTAATTTAGTTTGTTATGCACTGGGTTGACTTATGGCTTAGTTAGGTATAAGTAAGGGGTCTTGTAGTGTCTTTAGGCAAGAGGAGGAAAAGACAATGGTTATTCATTAAAGCTTGGAAAAGTGGATGAACTGTAGATGCAAATTTTGAAGAGCTAGGGCTACGACTTAGAAACCAGAGGATTACTTGGTGGACCTAAGGGTACAAGTGTGGATTCTTCTTGGTGTTCTTATCCAGTTGTGGATCTAGACTAGTTGGAATTAGTGTGTGGTAACTGGATCTTGCAGGATCTTACAAAGCTAGTATTGTAATTGTTGATTGTATTTGGCCCTAACTTAGAAGGCCTTACAGCCAGACATGTTGTATGTAATCACTTATATCTATGAATAAAGAGTTGTGATTTGGTATCAAATCTTGCATTATTGTTGCTTTGTTGTTGTATTTCCATTGTGTGGTTGTTTGCTGGGGGTTTGGACATCTCCTTTGGAAATTCTCCTACCTTGCACTATGTCAAGTGGTATTAGAGCAAAGGTTGTTCTTGAGTGTGTTGACAGATCATCAAAGCTGAGGCAGTTTACACCAGGACTTGCAGAGAAGGTTGATCTTGTGGCTGATTGATCTTCTGGATTGGTGGATCTATTGCTTAGGGCTTACAAATTTTTTGGAAGATGCCTCCAAGAAGATTGGACCCTAGGGAAATTAATGATCTTAGTGATGTTGTGGAAGAAAGGATCTCAGAGAAGATTAGAGCAGAGTTTAGATCTGAGCTTGCATTGATGAAGAGAAACATGATCACTAAAATTATAAATGCTTTAGGTGGTGCACCTAGGCATGTGGGTACTGAAGGTAGCTATGAGGAAGTTGCTGAAGACTTTGAAGTTGTTGGATCTAGTGGTGAGGACAAAACTGATCGTGTGGAGAGACCTGTTGGAACTAGGGCTAGTTAGTTTGCTAGACTTGGACCTTAGATGAAGTTGAAGCATAAGATGGAAGTTTCTAATTTCTCAAGTACTTTGACTCCTGAAGACCTGAGTAATTGGATTGGTGAGTTGGAAGACTACTTTGAGCTTGAGTATATTGAGGATCTACTTAGAGTAAGGTTGACATAAACTAAGTTGAAAGGACATACTGCTCTTTGGTGGAAAAAATTGAAAAGAGATAAAGAAGAGGAAGGTGAAATAAATATCTCTAGATGGAGATTAATGGTGACTAAGTTGAAGGCTAAGTTCATTCCTATTTATTATGAAATTAAGTTGTTTAAGAGATTGCAAAATTTGGAATAGAAAGATATGTCTGTAAAGGATTATACCAAGCAGTTCTATAAGTTGGCTATTTGGTCTAGCCATAGAGAATTGTCAAAGGAAAAGGTAGCTCAATATATAAATGGTTTGACATTTAATATTCAAGATGAGGTTGGTATGTTGAATATTTCTCCAATTTAGGATGCTTATTAGTATGCCCTAAAGGTAGAAGATAAGTTGAAAAGGAAAAGTCATGGTAATGTTAGAGGGAAGGAGAAGTAGGATAGCTTGGCACAAGCTAAACTGAGTGTTGAAGGTGAACCAAAACTTGTTGATCAGAAAAGGAGAATAGGTGGAGGTGGATTCAGAGGTAATTATTTAGATGTGGGAAAGAAGGGCATAGATCTTTTGAATGTTTGATTGGTAGGACAACTACTATTACGAATGATGTTGTAGTTCAAGACAGTCAGCCTAAGCAAGGAGAAAGTCTATTAGTTCGGCGAGTACTAGTTCGTGAGAGGACATTGGATTCTTGTCAGAGGACTAGTTTGTTTAGGACTTGTTGTAATTTTGGTGGTAAAGTTTGCAAGGTGATTGTGGATGGTGGTAGTATTGATAACCTTGTTACTGAGGAGATGGTTCAAAAAGTTGGTTTGAAAAGAGTGAGACATCCTTATCCTTATAGGATTGGCTGGTTGCAAGGTGAACATGCTTTGGAAGTGAGAGAGCAATGCCTTGTTGATTTCTAGATTGGGCAATATAAGGATCAAGTGTTGTGTGATATTGTGGACATGAACAATTGTCATGTGTTACTGGGTAGAACTTGGTAGTATGATTGCAGGGCTATGCATGATTGTGTCAAGAATGCATTTACTATTGAGAAAGGTGGTAGGAAGTTTTCCTTGATTCCTTTTCAGAATGAAGAGCTTGGTAGGAGGAACCTGAGTATTGGTAGCCAAGTTGAGTTGATAGATTTTGAGAAGGTTGGAGAATAGTATGGAAATCAGACCTATAGCACACCAAGGATGGATGTGAAGAAGCAAAATAAGAACAAAGGAAAGAGTTTACAAGTTGAAGACTTGGAGGATATGTATGTGAAGAACCAGTTTGGGATTTATGAGTTGAATCCTAGAAGATTTTCTTCTAGCTACTAAGAATATCTTTTCGAACTTGGGGTGTTTGATGTAGGAGCATCTTGGGTTTTCTTTCAATCTTGCATGTTTGGAGGTATTTTGGCTAAGTGTTGTGAAGCTTGGCAGATACTAGTGTTCAAGTTACACTGGGAGCTCAACATGGTCTGGGAGTTTGACATGTTTGGGAGCTCAACATGGTCTAGGAGCTCGGCATGGTTTGGGAACTTGACAGGGTCTAGGAACTCGACATGGTCTTTGGTTGCTTGGCATGGTCTAGAACTCGACATGGTTTATGGAGCTCAGATTTGCTTAGGAATTTAGTGGTGCTCAGCTTGGTCCTTGTTTTTGTTGGTGCTGAGTTATCTATGAGCCAACTTTTGGCATTTAATTTATGTATAGGTTATTTAATTTGTGTTGAGCCCAACTTGTGGCTTAACATATATTTAATGCAAGGGATTTAACTTAGTTTGTTATGCACTGGGCTGACTTATGGCTTAGTTAGGTATAAGTAAGGGGTCTTGCAGTGTCTTTGGGTAGGAGGAGGATAGGGCAGTGGTTATTCATTCCAGCTTGGAAGTGTAGACACAAATTTTGAAGAGCTAGGGCTGTGGCTTAGAAACTAGAGGATTACTTGGTGGACCTAAGGGTACAAGTGTGGATTCTTCTTGGTGTTTTTATCTAGTTGTGGATTTGGACTAGCTAGATTTGGTGTATGGTAACTGCATCTTATGGATCTTGTAGAACTGGTATCATAATTGCTGATTGTATTTGGCCCTAACCCGGAAGGCCTTATAGCCAAGCATGTTGCATGTAATAAATTATATTTATGAATATAGAGTTGTGATTTGGTATCAAATCTTGCATTATTGTTGCTTTGTTGTTGTATTTTTGCTATGTGGTTATTAGTTGGGGGTTTGGACATCTCTTTTGGGAATTCTCCTATCGTGCATTGCATCACCAAAAGCAACAATGGCTACTTAATGAACAACATACTAGTACAAAGAACAAAAAATATTTTTGGTTGATGCAAGATTTCTCAAAGGCCCAAGATGCTCCTGCATCAAGTACCATTGTGGATAAGGTTGTATAATACTCCATTTGGATATTGGGATATGGATACATTAAGGGTAATTTATGATAAGGTGGGAAGATATAGTAAGGTGAGTGAAGTTGTTGATAGTAAAGGCTTTAATATGTACTCCAGGATTTGTATCTGCATATTCATGGCTATGTCTCTTCTTAAAGAAATAGAACTATGTTCCAATGTTGGAGTTTGGAAATAGACAAAAAAAGTTGAAGAGTTTATAGAAATTTGTAAGATATGTAAATCCTTTGGCCATATAGAACTAGAATGCACCAAACATCAAAAAGGGAAGTTGGGAGTTAGTGATGCCTATTTAAGTAAAGTTATACAGTTGTCAAAGGAAATAATCAAAGAACCAACTACTAGGGTAGATACTAGGAAGGAGGAAAGGTCACAATTGATACATAATGAGTTGTTGGTTACATCTAGCAAGCCTCAACAACTTGGTGGGGATGAGTTTCTTTGCATGGCTTTTGTTCCCTTGTTAAGGTATGTAAAGAAGGTAAGGTAAATATTGAATCATGCTTGGACAATGATACTACGATGAAAATATCTCAAAAAGCCTTTGTGAATTATGGTCTACATGTACATGAGAGAATCCCCAAGAATTAGCATAAAGACTTTGAAGATATTATTGTGAGATTTAAGCATCAAAAGGTTTTCCAAATGTCGATAGAAATGGAAATTGCATAATTGACAAGTCAATGCCTAAGGTCACAACTTAATGTTCCCATTATAAAACAAATCATTAATCAAACTATTGTTAATGGGCCAATTGATTTAATATATCTCAGACCCATTTTTATTTTGTTTCTGTAGTTTGTGTCACCGTTAGCTATCTTTGTACACCCTTAGAAAGTTTTCCCTGACTATTATTTAAGCATGACTTTTAGGTAGTCATTAGATATGCAATTTGGATTATTTTCTTTATATTGTGAATTCCTATTAGAGTTCTCTGTTGTTTGCCATTTCGAAAGTGAAAGACCTTCCCTATTTGGTTTATCTTATTTTCGGTGGGATTTAACCCTCACCCTATTCTGTCGCCTGTAACAATTTGCTCAGATCTGGAAAATCAGAGCACCATCTTTTGGCTTATATTGAAGGATTATTCATATTCAAGTTTCTATTATTGTGTCTGATCTACTTGTGTTTTTGTATGAATGAGCTTGCATTTAGCGTTGTGGCTCAAATAACTAATTGTGTGGCTTTTAGACATCCCTATACAACTCCCTCGTTGCCTGTATGACTTTCACTATTACCATCTACCACACCATTGTACTTCCCTTCCCACTATATGACTCATCATATGACCATCTTGGCTCTCACACCATACACTAACCCATCCTTAACCATCATATGACCCTCCATATTCCCACCGTACAACCTCTCCATGGACATTGTGTTGCCTTCATAATTATTAAAACTATACCTTCACCACCACACTACCATAACCTCACTGTATGGAAATAATAGCTTTCCCCTCTACAACCATTCTATCACCACCATACGCCATTCCACATTTGACCATTGTATGACCTTCACCCTATAATGTACAGACTCATTCGTACTTTCCCCCTTGCACATCTTTTCCCTCTCCATCGTATAACCTACTTCCAATACAACTCCTCCACTATATGAACCCCATTTAGGAACACACAGACTGCCATTATCACCTAACAATTCTAATAATTCACTCATTGTATTTTAGACACTACACTGCTAGCACAAAACATTATAGTGGTATTAGAGTTTTGACTTTATCAACCCATGGACAATGAATGGGAGTTTATAGTTGGAAGAGAATAAGAACCCATTCCATTGATAGAATGGCTACCAAACTAGAACCTAAAGCTGCTAAACTCATGGCACTACTAAGAGATCTTGCAAGGAATTAGGCACATATCAATGATACTCAATGACTAATGGAAGAGACTCTCAAGAAGTTGGTAGACAATAAAACATTTGGAGAGAAAAATGGTCACAGCGCAAACTCAGTGTCGAGTAAAGAAAACCCTCATCCAACATGCTCTCGACCTTTCATGTCGTCTTTTCTCCCATGGACAGAGGCACCACCTATAGGGAAGCAACTGACCTTTGAAGAAATTCAAGAACAACCGAGAGAAGATTGGAAAAATGTGAATTTGGAGGAAGATATATCCTACAAAGATTATGTGGATTCGAGAATGAGATATTCAGGAGGCAGAAATAGAGGATACTTTAATGATGATCTCAAGAGGAGTAAAGTAAATTTGTCACCATTTGATGGATCTGGAAACATATTTGCACAAGTGTGGGTAATGAAGGAAGATACTTACTTCTAGCTTAATCTCATGCTAGAAGAAGAAGCAATTAAATTTGTAGCCCTACACTTGGAGCAAGGCATCACGACACCATTACATTGGGACATGATCAAATAAATACATATGTAGAATTCACTGAGAGATTGATAGATTGATTTGACAGTAAAGATCCAAAACTCAATTTCAAGGATTTGCCACAACTGAGGCAAACTAGATCGGTTGACTAGTACATTGCAGAATTTCAAAATCTCTCTGTTTTGATTACAAACATTTCTGAAAGAAGGTAGATAGTGCTCTTCATGGATGGACTAACATAACCACTGAAGGGTTAGGTAAAAGGGTTCAATCATGCCACCTTGTTAGAGGCCATTAAGAAAGCACAGAGTATGGTATCATCATCGACATCATCCTCTTAGGGTTACTCATAGTCTAAATTGCCGATGTTTCTAAGGGACAAAGATAATAAACCTTCGCCAAGGAAGCCATTGTTGGATGAAGCTACTAGAAAATAGCTTCAAAGGAAGAAAATATATTTCAACTACAAAGGACCATGGGAACCTGGACATAGATGCCTTGGGAAAGAAAAGATCCACTATATTAGGGTCATGTCCGATGATGAGGATGAATAGGAAGATATACCCACCGAAGATAGCCAACCCCATGAGGACACCAAAATGGATATTTTGAGCCATATTGAAAGAATTGTAGTATTGGTATGACATGAAGGAACTATTGCCCTAGTCAGTAGCTTGAGATTCACAATGTTTCGTGTACAAGAAACCCTTCAAGGAAAAAGGGTTATGGTGATGCTTGATAGTAGAGTTACTCTAAACTTCATAAACTCCTCATTAGTGAAATGAAGAGGTTTATCTACAGAGATGCACACGGGATTTTAGGTCAAGGCTGCTAGAGGAAATCTCCTGCCTTGCACACACTTTGTTCCTTAGCTAAGTATCGCAATGGAAAATCACATGGGGATTGAGGATTTCTTCATAGTGGACCTTAATGATATGGAGGTTATTCTAGGCATACACTGGATGGAGACACTTGATGAATAGACTTAGAGCTTCAAATGGATGGACTTCACTTTTGTTGTTGATGAAAAAAAGGTTGTTATCCGTGGAATGGCAAATGAAGGTCCGAAGTAATTTTTTGCACATCAAATGGAGGCAATTTTTCAGCATGATGACATTGCTTGGGCTGCACATTGTTTTGTCTTGGCATAACCTATAAAAGGGAAATAGACACCTCCCTAGGATGATGATCTCTAGAATATTTTAAATGAGCATGATAAAGTTTTTATTGACATTCCTCCTGGCATACCAACTCATCGAGGGTTTGAACATACTGTCAAGTTGGAAGATGGAGCCAAGTCGGTCATAACCACACCCTACTACCATCCCAAAAAATTCAAAGACGAGATCGAAAAGACTATTCAGGAACTACTAGAGAAAGGAGATCCATCCCAATTCTAGTCCCTTCATGTCATTAGTGGTATTGGTCAAAAAGAAGGATGGGACGATGCACATGTGTGTGGACTACTATGCGTTGAACTAAAAATAATAAAGAATAGATATCTCATTCCAAGGATAGATGAGTTGCTAGATGAATTACATGGCACAGTCTATTTTTTGAAAATAGATCTCCATTCTGGATACCACCATATCTACATGAGGGAGGAAGATATGGAAAAAATGGCCTTCCATTGTCACTATGGGCATTGTGAGCTCCTAGTCATGCCTTTCAAATTAACAAATGCACCTGCTACATTCCGATCATGCATAATCACATCTTCAATAAACAATTGCATAAGTACTTATTGGTATTTTTTGATGATATTCTTATTTATAATAGGACATGGGAGGAGCACTTAAAGCACCTAGATGAAGTCCTAAGGATCATGAAGGATCAGTCCTTGTTCGCCAAGCAATCCAAGTGTGGATTTGATATGACAAAAATATTGTACCTGGGACATGTTGTCAGTAAATATGGTGTTCAATTTTGTCAAGAGAAGATTCAGGCTATCCTTGATTGGCCTCCCCCAAAATCACTGATGGAGTTTGCGAGGATTTTTTGGACTATGCAATTATTACTAGAGGTTTGTAAAGGGGTTTTCTCAGCTTAGTGCACCACTAATAGATCTAACAAGAAAGGGGTCCTTCCAGTGGAATAAAAAGGAACACATCACTTTTGAGAAGCTAAAGATAGCAATGAGAACTTGTCCCATGCTAGCTTTACTTGATTTCACTCAACCATTCATTATGGAGTGCGATGCATCTGGAGAAGGCATTAGCATAGTATTGATGCAAGATAAACACCCCATAGCCTATGATAGAAGGAAGTTTATGCAAATAGAACATTTGTATTCCATCTATGACAAAGAGATGTTGGCCATCATACATGCACTAATCAAGTTCTAGCAGTATCTGGTAGGTGCCAAGTTTGTCATCTATATGGATCATAATAGTTTGAGATATTTTCTAGAGCAACAAGATTTGAATGAGAGGCAAAAAAAAAAATGGTAAGCAAGATTCAGGCCTTTGATTTTGACATTGAATATGTAAAAGGAAAGAACAATGTGGTTGCAGATGCTTTGTTTAGGAAATTTGCCATGTACTTACTAACCCATATTTTAATCGACTAGAAAGCACATTTGTTGGTAGAATATTCCAAAAACACATTTTCCTATGAGCTAATGGATGGAAACACCCAGGATGATTGGTACAAAGTGGTGGATGATATCATTTACTATAAAAATTAGATATTTTTAGTGCCAGAATCCAAATTAAAGCAGAAAATCTTGAAGGAGGTACACGACTCACCCTTGGCAGGACACTCCGACTTCCTCAAAATGTACAAATGTCTCAGGGAGAGGTTTTCATGGAAAGGACTTAAAGGAGACATATTGCAATATGTAAGAGAGTGTGTGGTCTGCCAGCAAAACAAATTTGAACATACTCTACTTGTCGGGTTACTACAACCTCTCCCAATTCCAGAACATAAGTGGGAAAGTATCTCGATGGATTTCATAACTGGAGTCCCCAAGGTGACCACAAAATATTTTATCTTCACAGTGGTTGATAGATTGACAAAGTACACACATTTCTTTGCCATCCCCTTAGATTTTTAGGCTTCACAAGTTGTCGATCTATTTTTTACAGAGCTCTTTTGTTTGCACTGGCTACCCCAAAACATTGTCAGTAATTGGGATGAGTGATTCATCAACATTTTTTGGACAAAACTATTTTGGATGGTAGGGACAAAATTGTCACCAAGTACTAGTTACCACCCTTAGACAGACGAACAAATGGAGATTGTGAACAAGTGGCTTGAAGGTTACCTTCGAAACTACGTTTCAGCACAACAATAGGTGTGGGTCAAATGGATACACCTAAGGGAATATTGTTACAATACCATGTACCACATGTCCATAAAAATCAAAGCTCTATATAGTTACAAACCCATTTCCTTCATTTACATAATTTTGGGTGATAATCATGCACTGAGAGCGAGGGACTGGCTTCAGGAGGGATATGACATCCTTAGATGCCTGAAGGAAAACTTACAATGTGCACAAAATCAATAGAAGATGTATGCCGATTGACACTAAATGGAGAGGAGTTTGAAAGTAGGGGACTTGGTCTATCTTAGGCTTTAGCCATATCGACAATCCTCATTAAAGAAAAAGGGAAAATAAAAATTAAAGCCACGATTTTATGGCCCCTATCATGTAGTTCATCACATTGGTGTAGTCACCTACAAGTTGGAACTTTTGAAGGGTAGCCGTATTCATAAAAATTTTCATGTTTCATGCCTAAAGAAGGCCTTGGGGTAGAATGTCATGATAGCCACAAACCTTTTGCTACTTAATGAAGAAGGAAAGCTCATAATGGAACCAGCCTAGATCATCAAAGTACGTGAGAAGACCTTGTGGAACCCCACAGTGAAGGAATATTTGGTGCACTGGAAACACTTGCCATTGGACAATGTGACATGGGAGGGTGAGCACATTCTTCAGCATCCAACATTGCATTTTCTCGAGGACAAGCAAAAATTGGGACTTGAGGATTGTAATTTTCCCATTATAAAATAAATCATTAATCAAACTATTATTAATGGGTCGATTGATTTAATATATCTCAGACCCATTTTTGATTTGTTTTTATAATTTGTGTCATAGTTAGCTATCTTTGTACACCCTTGAAAAGTTTTCCCCAATGGGTATTTAAGTACAACTTTTAGGTAGTCATTAGGTATTCAATTTGGATTATTTTCTCTACATTATGAATTCCTATTGGAGTTCTCTGTTGTTCACCATTTTCGAAGTGAAAGACCTTCCCTATTTGGTTTATCCAATTTCAGTGGGATTTAAACCTCACCCTATTCTATTGCTTGTAACACTTCACTTAGATCTAGCAAATCAGAGCACCATCTTTCGGCTTATGTTGAAGGATTACTCATATTCAAGTTTCTATTATTGTGTCTGATATACTTGGGTTTTTGTATGAACGAGTTTGCATTCATTGTTGTGGCTTGAATACCTAATGATGTGGCTTTTAGACATCCCCATACGGCTCCCTCATTACTTGTATGACCTGCATTCTTACCATCTACCATACCACTATACTTCCCTTCCCATTGTATGGCTCACCGTACAACCATCTTGGCTCTCACACCATACACCAACCCATCCTTAACCACCATATGACCCTCCATATTCCCATCATACGACCCCCCCATGGAAATTGTATGACCTTCATTTTTATTAAAATTGTACCTTCACCACCACACTACCATAACCTCACCATATGACAACAATAACTCCCCCCCCCCGTACGACCATTCTACCACGACCGTATGCCATTCCATATCTGGCCATTGTATGACCTTCACCCTGTACTACACAGACTCATTCATACTTTTCCCCTTGTACATCTATTCCCTCTCCATCGTATGACCTACTTCCAATACAACCCCTTCACCGTACGACCCCCATTCAGGAACACACAGACTTCCATTATCACCTAAGAATTCTAACAATTCGCTCATCGTATTTTAGACAGTACACTACTAGCACATAATATTACATTGAATTAGAGGTAAGTCAAGGTAATCTTCCAAGTGGATCTCTTTTGCATAAATTGGATTGGGGGTCATCTAAATTTGCAAATGTATTATGTCCTTAGGGTGTCACTGATAAGTGTGTTCCTATTAGGGTTTGGGAAGTGGATGTTTTATTGTCTCAAGATTCTATAGGTGATGAATCTTAAAGGGCATCTAGCTCTTGCCTTACTACTCATATCCATTCTAAATTTGGGGATGGGGTTGAGTGATTAAAGGGAGAGTTCAGTGATGGTATTTATGATGAAGAAGAAATTGTAGAGAAAATGATAATATGTTAGACTTTAGAAAAAATAAGCTA
Organism: Cupressus sempervirens; assembly: GCA_028749045.1. Taxonomy (NCBI): domain Eukaryota; kingdom Viridiplantae; phylum Streptophyta; class Pinopsida; order Cupressales; family Cupressaceae; genus Cupressus; species Cupressus sempervirens. The sequence goes on along the minus strand of CM053790.1, from coordinate 824,142,373 downwards.
GCCAAAGTGGGGGAAAATGAGAAGGAAGCATGAATCTATAAGAATTCACTTAGAGGTAGAAATTAATGCTAAGGACACAAAGAACTATGATTGGGGAAGGGATTTTCCCTTTCCAAGGGGTAATGAAATCTTTTTCATGGAATGTCAAAGGATGCAATGCCTCTAACAATAGGCATTTTGATCAAAACATGTTTTGAACATGAATTTTTAGACTTCATCATGCTTCAAGAGACCAAATTATGTCAACTTTTTCAAGATTATTAAAAAGTAGAAAATTTAAAATGGTTTGTATGTTGATTTAGATAGTGTTTTAGGGGTATAAGATTATTGTGGAATCTAGATATTGGATTCACATCTTAAATTAGTAAGGGTCCCAATTGAAATATTGTTAGGGTGATATTATTTAGAGATCATATGAGGTTGTATTTTTTTTGTTCAATATTTATGGGCCTATAGGCATTGACATATGCAGGCTTTGTTGGAGTTTTTGGATAATTATATTAAGGAAGTTAGCCCATCATTTATTATTTTGGACAGAGAATTTAATGTGATTGTAACCCCATTGGATAAAAGAGGTTGCGAAAAAATTATCACCATAAGAATGGGCTTTTTAAGCCTTATTATTAACAACAAAAATCTAATTGAGACCCCCCTAAAGGATGGAAAATTCACATAGACTAATAGGAGAAAGGGCTTCTCTAATACTGTAGAGAAACTAGACGTATTCTTCATTGTGGGTGATTGGACCTCTCATTCATATATTTTTTGAAATGCACGTCCTCCCCTATTTAGGATCAAACCTTTTCTAATTTCTTTACATTTTAAAAATGATGTGGTGAACATTTTCTTCCCTTTCAATTTTGAGGCAACATGGTCGTGAGATTCTAGTCTTCCATCTTTGGTAGAGCATTGATGGAATTATTTCTTTTAAAGGAAAATTTTAAGGTATGGAATAGAGAATGTTTTGAGAACACCTTCTTAGAGAAAATCAAGATTGAAAATGAGATTGATGCTCTGAATCAACAAATTATACATCATAACATGATCAATGTAGAGTTTGATGAGGAAATGATCCTTCTATATGAACTTTCAAAAGTTTTGGCTAAAGAGGATATTTATTGGAAGCAAAAGTCTAAGGAGTGTTGGTTGAAGGTTAGAGATCAAAACACACCATTTTTTCATGCCTCAATTAAGGCTAAAAGATGAAAAGATAGAAATTTATTTGCAATGAGGTTGGTGTAGTTCTAATAAGTAAGGATGCGATTGATAATAAAGCGATAAGATTATTTTCTATTTTTTTGGTTTTTCAAATGTTGGTAGTGCTACCTTAGAATATAAGATTGCTCATATTATTCTAAATTTTATTACCTAGGAGAAAAATATTATGCTTTGCAAAGCTATAGAGTTGGAATCAGTAAAGATGGTTTTTTTATTTTGGGGAGCCAAGGCTCTTGGACCAATTTTTTCCCCAATAAGTCTCTATAAAAAATATTATGATATTCTCAAAATAAACATTTGGGTAGTGATTGAAGAACAAAAAAAGGTAACTTATATGTGCATAAATTTGGAAAATGTGTTTTTTTTACTTAATACCCAAAAATAGAGGTGGTTAAGCCTTTCAATAATTTCATGCTAACCTCTATATGCAACATAATATATAAGATGATTTCTAAAGTCATGACAAACAACCTTATTTGCATTAGATTCAAAGAGTAAAGAAGGTTTGTCATAGGCCAATCTTTTCTTTAAGGTACATGTATTTTTCATGAAGTGGTGCATTCCATTAGGAAGGTACATAAAGAATTCTTGTAAAATTGGAATTTATGAAGGGTTATCACTAGGTAGATTGAGATGTTAAATTATTGGGTTGAAAGTGTCAATTCAAAGTTGTGCTTTCTCTCGCATGTTTTCAATAGTTACAAATGCTAACTCACAAGGTTTTTAAAGTTATTGTGAGGTTTTCATCAAGGTGACCCCTTTCTCCCTCAATGTCACAATTTTTTGGGAGATTGATCTCAAAGTGGAGGGGAGAGGCAAGATGGAAAAGTGTTAAAATTATACCAAGTTTGGAAGCCTAATCTCATCAACAATTTATTGATGACACCCATTTGATGGGAGAAACCTCATTTAGAGAGTCACAATGCATCAAGGAAACATTGGAAACATATTATTGAATTTAAAGACAAAAGGTAAATTGGCATAAACCAAAAATCCTTTTATTTAATACAAACCTTGAGAAAGAAAGATAGATTGACAAGATTTGAGTATCAAATGAAGGCTTCAACTCGTACAAATTTTAAGGTATTCCTCTGTTTGGTGGTGTGAGTAGAACTCACTTGTGGAATAAGCTTTTAGAGAGATGCATTGGTCAAATCGAAGGTTAGAGAGTCATTGGTTTTCATTTGTTATAAATTTTTTGATGTTAAAAGAAATTATCTCTATAATCCCAATCTATTAATTGACGTGTATAAAGATACTAGTTAATATTATCAAACTTCTAAATCTAATTGATAAGAAGATGCATAAAGTCTCATGGTAAGGGAGATGAATATGGATAAAATCCATATGTATGCATGGGATAAAATTTGTAAGTCTAAAGATGCATTTAGCTCAGGCTTGCAAAGGGAAAATATTGTGAGTGAAGCAATGGGGTCTAGACTTGTTAGAAAAATGTAAAGGAGTTTAAATTGTAAATGGGCCAAAATACCAAGTCATAAACATTTGGACTGCTAGTATAAGGAAATAATACGTACAATTAAAGATCATTTGAAAGGTACCACCATTCATAACTTTATAATGGAATTTCACCATGTGACTATGGGACATCTCACTTGGAATCTAGAAAATAAAATACAACCAATTTCTAGGATGATTCATGGTAAGAATTTCCACTTATATCAGGGGGCGATTAATTTAAAACTATTAAAATAGTTGTGGAAATAGTTTGGTGAACTAAGATTTTTAAGTTTTTTATTGTAGACGAGAAGGTTTATCCTCTTATTCAAAATGGAGAAATTGTCAAGAATTGAATTTGTGTCATGAAGATTGGAACCTTTTTCAATATTTTTTTACAAGTAGAGGTTTTATTTTACCTATAGTAGAAGATAAAATAATTTGGTCTTTGTCTAAGAAAAGAGAAAATTCTTCCAAAATGGGATAAAAGATGTTGGCAGAGGTTTAGGAAGAAGGGGGATGTCCACACTATTTGATGTGGAATAAAGTTTGACTATCTAAAGTAGGATTTTGCAAGGTTGGCACTAAAGACAATACCACATGTAGTTAGATATACATGGACCATTTTAGTGTATTTTTAATAGTGAAGTGGAGGAGTAAAATGGTCATTTTCTGTTACATTACAATTTTTCTTCCTACTATTGGTATCTATATCCTAGTTTTAGTCCTACCTTTGTAAAACTTAAAGTCATTGGGACGAATGTGAGTTTTAGTGTCCAAGTATGATTGGTGCACGAGCACACCTAGGCTAACCTCTCCATGTCTAGTATTTTGGCTTATTTTTTACTCTAGCCAAGTTACGGAGAGTAGATTAGTTTGTTTTAAGACCTTAGAAGGTCATTTTCTATGTGGGCTAAGTTAGTTAGTCATTAGGACTAAGGTCACACAAATAGCTAATGTTAGTTGTTGATTAATTTTCTTAGTGTTATAAGCTTAAGGTGAGGTTAGGGTCTTAAATATGTTCTAAACACATTATGATGTCGTAAAGATGCCATAGGGTCATAAATGGACTTGGATCCTTGAAATATTGGAGGTTAGTAATCCTAAGAAATCAGACAATGGAAATTAAGGAAGATGCAAAATGTTGTCAAGATGTTTTCATGAGAACATTTGCAATTATTGAAAATGTTGCATTCAACTTAGTAACCTTGGATCCCTTAAGAATAGGGAGTGGGAGGTCAACCAACATGCCCTAGAATGATGGAGATGACATCAAATACTACCTAAGACTCGAATCTCAAGAGAGAGAGAGATTATTGTAATAGTTTTGTGTGTGAAATATAGCTCTGTAATAGTGTTACAACAATTTCTTGAGTTTTTGTGGTGACAATGTCTTAAAATGGATTGAAGGAATCAATCTAGTTATTATATAGTGGTCTTTGATTAGTTTAGAGAGTTTCTCATTTGATAGTGTAAGAATTTGGTATAGCTTTGATACCATGTAAGAATTTGCCTTAGGGCAAGATTCACCCAAGATCATAGAACTCGAACACAAGCACAACTATAGACCAAAAAGGAGTATGATCAATATATCAGAGTATATCCTCATACATTGCTCTGTATTGTATGTACAAACACACTAGGAGTGCCTGCATATAAAGGCTTCTTAGGAAGCACCTAGAATGTCTCTAAAAAGAGCCAGGAGATAAGATAATCATGACAACTAAGCACACGTCTTATCCATCATTCTAGATGAGAGGATAAGAATGACAAGGTGTATCTCAAGTGGAGATGTTGTAGACACCATGTGCATAGAAAAAGGTGCAAACTCCTATGTTGTCAACATGACAACTCACAAGAGTGCACATACTCCTAGGTGACTAATAAATAAATATTAAAATAATGCATTAACCTAAGTAAACTTAAGTAAGTGTAAATAGTAAATACTTATTTACACCAACACCCCCCTTAAGTGCAACTTAGGGGAATGTCCTTAAGCTTACAAAAAATAGGATGAAATGCATGATGGGTTAGGTACCCATGTACATAATGCAATGCAATATCTCATAAAGTGGAGAAAGAGGGAAAACCTCATGGGAAAAACCCTCCCCCAAAAAGAGAGATGAAAAGACAAGATGCATGGATGGATGGAGTAATCAAGACCCCCCCATTACGACATACATCAAGATATATAAGAGAGAAATGGGAGAAGGACAAAACCCCCTAAGAGGAAAAAGTCCCCCCCATAAAGGAGAAGAAGAAGGAGACAAGGTAGTCCCCCCCCACCCCCCCTAAAAATAATGTGTCGATCAGTGATAAATGCTCTAATGTAGAATCTGATCCATGACTGCTGAATGATGTTCCTCACCTTTGGAAGAAACAAATGCATAGGTACAAAGGAGATGCATTCCTTGTATAGAGAAAGAATCTTGATGATGTAAGGTATCTCTAAAACCTCTTCAAGTATTCCTGTGTCGATACTGATGGTGGCTCCTTTGAAAACTGCTAAGAAGAAGTGTAGATCAAGCAAGGATGCATGTAGAACCTGTCTCAAGAAACCAATAGTCTCCTCAAATGACAAACATACCTCCTACAAATGTTGTACATAAGGATCCACAATCACGTCAACTTGTAAAGATTGATCATGTAGAGAATGGCCATTAGGGTTAGAGTGAGCCCTCACAACAACTGTAGAAGGATCATCCTCAGCAAAGAGAAGTGATAGATCATCAAAGAAGTCCTACAAATATACTGTGTGTGACTCTACAAACAAACCTGAAATGTTAGTCAAGAAGTCATCACCTAAGGTAGGAAGTGGAAGACAAAGTGTACCCTGCTGTACTGAAGTACATAAATCTATCACTGCAATAGAAGAATTTGCCTCAAAAGGAAGATGAATATCATCTAGGATGTCTCCCACATTGTCAATGTGAGACTCCATAAATAGCCATGCAAAGTCTTGTAGGAAGTCATTGCATGAAGGTAAGGTAGGAAGACATAAAGGGTCCTACTGCATTGAATCCGAAGCATCTGTGGGTGGAATAGGATCAGTAGGAGCAATGGGAGCATCTGGAGGTGTGATATTATATGGAGTTGAAGAAACCATAACTGGAGTGACTGGATGTAGAAAGTCCTCTGGAGATAGAGGAACACATGGATCTCCATATGCTTCCCAAATAGACATCCAAATATCATGAGGAAAAGTTGCCATTCTAAGAGGAGTAAAAGATTTCTTACTCATACTGTTATACAAAAAACAATGAAGGTGCACCAAATGTGTCCAATTAAATTGTGGTGGCAATGAATAGAGATAAGAAAGCAATTCTTGATGGTCTCTTAGATAATCAAGTATCAAAACACTCCATTTGTGATAGTTCCTTGTTGTCAACTATGGTCTAATACCAGACTGACATATCCAACAAGACTCCATAAGATCAATCAATGAACCCCAATAATATAAAATAAATCAAAGAACCCCCCCTAATGTATGATTTGGCACTTAGTGCGATAGCCACATGCCAATATAGGGCCTATTTTTGAAAGTAGTATTTCTATCCATAAAACCTATAATTTGATTACATATATGGAAAGTAGACAAAAAAATGCACTTTAAAAAAAAATAGAACCTGATTATGTGTCCAGATGAGCCCGTACTAAGCATTTTAAGTGGCAAAAATTGAGATTTGTGAGTTGTAGAAACATTTAGGAACAGAGATCTCAAACCACCTACACCAATGTGTAGATCATAAAATTCTACCCCAACACAAAAAAAATTGCTCACAAAAAGGAGTCCATATGAGGGAGATATTGCTGCTGCTGTTATTTTTTCTAAATTGCTACCGTCACACCTCCAAAAATCAAATGGCTCTAGATTTTTCCTGAGATGTCTGATTTGTATAAAAAAAATTCCAGTATGGGAGTTTTTTGATCTTCTAAATGTGATGCAAATAGCTGATTTGCACCAGCAAGCACCAATCTTCACCTACAAAAAATCTCTCCTATGGCCCGATGACCAAAAAAGTTTTGGAAAATAATGCAAGTTCAAAAAAATAGAAAAGATGTAGATGACAAAAAGTAGATCTAAAATGATCATACCAATTTTGCAAATAGGTCCTTTGGGTTCCAGTTTGCAAATTTTTTTTGCCTCATAATCGACTTTGGCCTAGGGTAGGCAAGTTTATAGCTGATTTTCATTAAATCGACGTTCTAAACATAATAGCAAGGTCAGATCTAGTTCTAGATGCTCCCAATTTTAGTGATACTCCAGATTCAGGCTGAGGTGCTAAAGTAAAAAGATGGTCTCGAACGGTAATGTGAATAGAAATTCTCCAAAAGCTCTGATACCATGTAAGAATTTGGTATAGCTCTGATACCATGTAAGAATTTTCCTTAAGGCAAGATTCACTGAAGATTGTAGAACTCAAACACAAGAACAACTGTAGACCAAAAAGGAGTATGGTCAATATATCAACATATGTCCTCATACATTGCTCTGTATTGTATGTACAAACACACTAGGAGTGCCTATATATCAAGGCCTCTTAGGAAGCACTTAGAATGTCTCTAGAAAGAGCTAGGTGATAAGATAAGCATGACAACTAAGCACATGTCTTATCCATCATTCTAGATGAGAGGATAATAATGACAAGGTGTATCTCAAGTGGAGATGTTGTAGACACCATGTGCTTAATTATTGTGCTAACTCCTGTGTTGTAGACACCATGTGCATAAAAAGAGGTGTGAACTCCTGTGTTGTCAACATGACAACTCACAAGAGTGCACATACTCCTAGGTGACTAATAAATAAATATTAAAATAATTCATTAACCTACGTAAACTTAAGTAAGTGTAAATAGTAAATATTTATTTACACCAATATATAGGAAAGTTGATTAGAGTAAGTATTGAGTGCTGAATAAATTGTTTTGTTTTAAAGACTTTACTAGTTCTATGCTGACCAATCTGTACAGTTATGGCTCCCCCAAGAAATCTAGCCATAGGAAATACCTAAGGGTAGATGGAAAGGCTAGGGGAATCATTAGTGTATATATGTTTGGGATTAGAAGTCATGGAAGTATGGGGATTTATTTTTACTACTAAGCCCTAGGCAAGTAGACAGAGCCCAGTTAGAGGTTTAAGATAAAGAAAAAGAAGATTTCTTGCACATTAAAGAAGTACAATATAGAACAAGTATAGTTCTAGGGGTGACTTGAACATATCTTGCTATGTTAGGAGGATCCAGGGATTACCAATCCATTTGACCAAGTTTTGAACAAGTTTTCCATAAGAATACAGTCAATCCTAAAAACTAGGCCTATTTACCCTAGTTCATAGGAAGCCAATGTACGGAAGTTGTCAGACCCTAAAAACTTTAAAATTCTTTAGAGAATCCAAAAGGGTAATCAAATCTGGGATTTTTTTCCAAGTTGTTTGGAGAGTTTTGTCAAGAAAGTGAAATTAGTCATTTTCAAGGGTTAATTGGAACTAGGCCTAAATAGGCTTCGTAGAGACCAAATCTTGAAATCGATAGGAAAAAGACTTGAAGATCTTTCCAAATGGATTAAAGTGGAATAAAATGGGATGTTCTCATATTGATGGATACCCCTGCAATGAAGAATGGAGTTTATGGGAAAGTAGCACTTAGAGCTTTCTAAGTAAGGTGAAGGATTGTACTATCTAAAGGTGTTAGTCTTTCAAGGTTAAGCACAAGGGCTAATAACTCTTTGAGATGAGTTGGAATTGGACTTAATTAATCATCGAATCCAATTAGGACCTAGAGGAGACTAGGTTCCTAGAAGAGACAAGCTAGATCTCTTAGTAGTAGTGCAAGCAAGCCTTGGAACACATACACCATATTGATATCAGAGCCAAAAGTTTTGATCTGACTTGTGGTGGATGTTGTAGTCTACTGAATTAATGGGAGAAAAGAAACAAACTAGAGAAATAGAAGACACAACCATGATGACTAAAATTGAGTAATTTAAGAAGATTGAGGAACAACAAGAAGACAACAAGTCACTAAGAGTAAGATTAGCTCAAATGGAGCAACTCTTGGGTGAAGTCCAAGACAAAGATGATAGGGTCAAAGAGAAGATTGACCTAAAGGAAGAAAAAAAAGAAAAGGAGAAGGAAGTAGAGCTAGAGGATGAAGCACCAACACCTGATCCTATTCTTCTTGAAGAGCCATTCTTAAAGGCATTAAAAGTATTGAGTGGCAAAGCTTTAGAAGGAGTGTCACTAATTAGTGGAAAAATGGATCTAGATTCAATTATGGACTGGATTGACAACGTTGAGAACCATTTTGAATGTGATGGTATCTCTGAGGCACAAAAAGTTGTGGTGGCCAAGTCTAGATTAAGAGGTTAAGCTCTTACTTGGTGGAAGTTTGTGCAAACTAAAAGAGAAACGGATGGAAAAGGTCCTATAGTTACATGGAAGGGCATGGTAATCAAGGTTATGCAGACCTACCTTCCTAATAACTATGAAGTTCACCTTCATAGGAGAAGATAAAATCTTAGACAAAAATATTTGGATGTCCAAACATATATCGAGGAGTTTCAAAAATTGTGTTTGAGGTCCAAGGTAGTTGAAGAGGAAAGCATTAATCTTGCAAGGTACTTGAATGACCTCAAATGGTCTATTCAAGAAGAGATGAGTCTACTGAACTTCAAAAACATTCACCAATTCTATCAAATGGCCTTGAAGATAGAAGAGAGAAATGAGAGAAAACAAGAAACCTCTAAAGGTAAAGCTAATAACAAGGATAGTAGAGGGTAAAGAGGTGGCTATGGTGGAAATTTTTTGGATTTAAGGGCTCAAGGTGAGATAAAATTCATTGAACAACAAGAAGGAAGCTCAAGTAGGGGTGCTAGAAGAAGAAACTCTAATTCTAGAGGAAGGAGTGGTGGACAAGGAACAAGGGACAATTACTTTGCCAATATGAAGTGCTACCATTGCAATCAAATGGGGAACCCTACCTATAGATGTCCAGAGAAAGGTGTTTCATCACAAGGGAGTGACAAAAGAACCAACCTAGTCCAAGTTGAGTCTAATACAAAAGTGAAACATGCTAAAGTACCATTGAATCAATAATAAGGGGAAAACCTCATGATGAGGAGAACTTTGATAAAAGAGCAAGTGAAAGAAGAGCCAAGCCAAAGAAGGTCCTTGTTTAGAATAAAGTGCAAGATGATGGGCAAAGTGCACTCAGGGTCTACTGACAATATTGTGTCAGAGGAAGCAGTCAACAAACTAAAATTGACAAGAATACCCCACATCAATCCTTATAAGGTCACATGGCTTAATAAAGGCCAACATGTGTTAGTAAATGGACAAGCATAGTTGGAGTTCTCAATTGGAAGGTAAAAGGACAAATTTTTGTGTGATGTGCTACTTATGGATGCATGTCACTTGCTCCTAGGTAGACCATGGAAATTTGATCACCAAGCTATCCATGATGGTTGAAAGAACTCCTAAACTTTAAAAAAAGACAATGTGACTTTTAAAGTTCAATCACTATTGGAAGATGCTGAAGTAAAGACAATAGGTCCAAATGTACTTATGGTAAGTGAAAAGGAGCTCCTACAAACCATGGAAGAAAGTAAAGGTGTAGGATTTGCATTAGTGTTAAGACCAAAGGAAGGAGATGAAAGCAAGGAGACTAAGAAGGAAAAGTTAACTAAAGAGATTCAAGATATGTTGTAGACTTACCAAGCTATTGTAAGTGATGGACAACCATCAACCTTACCCCCTAAAAGACCCATAAGCCATAGGATAGACCTTATCCCAGGAGCTACCCTACCTAAAAAAGTAGCCTACAAGATGACCCCTTAACAAAATGAGGAAATAACAAGACAAATACAAGAACTCCTAAACCAAGGCCTAATTAGAAAGAGTATTAGTCCATGTGTTATACCCACTATACTTGCACATAATAAAGGAGGAACTTGGAGCCTTTGCAATGATTCAAGGGCTATCAATAGGATAACCATAAGATATGGGTTCCCTATCCCTAGGATTGAAGACCTAATGGATTGCCTAAGTGAAGCTAAATACCATAGAAAGATAGGCTTAAAGAGTGGCTACCACCAAAGAAGGATACATAAAGGAGATGAGTGGAAAACAACCTTCAAGACCAATGAAGGGCTATATGAGTGGCTTGTCATGCCATTTAGATTATCTAATGCCCCTTCCACATTCATGAGACTCATGAATGAAGTTCTCAAAGACTACATAGGCAAGTTTGTAGTTGTATATCTAGATGATATACTAATCTATAGCAAGACAAGGAGTGAGCACCTAGAACATCTTGACATTATTTTCAAGAAGCTACATGATGAGAAGTTGATGATCAACTTGGAGAAATGTGAGTTTTATCAAAATAGAGCTAGTGGACCTTGGGTTTGTCTTATCACATGGAAAACTAAAAATGGATGAGAGAAAAGTAGAGGCTATCATAAATTGGCCTACTCCAAGGCCAGCAATAAAGGTAAGGAGTTTTCATGGTCTTGCACAAGACTATAGGAAATTCATAAGGTAGTTTAGTGCAATTTATTCTCCTATGTTAGTTACTATCAAGGGGGGAATGAAAAATGAATTTATATGGAATGAGCATGCTAACAAGAGCTTTGAGTTACTGAAGGAAAAGATGTCCACTCAACCTATTTTAGTGTTGTCAAGCTTTGAGAAGCTTTTCACTATTGAGTGTGATGCTAGCAATGTAGAAATTGGGGATGTTCTAAGCCAAGAGGGAAAACCAATAGCTTTTCATTTAGAAAAGTTAAGTGAAGCCAAGAAGAAGTACTCTTCATATGACCTTGAGATGTATGTCTTGGTGTAAGCTCTAAGGAAATGGAGGCACTATTTTCTCCCAAAGGAATTCATTGTGTATTTAGACAATCAAGCACTTAGTATCTTGAATTGACAAGAGAATTTGAGTCACAAACACATGAAGTGGGTTGAATACCTACAAGCTTATACTTTTAATATCAAGCACAAGATAGGTGTCCTCAATAAAGTGGCAAATGCTTTGTCTAGAAGAGCTCTCACAATTCAAGAAATTCAGTTGAAGAGCATGGGGATAGATCACTTGAAGGATCTATATAGTGATGATGGGGATTTTGTAGACATTTACAAGGTATGTGTTTAATACAAGAATCATTTTCATAGTAGATATGTTGAATACACTTTGCAAAATGATCTTTTGTTTAAAGGGGATTAGTTATGTGTCCCTTGAGGCTCTATTAGAGAGAATTTGATACAAGAAAAGCATAATGGTGCTTTGAGTGGTCATTTTGGGATGACTAAGACCCAAGAACTTGTTTCAAGGTTCTATTATTGGCCAAGGATGAATCATGATGTTAGGAGGTATGTGGAAATTTGTGTTATTTGTCAAAAAGCCAAGGGCACTTCTTCCAATGTAGGCCTTTATGAACCACCATTATGTCATTTTTGGGAGACTCTTTGGCAAAGGTTATGCTCTAACTTATCCTTTGGATCAGCCTACCATCCCCAAGCTGATGGTCAAACCAAGGCTGTTAATAGAAACCTTGGAAATATTCTAAGATGCTTAACTAAAGAGCATGGTCAATAATGGGATCAATTGATTTGGAAAGCTAAATATGCCTACATTGATACTATTAATAGACCAATAGGGAAGAGTTCTTTTCAGATAGTTTATTGAATACATCCTAGAGGTGTTTATGAACTAAGAGATATTAAAGATGGAGTAAAGGGAAGTGGCTATGTTGATGACTTTGCATATGCTATGCAAGAGATACATGAAACAGTGAAGAAGACATTGACAGAGAACACCATGAAACATAGAGCAAAGGCGGATGAGAGTAGAAATACAGTTGAGTTCAATGTTGGCGACTTGGTTATGGTGCATCTTAAAAAATCAAGACTTCAAAAAGGAGTCCCTCACAAGTTGAAAATGAGGAGGATAGGTCCCTATCCTATATTGGCTAAGTATGGTGACAACGCATTCAAGGTTGAATTGCTAGAAGACAGTGGACTGTCACCAATTTTTAATATTACAGACTTACTACATTATAAAGGACCACAACAAGACATGGATCAGAATCTTCATGAAGTGATCAAATATTAGAGGATCTCTAATTACCTACTGTTACAACTACAGGACCAGACAACATACTAGACACAAGAGTCTATAAAAAGACTAGAACAAAAGAGTACAAGGAACACTTGATAAAGAAACATGGATAGATGGATGCTGATGTAGTATGGGTCAAGGAGTTAGAGTTCAAGAAGATGGGTTTTGATCCAAACATCCTCAATCCAAGGGTGGATTGATCTTTTTCATTTTGGGGAGGATGGTGTAGGAGCAAACCTAGGCTAGCTTCTCCATGTCTAGTATCTTGGGCTTGTTTTTTTAGTCTAGCCAAGTCAAGAAGAGTAGATTATTTTATTTTAAGACCTTAGAAGGTCATTTTCTATGTGGGCTAAGTGAGTTAGTCATTAGGACTAAGGTCACACAAAAAACCAATGTTAGTTGCTAATTAATTTTCTTAGTGTTAGAAGCTTAAGGTGAGGTTAGGGTCTTAAATGTGTTCTAAACACATTATGATGTTGTAGAGATGTCATAGGATCATAAATGGACTTGGATCCTTGAAATATTGGAGGTTAGTAATCCTAAAGAAATAGGATGATGGAAATTAAGGAAGATGCCTAATGTTGTCATGACAACATTTGTAATTATTACAAATGTTGCATGCAACTTAGTTACCTTGGATTCCCTTAAGAATATGGAGTGGGAGATTGACCAACAGGCCCTAGAATGATGGAGATGGCATCAAATAATACCTAAGACTGAAATCTCAAGATAGAGAGTGATTATTGTAATATTTTTGTGTGTGAAATATAGCTCTACAATAGTGTTACAACAATTTCTCGAGTTTTTGTGGTGATAATGTCTTAAAATGGATTAAAGGACTCGATATAGTGATTGTAGTGTTCTTTGATTAGTTTAGAGAGTTTTTCATTTGATAGGAAAGTTGATTAGAGTAAGTATTGAGTGTTGAATAAATTGTTTTTGTTTTAAAGACCTTACTGGTTCTGTGCTGACCAGTCTGTACAATTATGGCTCCCCCATAAAATATAGCAATGGGATATACCTAAGGGTAGATGGAAAGGCTAGGGGAGTCATTAGTATATATATATATATATATATATATATATATATGTTTATGATTAGGAGTCATGGAAGTACGTGGATTTATTTTTACTACTAAGCCCTAGGCGAGCAAATAGAGCCCGGTTAGGGGTTTAGGATAAAGAAAGAGAAGATTTCTTACAGGGTAAAGAAGTACAATACATAACAAGTACAATTCTAGGGGTAATATGAACATATCTTTCTATGTTAGGAGGATCTAGGGATTACCAATCCATTTGACCAAGTTTTGAACAAGTTTTCCATAAGAATACAGCTAGTCCTAGAAACTAGGCCTATCAAACCTATTTACCCTAATTCATAGGAAGCCAGTGTATGGAACTTGTCAGACCCTAAAAAATTTAGAATCCTTTAGAGAATCTAAAAAGGTACTCAAATCTTGGATTTATTTTCTAGGTTATTTGGAGAGTTTTTTCAAGAAAGTGGAATTAGTCATTTTCAAGGGCTAATTAGAACTAGGCCTAAATAGGCTTCTTGAAGACCAAATCTTGAAATCAATAGGAAAAAGACTTGAAGATATTTCCAAATGGATTCAAGTGGAATAAAATGGGATGTTCTCATGTTGATGGATACCCCTAAAATAAAGAGTGGAGTTTGTGGGAAAGTAACATTTAGAGCTTTCTGAGTGAGGTAAAGGATTGTACTATCTAAAGGTGTTAGTCTTTCAAGGTTAAGCACAAGGATTGAGAACTCTTTGAGAAGAGTTGGAATTGGACTTAGTTAATCATCTAAGCCAATTAGGACCTAGAAGAGACAAGCTATATCTCTTAGTAACAATGCAAGCAAGCCTTGGAACACATACGCCAATGATGTCGAAGTATCCTCTAGGTTACTTATTTCTCATATTTTACAAAGTGCTTTACTTTCCCTATTTTTTGGGTCATCCCTTGCATTACCTTTACCTAATCATTCTAGGTGAGTTTCCTATTTTTCCAATGTGCGTGGGGTCTAGGTGATCTAGGCATGGTTGGGATGTGTTCTAGCATTTTCCCGATGAGAAGTAAGTTATTCATGTTTCATAATTTGTTATCTTGCCTCAGCATCCTTTTTGCAACAAGTTCTAAGTAATCAAGCTAGTTTTCCTAGTTGATGAACTCAATCAAGTGCATATCCGAAGGAAGAAGTCGTGAAAGTAAGCTAGAAGTTGTGGCATAATGGGAAGACCCACAAAGCTGTGAATCACAACTAGGAAGAATTCCAGTCATATTTCTAAGGAAAAATCCATTTTTCATGAGTAAATATGGGTCTATGGGTTTTCTACTGTGAACTCATGGAAATGAAAATGTGTTGTTCTATTTCCAAAGCTGTAGTAACTCGAGCCAATACTGGTCTCAATGATCAAGTAGTGTGACCACGATGTTGAATAAATCATTTTGGGCTCATAATCACTAAGGGATACTCAAAACCTAGTCTTGTAGCCATTAGATGGAGGCTAAGGGTAAAAGTGTTACTAGTTGTACTCCAGTCCAGGAAATGTTGCTAAGAAATGGGTTTTCCATCCCAAGGTAATGAAAGAGCTTACTCATCTAGAGGCTTTGGAAATAGAAGTACAAGTGACTTTAAAGTATGAATATTCTTTGAAGATGCTTGAAAGATACTTTCAAAGAAGTCAATAGTAGGAATGCGACCCCAATATAAAGGACACACAGTGTTAAAAGCTTTAGGAAGAAAGTGAAAGAATGACGTGCATAAGTGAACAAAGGATCACTCCCCATGTTGTGATCCCAAATAGAAGGAAAGTGGTTCTGCAGAAAAATCTATGTTTCTCCCTCTCTCCTGCATGTGTTAATATTATCAAGTATAGCTATATTCTGGATTTTGAAGCAAGATAAGGCACTTCCCGTAAAGCTAAAGCATTTGTGTTGCTAAGTGATTCTTAGTCATATGACTTCAATTTATGTAAAGTAATAAAGCTTTCAAGAATTTAATATTTTATATGCAAGTGAACAAAAAGTTTATATAGTCATTGATCATGGAATTAAATGCAAATCCAATAGTTATAATTGTTGGCCAAACTTAATTTTGTTCATGTGGCACCAATGTTCGAATTCCTACACCTATTTCATCAGAATTGCTTGAAATTCATTTCTTCAAGTATATTAAAATGACTATTTATCAAGAACTGCATCGTGCACAATCATAGCAAATGACAATAAGAGCTATGGGTTATGATAAATTAACAGGCCTAGAGAATAAGTTAAAGTATCTTATAGACACATCATTCATATTTTATCATTTGGGTGATCTCCATAGAACACTAAATTCTTAGCCCATTCACCCAATCACTCAAAAATTGAAAGAGAGTGGATTGGTAGAGGCACCTAGTTTCCCAATGGTAGTGCACACATTAGAGCTTGTGAGGGAGTGTATTAAGAGGTACAACCTTGAAACAAAGAAAATTCTTTGATGCAGTCTACATTCGACATTCTTGTGAACGAGTAGTATTGTGATGTTGATTTCATGTCTTCCACATCTATGTTCAATGAGAAGAAGACCCTCAAATGGGAAGACATACAAAGAACATGGTTCTAGACTACTCGCTCAAAGAAGAGCAAAATAACCAAGACTCTATTCAACACAAATTTAAAAAGGGAGATAGTGGATATCCTTGCTCTTATCCTCAAACTAAATGGAAAAGAGCAAGTCTTGGAGTTTATCGAGCACCATTTCTTCCTAGTATAAGCAATATGTGCTAAGGATATGCAGATTGACTGGGCACAAATTATCTATGATAAGCTCACCTCATGGTTGAATTCAACCAAAGGATTCAAGAAATTTTACATGTCCTCATATTTGATATATGCCTTGGCTACTCACCACTTGTGGTCCAATGTCCCTAGCATCCAAAATTACAATGAGCACACCAAAGTGTATGAATTCTATCTGCATTTGTAGGAACAAAGAAGTTTGGAGGAATATTGTAAGAATTTGTTATAGCTCTAATACCATGTAAGAATTTTCCTTAGGGAGATCAAGAAGCTCAAGCACTAGCACAATATGGACCAATAAAGTATGATCGGAATAACAATATGAAATTGAATTGATGTAATTGATTACAAGTACACTAGAAGTGCTTGTATATAAAGGCCTCTAGAATGACTAGAAGTTAGCAAAATGATAAGCCTCTAAGCACATGTCCACCAAGAGTGGATAATCCTCCATTGAGCACATGAGTTAGTGCAACAATGATAGGATAAGCTTACATAGGTGTGTCATGTAAAATCATGTTGTGGACAGCATGTGCTTAATTAGAGTGCAAACAACTGTGTTGTCTACATGACAACTCAGTTGATTATGCAAACTCCACTCATTCTAGAGGCCTTTATATACAAACACTTCTAGTGTACTTGTAATCAATTACATCAATTCAATTTCATATTGTTATTTTGATCATACTTTATTGGTTCATATTGTGCTAGTGCTTGAGCTTCTTGGTCTTGGGTGATTTTTCCCTAAGGAAAATTCTTACAATTATGTGGCTATAAATGATGCCTTCACAATGAGGCTATGTCAAAAAATTGCAAGGATGCCCTGAAAGGAAATTTTCACCAGACCCAATTTTGTCCATTAGCCAATTTGGATGCTCATTCATCTAGTTTATGAGTTTCTCTTATTTACAAATAGGAGCTTACGATGGCTTCCCTAAGAGGCTTCTAAGGTATCCAAAAGACAAGGTGGTTCTAGTTGAATTGTGTCGACAGATCCTTGAAGTGAACACCTTTTGTTCTAATGTTAAGAAGATTGTTGAAATTCCTTTCCCTATACTGGTTGGACCATATTCATGTGCTTCCAGATTAGATGCTCATAATCTTGTGAAGAGCTTTGAGACAAAATCAATTTGTTAGACTATGAGGTACTTAGGCCTTAATATGATCCAGTTAAAGGGATCACTTGAAGTTCGGATATGCATATAGACATGTTCTGAATATTGAACACTTTTGGTCTGGGTGTCTCAACAAGTACCAAACTCAGAAAAGGTTCTGGTCATGACTAACAATTGATGAGATTATATTACATAATGACTCTGTTGATGTTTTTGACCTTGCAGATGATGGAGCCTACATGCATCCCACATCCTATGAGAATATTAAAGGCACCCCAATTTTGTCTACCCCATATGCAAGTCCAGTCACAGACACCATAGAGGTGCTTATGTAGGGGATAATCAAAAGAATAGATAAATGGGTGGAGTGGACCCAAGTGAGGAAGAAGAGGATGGGGAGTATTGGTTCTATAGGTGGAGTCTCTTCTATAGCTGCCTAGACCACTGCAACAACAACTATTACAACCACCACTTCAATATTAGTGGGCCCAACTCAGTCTATTGGGCAAGGAGGAGATGAGCCTCTAGATAAAAGTATGCCAATTACTCCTACATGTGGAGATGGTTCCCTTCCTAATATTGGAAAGGTTGGAGAAAATATCAAGGATAACAAGGATAAAGGAAAATAACAAGAAAAATCAATAGCTAAGTCATCTTCGCCTATCTAAGTCATCAATTTGGTTGGCGACACCAACCCCATGGATGGCTAGGAACAAGATGCATCTTAGCAATGGGATACCTTAGCCCTTTTAGTAACTAAGATCGCTGCCTTCCCTGTTGCTTCTTAGAGCAAGAAAACTCCCTTAATTCCAAGGAAGCTATTCGATCCCACTGCCTTGCAGTCAGCTATCAATGTGCTCTCTACAAAGTCATGGCTCAAAGAGACCATTGATAGAAAGAAGAGGAGATATGAGGAAGCAACTACATTGAAGGACTTGATCACACAAGTCAACTTGTCACAACCATCCAAGAAGACAAAGAAGTAGAAGATGATTGTTGCACTAGCTATGGATTCAACAACTGGCCATATGCTTGTAGGGA